>JAJJWW010018479.1:0-389224 GCA_023531295.1 Papaver armeniacum | reverse complement strand
TAATCCTAATATTAATAAACACAAGGCAGTTGATCAATTGTGAATGGAGATCAGCCACTTCTTAAGAAAACTTAATTGTTTTGATGATTGAATGAATAACCCTATAACAAACTAAGCATATATATAGAGAACGTAATAAACTGTAAATAAGGAAACAGAGAACTAATTCCTAAAATAACTATAGTTGGTGTCGGTGTCCCAACATCCCACCCGTCTTCAGATGAAGCTTGTCCTCAAGCTGCAAAGGCAGGAAAACGGCTAATGAAATCTGCAGCATCTTCCCATGTAGCCTCTTCCACAGAACGATTTTTCCACTTAATCAACCAACGAGTTACCGCAACATTGCGTTGCTTAAACATTCCTCGATCCAGTATTTTCTCAGGTTCCCATTCAAAATGGTCTAGTGTTGTAGGTAAGTTGGATTCAACTGTATCATGTGCTCCTAATTTCAACTTCAATGCTGACACATGAAAAACTGGGTGTATGCGACTTGTTGGAGGCATGCGTATCTTATACGCAACAGGTCCAATTTCTCTTCAACACGAAAAGGTCCATAAAAACGTGGAAGAGCTTGGATATGCTTGATTTGCAACCGTAGTTTGCCTATAGGGCTGTAAACGAAGATAAACAAAGTCACCTACCTCAAAGCTTCTTTCCGTTCTATGAGCGTCGAGGCGTAGGACTTCATTGAGCTTGAGCATTTTGAAGATGCACCTTGAGGATCTGTAAGGTATGATCAAGAGACCATAATGAAGTATCTACAGCATGGACTACAGTGAGCCTGGAACATAAGTCACAATAGTTGGTGGTGGACGACTATACACGGCTTCAAATGGAGTCATTTTAATGGCTGAGTGATAAGTGGTATTATACCACCACTCCGCCCACGGTAACCAGCTAGCCCAACTGTGTTGTTTGTCCCCAGCAAAACAACAGAGATAGCACTCTAAAGTGCGATTTGTCACCTCAGTTTGGCCATCCGTTTATGGATGGTAAGCGGAGCTCCGACATAGTTTCGTATCTTGAAGCGAAAAGAAAGCTTCCCAGAAGTTACTTAAAAATATAGGATCACGATCACTTACAATTGTCCGGGGCATTCCATGAAGACGTACAACTTCGCGAACAAAAACATCTGCTACGGTAGCGGCAGTATAAGGATGTGAAATTGCACAGAAATGAGCATATTTAGAAAGGCGGTTACTATCACCATTATAGAATTTTTACGACCGGAATTAGGCAAGCCGTCGATAAAATCCATTGATATATCGAGCCATACATCATCGGGAATGGGAAGTGGTTGAAGGAGACCTGGGGGAGAAATGGATTCTGACTTGTTTCTCTGGCATACATCACACTCTGCAATGTAACACTTAATTGTTTTCTTCATACCTTTCCAATAAAAGTTTGCCTTCAATCTCTTATACGTTCGTAAGAATCCAGAGTGCCCAGCAGATGGGGTACCATGAAACTCATGTAAGAGTTTAACACACCAAGGTGAAGTAGAGGCAACCACAATCGTCCTTGTATCGCAGAAATATTATCCACATAAGAATAGTGTGCCTTATGGCTTGGATCCCAGCGTAATCCTTCAATAAGTAAGCTCAACTCATTATCATTATGGCATTCATGGATTATTTCATTAACCCCAACAAATATTGGTGTTGTAACAGCCATTAAACGAGGGATTTCAACTCGAGATAATGCATCGTTGCATTGTTTTAGAGATCCACGCTTGTAAACTATCTCATAATTAGAAGTAGCCAGAAGTTTAGTTACCCATTTATGTTGTTCTAACGGGGATAAGCGTTGCTCCGAAAAATACTTTAAACTGCGGTGATCATACATATTTTAAAATGTCGACCCGGTGGTCGCCATAAGACGAGAAACAATAGCTAGCATTTCCTTATCATAAACAGAGGTTCAAAATTTTTCCACAAGAAATCGACTTGCTATGATAAACGTGGGCTACCTCCATAAGGACAGCTCCCAACCATTTCCACAAGCATCACACTCGACAAATTCCTTTGAGAAATCGGGCAATTGAAGCTGGTGTAGTTGTTAATGCCTTAAGTAGCTTTTTAAAAGCATGGTAGCATCATTGGACCAATTAAATGCATCCTTTTTAAGCAATAGAGTTAAAGGTGCGCTATCTTTAGTAATCCTTGACAAACTTACGGTAATATCTGTCAATCCCAAAAAGCCACGGAGATCTTTTACCGACAGCGGAATAGGCCAATTTAAAATACTTGTAATTTTGTCGTCTTCTAAATACTCCCTCACGCTGAAATTTTATGCCCGAGATAACTGCTGAAGACTTAGCAAATGCACATTGATTCCTTTACAAAGAGATGATTGGCTGGTAAAATATGAAAACAATCGAAAGATGGTGAATATGTTCTTCAATCGACTTGCTATAAATCAAAATATCGTCAAAAAATACCAAGACAAATCGTGATAAATGGGGTCCGAAAAAGGTGGTTCATCAAACTTTGGAAAGTCAGGAGCATTGGAAAGGCCAAAAGGCATTACCAAAAACCGTAATGACCATCATGCGTCGAAATGCGGTTTCTGGTTCATGGAGTCGAATTTGGTGATAACCCCGTCGTAGATCAAGTTTTGTAAAAATTATTGCTCCCACCCGATTCATCTAATAACTCATCCACTTACCTTGGAATTGAGTTATCGATCCTTAATAGTGATGTTATTTGAAACCTGATAGTCTACGCACATGCGTACAGAGCCATCTTTCTTACGAACTAACAAAACTGGTGAAGAGTAAGGACTTGAGCTAGACGAATGAAACCGACCTCTTTGAGTTCGGCAACCACCCTTTCAATCTCTTCTTTACGCGGAAATATGGATATCGATAGGGACGCACATTTTACCGGAGAAGAATCTGGAACCACTGAATGTGGTGATCATGAGAACGCTTTGGCGGCAAGGATGTAGGAGACTCAAAAACATCAGAAAATTGCAATATTAGCTCTCTTATTGCGGGAGGTATTGCGAGTTACTTGAATCTGTTTCATTTGCAGCACTTGTTAATTGCAATAAAATACCTTGCTTCTCACGACATATAACTCGCTGCATAGGATTAGTATCTAAAAGCATGACCGTTGGAGAGTTGTCACCAATTAAGGAGAATTCTCTGCCAAGTTTAGAAAACTTCATAATTAGCTTATTGAAATCCCAAGTGAACGTACTCCAAACTACGTAGCCATTGAACACCAAGAACAACATCACAACCACTCGATCGCTAATAGATAAAAGTCGGTGTCAAATACATAATCCTGTAACTTAATAGGGACATTAGAACATGAACCGGTAGTGTTTAGAAATCCACCGTCGCCTATCATAACTTGCATAGCAGTGTCACTGGACGTAACCTTATAACCACATTGCTTTGCGATCTTAGGATGGAGAAAATTATGAGTGGATCCAGAGTCAATAAGTATAGTGACTGGATGTCCTTTAATATACCCTGTGATGCGCATTGTTTTTGGAAAAGGAGATCCCATGAATGCATGATAGGAAATTTCAGGCGTCGAATCAATATCTTTTTCTGTTTCGGTCAACACATCTTCAGGAATGTCTTCACTGTTATCCTGTTGCAGCTCCGTGATTGACATATCGTTAGCACCTTCAAGGAACAATAACCTGGACTTCGCACATAGATGACCTTGCGTATACGTCTCATCACAGTTAAAGCAAAGCCCCTTCGCACGACGTTGTTTTTGTTCTTCCCATGTCAACCGTTTAGTGCCAGATGGTACTACATTCCGTTGTGGTAGAGATGGGTTTACAGCTGCGAATGGTTTTGATGGCAAGTTACGTATCAAAGGCTTGACATGCTGTGATGATTTGATAACATCTTCTTGGCATAAAGCGTACTCAAAAGTCTCTGAAAGACTTCGTGGTCGAAATAAACGAACACTAGCACCAATATCCTTACGAAGACCCGAAAGAAATATACTGATTTGGTGTTCCTCAGGCATGCCAACCACAAAATTCAATAATTTTTCAAATTCAGTGATGAATTCACGAACGAGTACCTTTTGCTCCAACTTGGAGAGGGCGCTACACGCATCGATGTGCTTACGATTACAGAATCGAGAACGCAGTGCACGGGAGAACTGTTGCCAAGTTAATTCCCCGAAAGTCCCAAAAGACTCTTTGATCCATCTAAACCATGAATTGGCATCTTTATCAAGATGCGCAGCATCCACCGGTACTTTTTGATTGTCAGTTACCCCATGAAGAGAAAAGAACTGCTCAGCTTTAAAAATCCACCCTTCTGGATCATTACCATCAAATATAGGAAACTTTAGAGTAATAGGGCTTCCTCGGATCAATGGACCAACCCCACCATCACCTGGCATACGGCGATTTTGATTATCAGTTCGCTCATCGTGACCACCTTGCTGCAGGCGAAGAAGAGCCGCAATGTTGCGATTCATTGTCTGCAATTCGTAAGAAGGGTGTTTTGAGTGGTCTGCAGAGTAGTTTGCGCGTCACGGAAGGTATCAAATTTTTCATTAGACTGTCGCGTTCGATCTGCATCTCTGTTTTCATTCACATCTCTTGAGCATGTCTTGCAAAGAGGTATTAAAGTGTCCCTGAACGCTCACATTCAAATTGTCGTTGGTTACACCACGTCATCACAAAAACTAATAAGAACTTGGATAAATACGTGAGTGAAGCCTTTCGATTGAAAATCAAACCCAACAATCGTGGGACAAATACATGAGTGAAGCTTTTCTATAGAAGCGTCGGCAACAATCCGGTGAGCAACCTATGTATTGAATAATGAGAGGATCTAAACCTAGGTGATGCAGGATGATAGGATTAAGTACTAACAAATAATCCTAATATTAATAAACACAAAATGAGTTGATCAATTGAATGGAGATCAGCCACTTCTTAAGAAAACTTAATTGTTTGATGATTGAATGAATAACCTTATAACAAACTAAGCATATATATAGAGAACGTAATAAACTGTAAATAAGGAAACAGAGGACTAATTCCTAAAATAACTATAGTTGGTGTCGGTGTCCCAACACCGTGTTTGGGCAGACGGCACGGTGATCTACTAATCTTGACTGAAATGATTTATTTTAATTGCTTGCAAATTTCAGCTGTTCATATCTGACGATTGGGTGTTTTGAGGCAGAAGGAAAGCGAGAAAAGTGGAGGCCATTTGGTGTGGGCTTCTTGGGAAAAAAAGCTAGCACCAGAGAGTTTTAGAGTAATGATGTCAAAGTTGCTGGAGGAAAAGCTCAAGTTTCCTTCTCAGAAGCGGAAGACGGATGAACAACGGCGTGCTGTGATCATCATCCACCGTTTAAGTAACCCTAGGGAGAAGGAGTTCCGAGAGGCTTATTTTGTAAGTACTTGGGGATTCTTTTTTTTTCCTTTTCTTTTTCCTGCCGAGATTAGGGTATACCCGGATTAATTGGGATATACATTTTGTTCCCATCCAAAGTAGTGTGCTAAGGGGTGTTTAAAAGGTGTTAAAAGATCAAATTGCCCATACTAAAAAACCTTGCCGACCAAAACATATAAAAAAAAATCAAAATCTTTCTTCTACACTCTAACTATACATGTGAAATTTTAAAAAAAAAAAAAAAAATGAAGAATCAAAACGAACCAAAAGTCGGGGTATTTTTTATCGTGAAATAAAATATAGTCGAGGGTATAAGGTTGAATAACATCCGACTTTTCATCTCTAATTTAGCAATTACGGGGTCGACAAGATATCCATCTCTATACCTTAGCGACTAAAATATAATCGAGGAAGGTTATGAAATTAGTACCTTGCCGCCGAATCGTACATTTGTAACACCTTCTACGTATGTCAAAAAATCTTATAGTCGGCGGGTATTTTTTATCGACCTTGCCAGGCCATATGTTTCGAGCATGTTCTTCATCCGCAAACCTTGCCGATCGAGATATAGTCGGCATGTTCTTCATCCGTGACAATGTCGAGCATGGTGGTCGGCATCTTATTAAAACGTCTACCATGCGGCGGAACATAGCAGGCACCTTATTCAACCGTCGACCTTATGAGCCTTTCACATTTTCAAAAACAATTTTTTTGATCAAATCGAACTCATAAGACGGGTTAAAGACTACTGAATTCATAATTTTTAAAATTTTAATCTATACTCAATTAATTAAGCTAATCAGATTTTTTAGTGTTAATTAAACAAGGGCATATTAGCCATTTAGAAAATACAAGGTTAAGGGTGGCTTGGTTTTACTTCAATGACCCGATTTTGTCTTATTGGGTATACCCCAATCAAGCCAGGTTCTTTTTGTGGTTAATGGTGTCTACGGTCTAATTTAGTGGATATTATTATTCTTGACTAGTGATGCACATGTGCGATGCACATGCTTAAATTTTACTCTTTAAACAACACCAAATTTGATAGCAATTATATTTTTTTCGTAAATTAAAATTTAATATTTTTATTTATACTCATTACGTAGATATTTCAAAATGCTTTCCAAATATGTTAATTTTTACAAAAATCCAATGTATATTTCGAAAGATATCAAGTTTTTAAAAAATTTGATGTATTTTTTATAACAATGTCATTTACTGTAAATGTGTGAATATACATGGTTGGATATGTAACTATTGATTTACTGTACCTTTTTAACCTTCAAACATATGTATAGTAATGATTGATATTTAAGGTCATATTAGTAATATCAAGGTTATACCAAGCTATTTTGTCCTTTTGTGACCAACCAAAATACCTCTTTTCTTTATATATAAGATTTACAGAAGCAGAAGGGAGGATATTCATAATAATATACCTCGTGGGAGAGTTTCGAGATTTATCAAAGAAAGAACAAAGAAGAAAATGAAGAAGATCTAAATATCTGGATATCGCAAGAACCACAAAACTTGACAATCAGAGAATAAAAATCCTACAGGGCATATTTGCTTTCAAGAACCACTTATCAATCAACTACAACAAGTTTACCCCCAGGCCAGCCTTTATGAATTATGATGTTCCTAGCAGATTCAACTACTAATCTTGACTGAAATGAGTTTGATGACTCTTTTCACCCTCAAGGAAAAGAGTCATCAAACTCCCTATACTTATTTTGTATCCGTGGTAACTGTAATTAAAATATGTGTAATTAAACAAATTATCACGCACTAACACTATCGTCGGATAATTTGTTTTGAACTGACATTTTTGTTTTGAACTGACATTTTTTAATTTTTTATCATTCACTTTTTGATCGACTGCCAAATCTACCACGTGAGAGAGCACAAATGGATTCTGAGAAGCATTTACTCTTCTTTCTGTTTTTATACAGACTGAAATATTCAGAAGAGTAAAGTATAAAACAAAGCGAAGCAACTGAATGACGGCACACACGAGCAAGATATAACCCCATGAACTGCTGGAACGCTTGAATTATGATCTGCGCGGATATTGTATCCTCCATCTCCAGTTTCCTTGGATAAGTTAAGAACCACTGGCAACAACTGGATGCTCAAAAGTAATACATAAGGGTACACCAACGGATCCGTCCCATGAGGAGGCTCAAATTTATTGAGGTTAACATGCAGATCATCTAGATTCTAAACTGTAAGTAACCAGTCAATCTGTTTGCCTGACCCAGATACGATAGCATAAACGAATTAACCCCAAAACAAGTTCAATGCTAATGGAGGTACTAATTTGCTTGGGGTGCAGCAAATTCCATATAAGACAAACCATACATTGGTAAGAGAGCACATCCCAAAGCAAAATGGTACCCCAAGCATAGGTGATGGGGGTACCATTTCCTCCTCTGCAAAGTCCCACAATCAGGTGATGATGGCATCAATAACTCTCTTTTGTAACCTAGCATGGAAGAGCTTAGTAGTAGTAACCCTGTCTACCATCTCTGCTTTGCATTAGCTCGTGAAAGAAGGATGTTGAATGTTCCGAAATCACTCTTAAACGACCCACTAACCATTTTGAAATAGAATTGATCGCTTTCTCTACATCTCCTCCCTTGCAGTACTGATGAATAATGTGTTGTATGTAATTGCATCAGGAACCAATCCACTGTCTAGTAGTTGATTAAATTTGGTCACTGCTTCTTTAGTCTTGCTTGCCTTTAAAGCCCTGCAGTAACTACACTGTAGGTCACAGCACCAGGAAGGATCTCTTTCTTCTTCATCTCATCCCAAAGCTTCAGTGCATGATTCACGCTGTCTGCTTTAAAAGTAGCCCTTGCTCAGTATACCATAGCTAACCTCATCAAGATCATAACCCTTCATAGGCCTCTTTGAGTTTTCCCTGATTATCCATGTTAAGCCTTTCAGAAGCATCTCATCCATTATGCCATGGCTGTCAGTACCCATTAATCAAAGTATCGTAAGTAACAGAATCTGAAGAAACCCCGCTTTTTTCCATCTTCCTAACCCACTCCTTAAGCTTCCTACTGCTTCTCTTCTTTACACAACCCTTGAAAAATAATATTATGGGTAAATACATTTGACTTCACAACCTTGTTCTCCGTTTCTTCAAAAAGTTCGATTGCTTCAGAACTTATCCTCCACTTAAAACATCCTTTTGATAAACAAACAGGAAGTAACAGCATCAGACGTGAATTTCATGCTCTCTATCTCATCAAGAATCCTAAATGCCTTGTTAATCTTACGCTCCTTACATAACCCGCTTATGAACGTATCATATGTAAACTCATGCTCCTTGTCATCAAATCAACAGTCTCTGCTGCATCCCTCATCCACCCAATCCCACAAAACCCATATACAAGTATTAAAAGTTCATTTATCCGGTGAAAATCCTTTCTCCTTCGTATCCAAAGCAAATCTCTAGCCTCATTTAATAAACCCTTCTCACAACACGCACTTAATATCATATTAGAGGTCACATTATCAGGACAACACCCAAACTCATCACCCATCCTCTTCTTCAACTACATTGCACCCTTAATACCCTTTAATCATAATATTACAAGTAAATGTATTTGGTATATAATCCCAAGTTTAGTAGCTCCTTAAAACACTTCCATAAATTGAAATTGCAGAATTCTTACTTACCAAAGCAGCAAGCAGAGTATTACAAGTCCGAAAATTCCGGACAATGCCCATCCCTCTTCATTTTATCGAACACTTGATGTACCATGCCAGGTTAATTTTCTGGAACATAAAGCTCCCATAGCAGATTAGCAGTATCTATAAGAGATACACAAGGAGTGGTGCAGCATTCGATTTTGATGGGTAGAGAAGAGAATTAAGACGAAGATGATTAGATTCCAAGTAATGTTTGTTCTGGCATGAAACATTTGGGATTGAAGAAAACAAGGTGAAAGGATTGAGGCATGAGAAATGTTGATTAATAATACGCATCTTTCAAGCTCTAGGTGCGGTGGGAATTGGGATGGAATGGACCGAGAATGAATAATTCATGGAATTGCCTCTAGGTTTCTAATCTTTCCAATTTCAAACATTGATTTTTGATTGCATTGAGCCACACTATCTAGCACAGTGTTAATCACATGACATGAGCAAGATGCCAAGAGCAACTCAGCACCATGTGCTTACATACCGTACGTTTGTTGTTGTTAGATTTGCGAAACACTGGTTTGAGGTGTGGCCTTGCGCAGGTCCAAGTGTGCAACTAGTCGAGATGAATGTTTGAACAAATTTGGACCGAAGGATGTGTCCTTTTTTTTTTTTTTTGGGTGGAAGCTGACCTGGATAATGAGACAAAATTACTCTGATTTCTTTTTGACCATTTGACTCTTATCAAGGGACCTTGACGCAAGATAGGCTGAGCTGGCTTATGAGACAAACTTATTCCTGTTCCTGCAAAACCTATTGGTTTGACTTTCTTTGTCGTTTCATTGTACTACTGTAGAAGATATTTTGTGTTTTCGTTATTCGCGACACCAGTTCTCTCTATTTCGCTCACTCATTGGCAGCAACAGTGGCAATGGGTACTTTTCCAACCCAGAAAGCCCATCAATATGTTCACTAAATCAACCGGGTCTAGATGAATTCAGAAGAATCGTTTTTTTGGGACCAGCCTTTTTTTTTTTTTTGAGGGGACCATTGTTTTATAAGGCAACCTACCCTACAATGTTAAGGGATGTCCTAAAAATCATGAGATTACTAATTTGCCTCTTATCCTAATTAAAATTAACCTAATTTAATAACCGCATTAACTTAACCTAAAACAAAAACATTATCATTCTAAACCTAGTCGTTAAAAAAAAAAAAAAAAAAAAAAAAAATGTTTTGAGGAGAAAACTGTTCTTCCTCTTGTTCTTCTCTTCTTCTCCATTTTAACATCGTCTTCATCGATTAATCGTCGATTCATAAAATTTTCATCATCAATTAATCAATCAAGTATAAGAATGGTTCTTTGAAAGAAAACCAACCGACTCCCAGGAACAGGTCCCCCATTGGGATATCTAGCAAATTTCCCAAGTGAAATTGAGGAAGAAGTGGAACCGCAAGTTAGAGGCATTATTGAGTATAAAAGATGCAAGCAGAACCCTGATTCTGCCATGGGACCGATTCGCAGATATTTTCCAACAAACCCATTACTTTTAATTTGATTTTGATTCGTTTAATTGCATAGAAATCATCAAAATAGGGTTCAAATGCAAGTTACAATGCCTTGTTTGGTTGGGACGAGTTTCAAAAAACCCTAGTTTGTTAACCGAACATGCTGGAAGGAAGAACACGAACAACACTTCGGTTCTATAGGATTCACAACTAGGTCACTGAACTGTCAGTTCGGTTGGTTCGTAATGAAAGCTAAAACTTTTTTCTATCCGAACTTAACCAATTTCACATTTTTTTTTTTCAAATGTAACCGAACTGTGTTGTTTTTCCCACTATGTAGAGTTTTGATTTAACCGAACTAGGCCCACTCTGTTCGGTTGGTTCGCAAACAAATTTAAAACTATTTAGAATTTTAGAATTCTAAAAAAAATTCCAATGTAACCGAACTATGTTATTTTTCCCACTCTGTTGAGTTTCAATTTAACCGAACTTGTCCAACTATGTTCGGTTTGTTCGCAACAAACCTTGACAAACTGAACTCTTCAGTAGTTGCATACATGTGGAATTCGGTTTGTTCGCAAAAAACCTTGACAAACCGAACTCTTCACTAATAGTGACCAATGTTGAGTTCGGTTTGTTCGTAAAAAAATTTCAGTAACCGAACTATACTCTGGAACACAAAATTACAGTTGGCCTATTTTTCGTGAACTTTTGTTACTAACCAAACCTTACTACGAGAATCCTTATGTTGCGTCTGATTTGGTCAATCATTTATCGGTTAAGCTAATATCTTTTATTTTCTTGATTAGTGGCAAAGGAAAAAAATCCAACCAAGGATTAGTAGAAGATATGAGAACTCCCACGCCTCGAGGCAGAGTACACTTAGGTGCCGATAAGCGTGGAACCCAAAATGCTAAGTTTGGAGGTGGGTCATTACCGGGTGTTGTCATCCAAGATGCTGTCAATAGAGATAATGTTGACAATGTAATCCAACAAGTTAATGAAGAGAATGTGGAAGAGATGGGCAATCAATAACATAATCAAGGTGGAGAAGAGGAACCAGCTGAAGAAGAAGAAGGAAATGAGGATGACAATGATGACGGTGAAGAAGATGAGGAAGATGGAAATAAGGATGGAGATAATGAAGATGACAAATCAGAGGAGGACTCGGATGAAGAGGAAGAGGAACAAGTAGAAATAGTTCAAAAAAAATCTAGAAAGACGCCTAAAAAGCCTTGTGCTAGATATGCATACATTCCTGATGGCGATTTGTGTTTGCCGACAAAGAACCCAACTTATGGTACTCCAAGAGATGGAGGGGCGGTATTGCTTGGATACAAAAACTCATGGGCTGCCAAGATCTATGCGACAAAGGTATTGAATCTTAACCATCAAGATGTGGTTATATTTTGACATATATTTTGTTATATGTATTGAATTTTATTATATTTTGACATATATTTTTCTATATATATTAGTATATATATAATATGATGTTGTTTTTGTAGGATCATAATAATGTTGTTCGTGTTTTGAAACTTCAAAAGAACAAGATAAGAAATATAGAGAATGAGTGTGATGAGGTCCGGTTGGCGGTATTTGATTGTATACTATGGAACAGGATACAACATGCGCACCAAAAATTTGATGTTGTCACTGTTTCTGCATTTGCGGAGAGGGTTTATCCAGAGACGGATACCTTTCATCTACCGTTTGGCGAGATGGCAATAACTCTGGATGATTGTTTTAGAATCACGGGCCTACCAATTACGGGAACAAGTGTTCGAGATGGCTACGATCCCTCGATGAGTTATGAACTTCTTGAAAAGTTGGTCGAAAGGTGTCTAGGATGGAGCGCTGATAAGGCACAATGTGAGTTTAGAAGAGCTGCAAAAGAGACTAAGGAAGGTGATGAGTATAATGAGTTTGAGGAAGACCGCACGTTCAAGAAGATGTTGAAAAAGATCAAGATGAAAGTCTTGTTTGATGAGTTTTCAGGGACCAAAGATTTGGTTGCTCAAGGAAAGTTGGTGATGACACCGAAGAAGATTAAGCACCATGTGACTGCTTATTTATTATATCAACGAGGAACCATTTTCTTCCCCGACACTTTAGGTCACGTGGTAAATGCCCATTACCTCCAGCTATTGGACCCCCTCCATGAGGTGAACAACTATTGTTGGGGCATTGCGGTTCTTTCATTTGTTCAAGCGGAGCTCAGAAAAGCTTCGAGGCTTAAGAGTTGTTTTTTTTTTAGGCTTACCCTTGTTCAGGTACCCCGTTAAATTATCCTTTGTGTGTTTCAAGATATATTTGCGAACAAACTGAACTTTGTTTTTGGTAAGTGAATGAATGTGTATTGTTACTAATCATACTGCGAATGTATCATTTTTGGCTTCTTCTCATAGGTTTGGGTGTACGAACACTTCCTTAAACTGAAATTGTCTTATGCTCACACTCCTTGGCCTTATGGGAAGCCTACAGCTGGTAAATATGAATTTTTACACTCACAGGACAAGGGTAAGAAAAACAAGGTGTTGAGGCTGAGGGAGACATTGGATACTGCAACGGTTGAAGATGTGGTTTTCCATCCATACATCATTCAATCAGATGAAGAAGAGGAAGATGTTGAGATTGTTGATTTCTCACCTATCGCGGGTTATAATGGACCGTTGTTTCATCCTGGCGGTTGTACAATGTATAATCCTCGAAGAGTATTGAGACAACTTTCTTGTGTCCAAAGTGTCCCACAAGAGCAAAACTGCAACTTCAAGGTGAAGAAGCAAGGAACTAAGAACATCGAAAATAATTTTGTTCCAAAATACCAACCTGCTCCATCAGTGGACCAATGGAACAACTTTGGGATTTATCTTATTCCAGCTGAAGAGTGTCAAGATTCGTATGATGAGCCAAATGCTGCTGACGAGGGATATATGGAATGGTATGAAATTTTTTCTCATCCTCGGGTAATAAACACACTCCAACAAGTCCGTGCTGAGAAAGCGAAGGCGAAGGCAGTGGAGAAAGAGGCTCAGAAAATTTTAAAGCATACCCCTACCTGTGGTGATGAGGCCTTTGTCTTATGGAATTCAGTGGTAAGATATTTACTCTTATTTTTGCTCTTCAAAATGTTATAAAATACTGAAAAATAATAGTTATTTATGCTTTTGATTGAAAAAAGGTGTAGTCAAGTGCTAAATTGTTGAAGAAAATGATGGCAAAAATCCGGAGTGGAGAGCCGATGAACACTCGAGAACAAACAGACCTCTACAACCAATGGACTAATGTTTTCTCACCCAACATTGTTGATCCAAGCCAGGTTGATCCAAGACAGACCATGCTGGTGAAGAGGAGACGCCGATAAGGGGAAGGTTCAAGTCGGATGGTTCAACAACAAAGCAGTGGATATGACACTCCTAGTGACGAAGGACGAGCTAAAGCTCATAAACGCAAGAATAGGAAAGTTTCTCGTAGTGGTCGTGGTAAATGAGTGATTGCAACAATTAGTACTTTGGTTTCTTATGTTTAGAAAAACTTTTTTATTTCGGATTTGGTAGTTTGTTTACTTATGTTTGGAAGACTTTTTTATTGCGGATTTGGTAGTTTGTTTAATTATATTTGGAAGACTTTTTTATTGCGGATTTGGTAGTTTGTTTTGTTATGTTCGTGTGCTTCCAACAATTAGTTATGTGGATTAGTAGATGAAATTCGTAATTCTGTTTTTAATTTGTGTTTCATTATATTAAAAATTGGGCTTTTTACAGAAATAGGCCTGTTTTTTTGGTGCTTTTCAAATCTAGGCCACTTTTTTTTATTTATTGCTAGACTAGGCAAGTTTTGACCAAAAGTGATGGATGGAAAGTTAGCACCGTTAGGTGCAGTTAAAATGACAAGATAGTCCTTTGAATCGGTTATTTCGACCCAACCAGATATGTTGACTATGTATACGTCATCAAATAGTGCATACGTGGCACTGCTTACGTGGCAAGGGCCATGTGACACTGCTTACGTGGCACTGCTTACGTGGCACTCTTATCTTCTTCTCTATAAATCATAAATGACCATCTCCTCAACCACATACTCCTGCTTCTCTTCATTTTCAGATCTGAAAAATGGGTGGTGGTATCAATGATAAAGCAAGTACTTCAACTAGTGTGCTAGTGTGTTTAATGTGTGAAATGGAAGAAGATCATGAAACAAAAGCATGTCCATGGGTTTATTCAAGGTGCAAACATATACCTTGTAATGGAGTAAGAGCTTTGTTGAGGTCTAAAACAGATGGAAGTAATGGAAGGTTGTTTTTGAAATGCTTGAATCCTACCTGCAACTACTTTGAGTGGTTTTCTCAAGCTTCTTCCCATTCTTCAGCACTTCCAATCAAGCTTCCATCGGATCATGGTTGTATTGCCTGTGGAGAAGACAATCACAGTGTTACAAGCTGTCCACTGAAGGTTCAAAAATGCTTTAAAGACAACTGCAACTCTCAATTGGAATTGAAGATTTGCAAAAATCAACACAATTTCAACATAGCATACCTTGTGTGCAAGAAGAAATCTGTGATGCATTCGAGATGGGCTTGAGATGCTCTTGTCATTGAAAGCAAAGAAACAATGAAGGGTAAAGTGTATGAAATATGCAAGGAATTAAAGAAAAATCTGAAAATGTAGCTCGTAACAATTTTATAATAAAATTTAACCCATTTTCGAACTTGCATTGTCTTACAAAAGCATCCATTCCTCTATTCACAAAATATATAACCAAATTGAAACACAAAAAACCAACCATATTATTCGAGATCCGATCCACGAGAACAAAAATAAAGGAGACAAACACAAACATAGAATCCATCGAGACTTTCATGTACTTCTTTGGTTTCTTTTTCCCTTTGGATCTGCAACTGTGAATGTGACTTTGTTGTTGACAGATCCAACATGTTTGTTACTCTGATTGAAAGCTGGTTGAGAAGAAGCCTTTCTCTTTCTCCCTTGGCCTGATTTTGCAGCACCTTGTTTAGAAGATTCACCAACACATGCTTTGTAACTGTTGTTGTTCTTCATTCCATCTGACGAGTAGTAGATGCACTGAAGCACTAACAAGCGGTTTCTTCTTTGTTGTACTTCCTTTTGGTTGGTTTAGGGACATAAGTAGATGATGTTGAGCCATCAACACGGGTTCTAGGTTTGTCTCCCTTTGGATTCTTTCAACCTCTCCACCGGACAAGTGATTGCATAGTGACCATAAACTCCACACTTCTTACACTTTCTCATCTTCTTCACTCTTCCAGCTTCATCCCATGAAGGAATCCTCTTCTTCCTTGGCCTTCCAGTTTTCCTTATGATAACAGGAGGATTAATGAACTCTACCGGTATATTCTACACAAACAAAGGAAGAAAGAGAAGACATTGGTTAAGATGTGAAATCCTTAAAGGTTGTGTACTATATAAAGCATGTATGAAACCCTAAAAGAATCTTTGCTATTATTAAATATTTATTACACAATAAACAATATCTTAATCTTTAAAGTAATGGTCTTACCCGACCAATTTCAGTGATGATGTGGTTCAAACTCCGGAGCATATGTCTTTTTGTAGTATTCCACACTTGTACACGGGGTCACGTGGCTACAACATGAAATTAGAAAATTATCGAGTTTACAATCAAAACATGACAAATCAAAACATGAAATGAAAAGAGAGTGTGACTTACTCAGCCTGATTTGGTCTCAATGGTGTTAAAGCACATACGGCATGTTGACGGGAAATCCCCTCAAGCTGCCACCTTAAACAACTACATGTCTTTTGGGAAGATCCCCGGCAAATACAGCATCATGAACACTCCCCGACCTCATACACCCTTCCCCTTACTACTCCGTTAACTCAAACAAATGATTTAAGTCCTGCATCTTTGTAATCGACTTCATTGCCTTTGGAACTATCTCACCATCCACTGCCAATTTTCACTTTCATTCCTCCTCTTGAAGAAAAGACCCATCACCAGTTTATTATACATTTGTGCAAGTGTAATGATAGGCTTATCTCTGAAGGGCTTGGCCATGTTGTTGAAAGATTCTGAGAAATTGTTGTTGATGTGCTCACACTTGCTATCATTTGAGAAATGAGACCCTGGAGACCAGATTAGTTTTTGATCTAGCGAGATACAATGCAGCTGCTTCATCCTCAGCAAACAATTTATCCATGTGTTGCTAAAAACAAACAAGACATAAATAGTATCAAACTCATGTTTGTGATACTTGAAATTATATTATACTGTTTTGAGAAATGAGCAAACCTGGTAGTGTCTCTTCTTGTAACATTTTGCGGCATTCGAGAAATGTACATGTAAGTTTGTATGACTTGAAATACTTCTTGAAATTCTTCATCAAATGTCTTACAAGTAGCAAAGTATTAGTTAGTCATTCAACTGATATTGTTAGGAAATATTGCAAAAGGAAATAGATTAATCGTGGTACATGGATAACCTTACCAAACATAATCTGTGCTCATCCAAGCGAAGTATGTGTCACAAGCTTCACTAATCCCCTTACTTATGCGATATAATGGTGAAATGCAAGTCTTCACCCAATATAGCTTTCAAATCATGTAGAAATATCTTCCAGTTCTCAATGGTTTCATTCCTACACACCATTATACCAAGAGGAACTAAACCATTTTGACCATCCAGACCTGTTGCAACCAGTAACACACCACCATACTTCCCATACAAGTGGCAAGCATCCAATCCTATGATTTTCCTACATCCAGCCAAGAATCCTTCTATAGCAGGCTTGAAGCAGAGTGTCATTGACAAGAATGTGCAATCTTTGGTTCCATATGAGAAATTTGCTACACCAGGCATTTTTTCCTGCAATTACAACAAATTAATGTTAATGCCATATAATTGGAAATATTAAGTCATGTTAATGCCATATAATTTGGGATAACATTAACAATCAAAAAATGTTACCTTCACCATTTCACTGAGAATGCGGGAATTTTCTTGTCTTGCTCCTCATAACTTCCATGAAGATTCTTCAACACAATATTTCTTGCTCTCCATGCTGTATGGTACTTAATGTTCACTTTCACTGTTTTGTTGAACTCATTTGCCAATGACTCGGGATCGGGGATTTTGTTTTTGTTACCAAGAGTCTCCAACCTTTTCATGTACCAGTCGGCTACAAATTCTGTTTGCACATCTGTTCTCCCCTTTAACATTTCCATTGCATGTGTGCTTCACATTCCAACTTCTCAAGGTATATGTAGTTCCTTCACCCTTCATAACTCTTCCATAAATGAACATAGGACATACATTTCTCATTATTAATGCACTTCACCCTAATCTTGTAGTTGTTTGAATCTCTGAACTTGACCTGATGTTTATGCTTCACACAGTAGGCTCTCAAATACTTCTTGAATGCTTTCTTGTTGACAAACTTGCTTCCCTTCACTAGGCTGTAAGGATCCACTTGTTCAAAAGTAATTCCCTCAGGGAACATCTCCTCATCTTCCTCATCCTTAAAATGTTGTGCATAGTCTTCCTCAAACTGTGTGTTATCATGAGGCTGTGAACATTTAGGCCCATCAGTCTTATTGGTTTCTGCTACTTTAAGTTCAAGCCCATCAGTCTTGTTGGTTTCTGATACAAATTCCCAAAAACAATTGATTCATTTAGATAACAAACAAACATAACAAACAAACCAAAAAAAAAAAGACTACAAACAAAACAAAATGACAATTTACCTTCTTCTTCTCTGTCAGAGACCAAGTCCCCATAATGGTCCTCTACAAAACAAAACAAAACAATTGGAACAAATCTACAATCAAACACAACAAAGTTTAAACAGAAACAGAAGCAATCACATACCTTCCTTGTCATTCTCAACCTCCACCTCCCCAAAGTTTGGATCACCAGCATCACTATCAACCTTATCACCATCATTAGCAGCATCATTATCAACATTATCACCATCATTAGCAGCATCATTATCAACATTATCACCATCACTTCTCTCACTTGCAGTACTATCTGAAAGATACCCATTCTCAACTTTTTGAAGAAACTTATTGTAACTCTTGATATCTCTCTCTTCACTGTCATTTTCATTCATCTTCAGGACATCCTCATCATCAGGGTTACATTCATCTTCTTCTACATTTTTCAAGTGCATGACATACTCATCACTTTTCTTGTATTCTTGGGCAACTGCAAACAAATCTTCCACCACTTCTGCCTGTGTTGTAGCTTCAACCCAAAAGTCATGATTGAAAAATTCTTCATCATTAACTTGTTCAACTCCACTTGATTGTGTTTGTTGACTACACTAGGTTCCAAAAGCGATTATTCTCAGCTACACTTGCTTGAGTTTGTTGAGTAGAATGTGGAATATAAACATCTTCATCATCAACATCTTTAGCATCAACATCTTCATCAGAAACATCTTCATCATCAGCTAAATCAATGTATATTGTAGTAGGATTCTTCTTCTTAATCCTAGATATTCTTTGACTTCTTCTTACTGTCTTGCCATCCCTAAATTTCTTTGCTCTTTTGTCTTGGGTGATGAACCACTACAACCAACTGTCTTCTTAGGTGGAGTCTCGAAACTGCTTCTTAGTTGGAGTCTTAGAAAGCGGCTTCTTTGGTGGAGTCTTAGAAGCGGCTTCTTTGGAGTCACATTCTTTATGGGTGTCATGTGTTGTGGAGGAGGCTGTGAATCTTGACATAAACCAGATACTTCTAGGATCTCACCATTCTCATCTAATGGCATCACTTGCAAATACAATGTAATCCAACCATGTTCATCTTGAGTTGAATTTTCCCAGAAAAACCAAAACTCTTGATCATTGATGATGGATCTTGGTAGGCATGGATCAACAAACCATAGAAGGTCCAATGTCTCCCTACTTGGTTAATCTCAACATAGGACTAATCCTAGACTTTAACGATTTATACCCATACCTTCTCTGGACAAACCCCTAAACTCAAAACACATAGCGAGGTTAATCCAATCCTTTACCTTAATATCTCTGGTTGCAAAAATGTCTTGTTCAACCTCTCGAGATAACCTCTTGAACCTTTTTCTTTCGCATTTAAGAACAAAAAAATATATATCAGACAAAGATTGGAAAACCCATCTAAGAAAAAATATGGAAATCAATTCAATTAATCAAAATTGGCAGAACCCAATTTTGAAATTAACAAACCCTAGAGAATGATCAGTAGAACTTGATTATCAGCAGAACAAATTCGAACTTCATAAAAATTATATAAACAAATAAAACCCTAGAAATCTAAACAGAAACGAACCTAAATAAATCAACCTTACAAACAAAACCCATAATTTGTTCATCAATGAAACGTTAAAATCAACCATGAAACCTAGAAAAACATATTAGGGTTTTTTGTTACCTCTCTGTATTCTTCTTCTTCCGTCTCGTCATCTTCACCAGCGGGGAAATCTTCAATTTGTTCTTGAATCTCAACTAACAACACCTTTGTTTCACTAATTTATCACTCTACTAAAACCCTCTACGAAGAACCCTCTCTGAAGAACAAGAGAGAAGAAAGAAGAAAGCGGACTGAATCGATTTCTCTCTCTGTCTTATCTTATTCCTTACACCTTCCGTGGCCATCGATGATAACAATGAAGAACTATCATGGCCGTTGAATTAATCCTCGAGATATCGTGATAGTTAGATCGGGCTCTCACATAACAACACGTGGAGATCCTATCGGACGGTGGACATCTTATCACATGTGATTGACACACACGTGTGAAGGACATTTTGGTAATCTTACGGATCTGTGATATCTCCTCATATGATATTTTGCCGAGATATTGACAAGTCAACGCGATAAATTGACCGAGATGGTTAAATTGGATGGAAACCGTTTAACTTGCCTAGTCTAGCAAGAAATAAAAAAAGTGGCCTAGGAATGAAAGTGAGGGGTCAGACCAGGCCTATTTCTGCATATAATCCTTAAAAATTTTTAGATACAATAAGGATGTTCGGTTATATCGCAAATTACCGTAATCAATCGAACTTTGTTGTCTCCAAGTTCAGTTTGTTCGCAAATTTTAACCGAACTCAACAGTTAAAAAATATTAGTAGTTACAGAAGTGTATTCGGTTACCTGGTAGAAAATTTCATGTAAACGAACTTTACAAAGACAAAAATCTGAAGTTACAGAAGTGTATTCGGTTACCTGGTAGAAAATGACAGGTAACCGAACTTTACAATCTGAAGTTACAGAAGTATATTCAGTTACCTGGTAAAACATGGCAGGTAACCGAACTTATTTGTTCGGTTACCTGCGAAAAAATGGCATCTACCGAACTTTGGGGTTCCAAAACCAGTCCCAATGTACCCAAAGTTCGGTTACCTACAAAATTTTACCAGGTAACCGAATAAATATGTTCGGTTACCTCCCATTTTTTACCAGGTAACCGAATACAATTCTGTAACTTCAGTTTTTTTGTCTTTGTAAAGTTCGGTTATATGAACAAAATTTTCATGCAACCGAACTCCGTAGTTCGGTTTAGTAACAAATTTTTCATGTAACCGAACATTTAATTTTGAAATTATAATTACTTGGTCTGAAACAAATATCAAGTAATGGCTATTTTTATAGTCGTTGTACACCTCAGTGGTATATATATGTGTCTCATAGTTAACATTTTGTTTCATTTTCTTCTAAAAATGGCAGCTACTAGTCCTAAATTTACTCTAGATGAAGATCTTTCTCTTTGCAGAAACTACATACTATACTATCCAAAGAGGGGTGAAGAACGAAGAATGAATGATATTATGAGTCAAAGTTATTAATGGAAAATTCATGAGAAATTCTGCTCCGACACAACAAACCCTCATAATCGTGATCATATAGCTTTGTTCATTCGATTTGGAAAGATTAAAGATAGAGTTGTGGATTTTATGGCTTTGTTTCGTATTGTTAGGCGGTATCGACTTAGGGGTGAAACATTCGACGAAATCATTTTAACATCAAAAAATGAATGGCGAAGATGGAAGAGAAAGAATTTCAAATATGAAGATCATTTCTGCATCCTTAAAGACTTTTTCATAACGCGTTTCAGATATTAAATGTTATGTAATTTTAATTCGGCAATGTCCTGTAATATTTCGTTAATGTCCTGTAATTTCATTTCCTACCCGAACTTTTGTCCTGTAATAGTTCGGCGATGTCCTTTAATCTAAGTTCCTAACCAAACTTCTATAAGCTGCATTGCAAAAAAAAACCCAAAAATAAGACCAAATAACCCAAAAATAAGACCAAATTCCAAAAAAAAAACAATCTCTAATTCTTATGTTGATGTTCAAAGCATACTTAGTTTAATTAATGGTACATTTAATCATCCTCAAGGGAAATTGAACCTTCGTGTATAATTTTTTCCCGAATCCTTCAAAGCTTTCCACATCTCCATGTTATGCTCATACATAATGCACCAACCCAACATTGTGTCGGGGTTAAATCCATGCCAATAAGGGTTTCCGCATATCGGAGGCAATGGACAATCGTCTTCTAATCGGAGGCCTATAAATTGGTTGTTGTTAACAAACGTAATCACTACCCTCCTATGTCTAAGTTGCTCGACACATATGGTTGTTTTCGGAGTGTATGTGAAACTAGCACCTTTTGAGAAATAGTGAACCACGCAATTGAATGCTTCAGTGATTAAGTGCCCACATATTGGCATGCCCATCCAATGATCCCTTGTGATTGAATTGCCCCCGTGGAGACGCATTTGATACCTAACAAACTACACATTGAGACTAGCATCCCCATCGGACAACATTGTCTTGTAAAATTCCGGTTTCTCCTTTATCTTCATCAACAACCTTTGCCGGACATAAGTGATTTGATTATCATTATATAGCTTGGCACCTTGAGTGAAAGGCCCTAGTTGTTGTAGGACAACGTGGAAACCGCAATTACCATCCGGAGGGACGTCATCGGTGGATATGACGTACTTTCTAATGTATGGAGGTAGCTCTTCCAAGTAGCTTTTATCAACAAGAGGTGGTGTATCATCAATTGGTCGACTACTTTCTTTGATGCGGCATATTGGAGCCTTAAGCTTCACGTATCATTGAATTGGTTGGCTAGGTTCCGATGGAGTAGGTTGGGTTGGTGGCGAGCGTAACATCGGTTGTTTTTTCTTCATATCCCGTTCACTTGTTTCGCCCTTTTCCATAATATTCTTAGCCCTTTTCTTAGAATCTTCTTGGTACTTTGCCGCAGTATGCTCATGCCGACAAGGATCTCTATTAAAAGGGTTCATTTCACTTTTCCTCTTAGCCAACACCTTTGCATATTCTCTTACTTGTTTTTTTGTTTCTTTGGTGCTTGGCCTACCTTTGCCCTTGCCTTTTTTCGGTTCGTGCACATTCTCCGAAGTGTGTGGATAAACGATTCGCCGCATGTCATACCAAAAGATTTTCTTTTCGAGGTTGTTCATGTTCCGGTACATCTCGATAACGATTTTTCCCATTTCATTGTCACCAAACTCTTCTCCGACATCGCCCTTTGGAGGAGGGACAAAACTTAATTGTTGGCAATATGGATCTATATCGCTTAAATGGATTATGCCATGTTCATACTTAACTATCAGATGGCGACAAGGGAGTCCCATAGACTTCATCATGTTGCAAACACACACCTTGTCCATCTTGGTTCCCCATATGTCAATCAAATTCACCTCTACCATTAACCTCTTAATGCAAGCATGTGAAACATTATAATGGAGTCCCTTGAACAACCGAAGGTCCTCCGATTTCTTGATGTTACCATCTTTTTGTACAATCTTCTTGTACTTCATGATGCGAATTTTTTTGAAACTTCTCTTTAATTCTATCAATCTCACGGTTGAAGTAATTCTCCATTGCGTTAAACACAATCACAAAATTATCGACACATCCAAAAATATTTTTTTTCAACCGGTGGTGAGCCGATTCTACCAAACTTGTCGCTTGATTCCCAAAGTGTTTATGATGGTTGGTAAATGCATAAACGAAGCGCTCTTTGTGCGGTTCCAACCATTGCTTAACCACATACGTTACAATATCCTCGGGATATTCGGGGCTAGACCAATGTTCGATAAATGCGGCAAGATTTAGATCATACTCTTCCTCGATGAGAGACCAAGTCAATGACTCCCATTCACCGGTGAAAGAAACCCATTTAGCGTGATTTATAATGTATTGTTTATCGAATTCCTCTTTTGCATCCGCTTGTTCATCTTCCGGTAGCTTACTAGTCTCTTGAAATGCTTTCCTCTTTGGTGCAAATTGAGGCTTGGACCTATTCATCACATTACACCATATATGGAACGTACAAAGCACATTATGTGCTAATGGGAAGACTCTCTCTATTGCGTTCATTAATGCTACTTCATTGTCCGTCACTATAACCCCGGGGATATCATCATCTCGGTAGATGGCCTTCAATTGTTGTAGCGCCCAAGTGTAACTTGTTTCTTGCTCATCTTATAGAAAACAAAAAGCAACGGTAAACGGTGAGTTCGTCGAGGTATGACCAACAATGTTGAACAATGACATCTCGTATTTGTTAGTCTTGTAAGTGTAGTTCATTATAAGAACTTGATAGAAGCATTGAGCCAATTGAACACTCTTCGGATGCGCAATGAAGAGATGCGTTATTTCATCTTCCAGACCTACCTTATTTTGAACCGCGTAGCCTTTCTTTTGAGCACAAAGAAACAATTGTTGCATCACTTTTCTATCCTTCAATTCATTCCTTTTAATTGTCTCAATTGCATTGTAAATGGTGGACAAAGATGATACGTTATCCTTGTTGTTATCATTCAGTAAGCGAAGCATATTAAGTGGTGACATACCCATTTCCTAAATTTAGTTATTAAGCATATTAAGCAAAGCATATGGAGTGAGCCTTGCGGCCATTTAATGTCCTTCACGATCCTCCGGACGAGGGTGGTTATGATGACCTTGCACCTTATCCATAGATAGAACCCAACCCTTCTTTTTTTTGCACTTACTAAATACTAGCTTGAACGGACATTTAATTTTCTTTGATCATGTTGTGTTCTTCCTCGTCGTCTTTCCTTTATACACATGACCCTTCCTCTTGTGACTAACATCCGGATCTCCACTTCTCTCACAAACCATTTCAAAACGAGTTTTGCTTTCTTTTCCATTCAAGACTAATACGCACATGGCTTTCTTTGCATGGTCTCTAGCCCAATTCTTCGCATCAATAGTTTCTTCAGATACCAAATCATTGGCATAGTGATGGGATGTATCTTCGAACAACATACCAACCGGAGAAGGTTGATCATCCATTGGTATAAGTTGGCATTCAATCTACAAGAAATGAAACAACATCAATTGCAAGCACAAACAAGCAAGTTGACATGTAACCGAACAAACAACAAGTACAAAGTTCGGTTACCTTCCAAAAAAAACTAAGTAACCGAATATCCCTCTGTAACTTTTGATTTTTTTGTTTGATAAGTTCGGTTAGTTATGTTGTTTGGTTCAAGTTTGCGAACCAACCGAACTTGTTACATTTTGTATAATCTTATTTTACGTTAAGTTCGGTTAGATAGTTGGTTGGTACGAAGTTTGCGAACCAACCGAACTCTGTATACTAAGTCAAATATTATTTTACGTGTAGTTCGGTAAGTTATTGGTTACGAACCAACCGAACTTCCAGACCCTAAAGTTTGGTTGGTTTGCGAACAAACCGAACATTACTCTGTAAATCCTAAAACAAAGTTCGGTAACATGTATGTTAACCGAACTTCTAAAAACCTCCATTAAAGAGCGAGTTCGGTAACCTGCGTGTTTGGAAACAGTAACCGAACTACACTTTCAGATGAGTTCGGTTACCTTTTCTCACATAAGGTAACCGAACAAGCCCAAATCCACTTCAAAAATTTACATTTTTGTTTGAAAATTTGGAGCAATTCAACCAATATTATCTAAGTTTGAAGCATACCTGGGTACCCAAATACTCTTCCTCCGGTTTTGGTTGGTACAATCCATCGTTTTCATCTTGAGATTGAGTTTGGGGAAGAATACAATCACCATCTAAGAAAGAACTCATATCCGGATCATTGTGAAGATTAACAAATACTCTAGGAGAGAAAGGAGATGAAGATTCAGATGAGCTATCATCAATTGAATCATCACTTGAATACTCTAGCTTAGTGAACTCAAAAAAAAAAAAATTGTTTTCCATGTTTTTCTTCTTTATCTTCTCTAACTTTACTCTCTCAATAATTCTATTTCTTTTTTAAAAAACCCATCTGATTTTTCAATCTCACTAATTATTTTTAACTTAATCATTTCACTAATCATTACACTAACTAATCATTACCCAAAATTAATCAGGAGGGTAATTTAGGTATTATAATAAATATCTAGATAAGGGGTGACCTAGATTTACTTTTAATGTCTTACCAAAAATAAAACAATGGTCCCCTCAAAAAAAGGCTGGTCCCAAAAAAAAACGTTCATTCAGAAGGCAAGGTTACATGATGGGCAGTGCTCTCCCGCGCGGCAGCGTATGGAGGCTTTATAAGCTAGCGGGTTAACAACCCTTGGATGTAATAGATGTGTTCTCTTGGTCATTCAGATAAATATACAGTTGGATCAAGGATATAATTGCAAAGAAATCCTTTAATTTTAAACAAAATTGATACAAAAACCCCAAATTTCAAAATTGGTTTCATCAAATTCTATGATGTTTTGAAACCAAAATTGGTTTCATCAAATTCTTTTGGGTTTTTGTGTTATTTTTGTTTTGATGGGGTTTTTGTGTTACTTTTGTTTTGATGGGTTTTTTGTGGATGGATAGTGACACCTTTGGGGTTATAACTAGCGAACTGTTTTGCAAAAGTAAAATAGCCCATCTAAATTTCCATATCATTTACAAGTACTTTTCGCTGAGAGAAAAAAAAAAGTTTCACAACGATTATCAAGTTATTGCTTCAAAAAAAAAAAGAAAAAAAAAAGAAATCAAGTTATTAACACCAACTTCATCTTTCTTATGCTTCAAAAAAAAAAAAAAATCTTCATCTTTCTTCTCCTTCAGATCCAACAACATTAACACCAAATTGATGTCCAAAAGAAGAAGAAAAAAAACACACTGAATTAGTTCAATCAATTAACAACTTAATCAATCAACAACACCTTATCAAGTGTTCCATTAAACACACAAACTGTTCCATCATAGGAAATCGTCAAAGAGTTGCATCAATTTATGGGTTTTATTAATTTTACACTGATAGAGTTTGAGTCAGATTCAATGATGATGCTCAAAAGTAATAAGTGAATCTGGCTTTTTTGAGAAATCTTATACTCATGATTATCAAGAATTATTAAACACACTAAAACTGTAAAGAAGAATTACCAAGAATTGTAACAGAGAGTTGTATTACAGATTTTAGAGAAGAAAAATAAAGATAACTTCTGTCAGCCCCTCTCAGACATATTTATTACAGGACTAAAGATTTGTCTAAAACAGACAAACTGACTGCGCTATTCAGACACTGAGTCAAGTCAATAAAATTGACTTGACATTATTCCTATTATCCCCCCCCCCCAAACTGATACAGGGTAGCTCAAAGCAGTTTGGAAAACAAATACAGAACAATAGAAAGCTCAACAACTAAAGACAGAAAAACAACTAAAAAGAAGTTTGTCTAACATGAAAAGGAGCCAAAAAAGAAGTTGGAGCAAGAATAACAAGAAATGTTTGCAAGTTCTTGATACCCGACCAAAAGAGAAGCATCAGTAGAACTCTGAATAGAAGTTCCCAACAGTTGATGCGGCAAGGAAGTAAATACTGGAGAACATAAACCCTTAGTAAAAATATCAGCCAACTGATTCTCTGAAGCAATGTGCTGCACTGACAGAAATCCACTTGCAATTAATTCCCTTATAACATGATAGTGTATCTTTATATGTTTTTCCTTGGAATGTGAAACAGGATTAGCTGACAAGTAAATTGCACTTGTATTGTCACAATATAAAGTAATTGGTTTAGCTAATAAAGTAATATGTAACTCAGAAAGAATTGAAGAGAGCCATTCTAATTCAGAAGTTTCCACTGACAAGCATTTATACTCTGCCTCAGCTGTAGACCTAGAAACAGAAGGCTGCTTTTTACTTAACCAAGAAATAAGAGAAGAACCCAAAAATATTGCATAACCACAAGTAGACCTAGCTGTTTCCGGACAATTTCCCCAATCCAAATATGTATAAGCAGTTAAAGTTGTAATATCTCATTTCCTCATTGTGATACCTAGACCTATGAAACCTTTTAAATATCGTAATATCCTCTTGACTAACAACATATGAACATCTGTAGGAGCATGCATATACTGACTCGCATAATTAACCGCAAAACATATATATGGTCTTGTCAAACATAAATACTGAAGCATTCCCACAATAGTTCCATATTCAGAAGCATTTGTCAACAAAACACCATCATTTATTGACACTCTTGGACCCTTAACAACTGGTGTACTACAAGGATTACACTCTAGCATCTTTGCTTTGTCCAACAATTCCAAAGTATATTTCTTTTGAGTAAGCAAAATACTGTCAGTTGATCTAGTGTCTTTTATACCCAAGAAAAAAAATGCAAATCTCTAAATTCTTTCATTGCAAAAGCAACACTTAAATATGAAATCAAATGAGAAAGCAAACTTGCTGAAGACCCAGTAAGAATTATATCATCAACATGTAGTAGAAGAATCATCATCTAAGAACCAACAACATAAACAAACATAGAAAAATCAGAAACTGTCTTCACAAAGCCATAAGAAAGTAAGGCAGTACTAAATTTCTCAAACCAAGCCCTAGGTTCTTGCTTTAATCCATATAAACTCTTCTTCAAGTGACAAACTTTATTAAATTCAGCACTTTCGAAGCCAGATGGCTGTTTCATATAAACATCTTCTGTTAAATCACCATGCAAGAATGCATTTGAAACATCCAATTGTTTGATTTGCCAACCTCTAGTAATAGCTATAGTTAAAACTACCCTTACTGTAGTTTCATTTACAACAGGACTAAAGGTTTCACCATAATCAACACCATCCTGTTGATTATATCCTTGAGCCACTAATCTTGACTTAAGCCTATCAATAGTGCCATCTGACTTTAACTTCACCTTGTAAACCCATTTACAGCCTAAGATGTTCATATGTGGTTCAGGATCAACTAATTCCCATGTTCCATTTCTAATTAATGCACTATTCTCATCTCCCTTTGAAACTTGCCACTAAGGAATTTTAATAGCAGTTTTGAAAGATTTTGGTTCAGTAGGAATGGATAATAAAGAAGTAAAAACAGATGGAAGAGGATGTTTAACAGAATCATGAGAAACATAATCAGAAAACACTTTTGGTTTAGAAATACCTGACTGTGATCTTGTCACAATAGTAGTTGAAGGAGCAAAAGATGTTTCAGTAAAAACTTTATTAACAGTGGAAAAAGCAGAACAAGAAGAAGATGAAAAATAAAACTCAGATTCTGAAAAAATGACATGTCTTGAAATATGAGTTCTTTTAGAAATAGGATTAAAACATTTATAGCCCTTATGCAATGAACTATAGCCAATGAACACACACCTAACTGATTTGGGAGATAACTTGTCAGTCCTGGAGTGACCCAAAAAAGGATAACAAACACAACCAAATACTCTTAACAAGGAATAATCTGGTTGGAGATTTATTATGAAGAACAGGAGTTGATGTTATGTTTATTAGATAAGTAGCAGCTAAAAAGGCATCATACCAAAGCTCTTTAGGACAAGAAGAATTAAAAAGAAGAGTATTGCCCATCTCAATAATATGTCTATGCTTTCTCTCAGCAAGACCATTTTGTTCTGGAGTTTTAGGACAAGAAATCCTCAACTGAATACCACAAGAATCTATAAAAGATTTAAAAAGACCTTTAACCAACTCACTAGCACCATCAGTTTGAAAAGCTAAATTTTTTAGTTTTGAACAAATTTTCAGTAAGAGTTTTGAAATGTTGAAAACACTGTAAAGCTTCAGACTTGACTTGCATTGGATAAATCCAATAAAACTGCTAAAATCATCAACAAACAAGATATAGTACCTATAACCAGATAAAGAAGCAACGGGAGCAGGATCCCGCTCATCACAATGAATCAGTGCAAGTGGAGAAGATGCATGAGAAGTAGAATTACTAAAAGGAAGTCTCTTGCTCTTAGCAAGCTGACAAGGATGACACAAATTTTTGGAAACAAAAGAATTTAAAAGAATACTCTTATTATGATGAAGATGTTCAACTATTCTAGAGGAAGGATGACCTAATCTGCTATGCCAAACATCAGGTGAAGCAAGAAGAGATGAGAAAGCAAATTGCATTTTAGGTGTAGAAATAGGATACAGATTATGAACCATTTTTACTCTAGCCAACAGAACATGACTATGTAAATTTCTAATCTCATATCCAAAAGGATAAAAAGTAATGTAACAATTATTTTGTTTAGTAAACCTAGCCACTGACAGCAGATTATGTTTCATATCAGGTACATGCAATACTTCAGCTAAAGTAAAACTTGATGTTGGTGTATGAATAGTTGAAGTACCAGTTAGAGCTATAGACAGAGGCTTACCATTGCCAATAATAACATTCTCCTTTCCTTTGTAGCTTGAAGTATTTTAAAGAATAGAAGTATCACCAGTCATATGTGTTGAAGCTCCGCTGTCAGTTATCCATACAGTACTAGAAGAAGGATCATTATTCATGGCTGTAAAAGCTTGTTGAGAAGGACCAGAGGAAAGTGTTGTTTCAGTAGGATATTGTTGTTGAACATTGGCAACATCAAAATAAGCTTGAGTGTTACTATTTGAAGTTCCAGTAGAAGGTGGATGATATCTAAAGAAACACCTGGTAGTAGCATGACCATTCTTCTTACATATCTGACAGAAAACCTTTGAGTAATCTATATAAGATATCCTATCACCATTTCCATTTGAAGTAGATCCATTTTGTTGAGTAGAACTAGATACATGTTGATATTGACTATTTTGGTAGTTACTACTACCTCCATTTTTACCATTACCTCCATTCCTTCTATTTGGATTGTTATAAGAATTGGAACCATTTCTTGTATAGAAACCTACTGGATTCTGTTCATCATACACATTGGAATTATGTTGTTGTCTCTCAGCAAGAAACTGCTCATGAGATAGCAATTTAGCTTTAACTTCACCAAAAAAATAAGGCTTCTCCCTACTTTTTGAATAGATGACAAAAATATCATAATCACTGCCTAACCCATTCTGCACAAACATCATTAAGTCTTCATCACTTACTTTTTCACCAATTGCATCTAATGAATCTGCAATGGACTTGATTTTCTGTAGATATTGAATAATTGACATATTCCCTTTCTTAATTCCATGTAATTGAGATCTTAGCATACTTTTTCTTTCTACAAATTGTGTTTTAAAACTCAATTCAAGATAATCCCAAATTTCTTTGGCTGTTGACAGACCAAGAACATCACCACTAACAGTTGGAGTAAAAGTTTCCTTCAAACAGGTAGACACAAACCTATCTAATCTCCTCCAACTGACCCACCCAGGATTAACTATTTCAACATTATCTTCTGTAACTTTCTGTGGTGGTTCAACTATATCACCATTAACATAACCATAAAGATCACATGAGAAAAGAACACCCTCAAATTGGTCTCTCCAAAGTAAAAAATTGGTTGAATCAAGTTTCATGGAAACAAAATTGGAGATATTCGTAAAGGGAAGAGAACAAGAAGTACCAGCGGAAGACATTGTTGTAGTAATACCTTGATTAATATTTTCCAGATCTGAATGTAAAGAAGTACTGCAACTAGTATGATTGATGTTGGTGCGATTGTTGTTGTTGCTGTTGTTGTTATTGTATGTAGATCTTCGAGTTGTTACCATAAATTTCTTCCAAGAACCCTAGAAATCGAAAAACTTGGGAAAAATTGTTTGATTTGATATTACCCAGATTTGTGAAAGCCAGAAATTATTGAGAAAAGTTGTTGAGCTTGATGAAAGATCGAACCTAAACTGATACCATGAGAAATGTTATACTCATGATTATGAAGAATTATTAAACACGCTAAAACTGTAAAGAGGAATTACCAATAATTGTAACAGAGAGTTGTATTACAGATTTTAGAGAAGAAAAACAAAGATAACTTCTGTCAGCCCCTCTCAGACATATTTATTACAAGACTAAAGATTTGTCTAAAACAAACAGACTGAGCTATTCAGACACTGAGTCAAAGTCAAATAAGATTGACTTGACACTATTCCTATTATTTTTATTAATCACAAGCAAATCTAGCTTTTTAGAGCAAATCCTATGGGTAGTGTAACCCTTTCATTTTGAAAGGGTCACTACCAATTTGGCCTAATTTGCTCCCACTATGGTAAGTGAAAGGGTGTATTTTGGTCCCAAAGCGTTCAACCACTCGTTCACCAGCGAGTGGTTGGTAGTGTGAAACTTTCACGGGAGACTCTGTCTCCCGTAAAGAAAATAACAAGAAACGGAGACTCGTCTCTCGTTTAAAATAAAGAAATTTTCTTACGGGGACCTGTCTCCCGTAAGAGTTTTATTTTTCTATTAAACGGAGGCACCGTCTCCCGTTTGTTTTGTTTTTAAGTAAAAACGGGAGAGCTGTCTCCCGTAAAGTTTTGAAAAACTTTCTTACGGGAGACAGTCTCCGTAAGGTTTTCAAAAAAAAAATTCTTACGGGGACAGTCCCGTTCGATCAACTTTGTTTTTGCCCATAGTGGCTAGACTCGTTCATATATGTGAGTAGTCTTCCATATGGGTGAGTTAGTCTCACTTTGGAGACTACCCATAGGAGATGCTCTTAGTATCTTTAAATTTTTTTAGGTTTGTGATGGTGGTGCTATCAACCGAGAATCTATAGTTGTATGAAGATTGAAACAATTTTTTTTAGACAGGGTCTTCAAGCTTTTAATTAGTCTAGGTTGGGTTTTAGCAGGGTCTCCATTAATGGAGGTGGCGAAGAACTGTATTGCAGAAGAATTTTTAATTAGTCTATGTTGGGTTTTAGCAGGGTCTCCATTAATGGAGGTGGCGAAAACCGTATTGCAGAAGAATTACTTTTTTTCTTTGGTATGAGTAGTGAAATGATTCGATCTGTAAGTATAATGGTGAAGGATTGATTTGATAAGTTTGGAGGACCTGCTAATAATTAATTTTACTACCACATCTATCGTTGCCTTAGAGATACGAGATCTGCTAATCTGACGGCAAAAAACATGCTAGCTTATATCTATACCCTGCACTGTCGTGTGGGTAGCATTAGCCTTACATGCCGTTTACAGGTTAACCTGACTATTTTATTATTTTCTAACCTTAATTTCAACACTACTTCATTGGGACTCTCATTATTGGAGAGATAAATTTTGTGTTAAGAGAAATTCAAATGCCGTGGATACCCTTATATTAAAAGGAACCCCCGATATTCTCTTTCTTATCTTTGTTTCTTCAGAATAATTTAACTAAAAGTATATTCTCTTTCTTAACATAATTTGATGTCTTCCTGCACATAATTTAACTAAAAAATCATAATTATCTTATGTGATTTAATTATTATCATTGTGATATGGACACTGTAAAATAAACATAGGAGCAATCTGTACAAATATTTGTATTAAAACAATTTGCTCAAAGTAAAAATAGATTATAACCAATGTGTACGATATTATGGAGAATCGTCAATGGGTCCGTGGAAGAGCGATATATATTGGAATAATAAAAAATTAAATCAGTGCCTAAACTGTACGCCAAAAATACGTAGTAACTTATTTTTAACAAAATTTCTATAGGAACTCGAATTATCGTGCTTGAGGATCGCTCGGTTTTAGTAGAGGGACAATCTTAAACTAATAAGAAACAAAAGACAAAAAGGTCATTACAAGGTAATTTAAGTGCCACTTATAAAAAAAATCGGGAAATGACTAATTAACCCTTATTGTTGATAATCAAGAATAGTAATGATAATCAAGATTAGTGTTGATAATTAATTTTCACTTATTATAACTCTAAAATCAGATTTTTAGAGTTATATAAAAAAAAAAAGTTTAGAGGAGAAGAAAAAAAAAACTTTTGTGATATTTGTGAAACCCTAGATTTTGATTCACTCAACCAAAATGAGTGATTTCATAAATTAGTTCCCATTATCTTTTTCTCGCTCAAAATTATCTAAAGTACATAACAAAATCAAAACATTTGAATTTTCAGAAGAACTTACGGTTGCAATTTTGCTCGTGACCAATAGTAACTCTTAGTTACTGGTTCGTAAGTTATCGAATACCAACCGTGAATGGTTAAATTTGGGGAAAATCAATCGTAAAACCCGATTCTGGTTGGTAACTAAATGCTCGATACCAAGCGTGAATCGAGTTACGGTTGGTAATTAAATCTTTCGAAACCAACCGTAACTGAAGAAAATTCTCGGATATAAGAACATACGGTTGGTAATTGAACTATTACCAACCGTATGTTCTTCAAAATCTCCAGTTGTGGTTCGTAATTGAGTTATTACCAACCGTAACTCACATAAACCCAGAAATTTCAATTTCAATTTTCATACAAAACCCTAATTTTTGATACAAAATGAACAAATCCAACACGATAAACTAAACCCTAACTGGGTTTTTTTCCAAACATTTTTCAAATCGCCGATTAATCGAAGACGATGAAATTTTCGGTTTTAATGGAGGTTACGGTTGATGGAGGAGAAGAGAAGATGAAAAAAAAAAAAAAACTGATTTGATTTTTTTTTGATTCATTAGGTTTAAAAAAAAATTGATTTGATTTTGGTTGATTTAAGGTGAAAAGGGTAATCTAGTCAATCTACGCCCCCTATAAGACACCCCATAACCAATAAGAGGGACATTGCTATCACACTTGCCGCCCCTCTACTAGAACTTGCCGCCCCTGTACCAATCTCCATTTTTAAAGGGAGAAGATTATAGTAACAAAAGTGATAACCAAGACGACCCCACACCAAAACGTGAGATTGAAAGGGTGATTTAGGAAACAAAGATTTTATGAGTATCAACATGTTACGGTCCTCACAGTTTATAATATCGGTAAAACTTTGTGATTTTGATGTAAATAAAAGTCACTAATACCCATGTTAACACGACCCTTGTAGATTTTCTTGCTGATACTACAAAAACGTTGTGTCGTAGTAAATATATTCTTTCTCTGTTTGCCAAAAGATGTTGTGACAAATATTTTTCTACAACACTCCTCGAGAATTGCACTTGATGAAGAGATTTTAGTCGATGGATAATTCTATAATTTTCTCGAGATGTGTTCTTGATGGAATGATTTCTGATGATGAAATATTGGATGATTCAGTAGCATTTCTTGTAATGTGCTCCTAATGGAATAAAAATTTCAGCTATTCATGAATCATGTTTTGATTGACTTTGGCTCTCCAAGAATTGTTGATAAATGAAAATGGGGTACCTGCAAGGACACTCAGATGCCTCAATGAGTAAGAGCGACTGCAAGTTTTTATGGAGAGAGGAGTAGAAATGTGTACCTTTTCTAGTTTTTTTTTTTTTTTTTTTTTTTTTCAAATGATGGAACAGAGTTTTTACATAAAGCTGGATGGGAGTCTGGCTAGAAGCTGAGCTCCTACACCCTTTTGAATCGCAACTCCTAGTCCATTTTAAAGGTTAATCCTTCATATTATTGATAGTTATTGAATAGACTTTACACAAAACATTGAAACAAATCAACAATTTATTAGTTTATTCCTAAATAAGAAGGATTTTATGATCAAACCTCTTCATGATGTTGCGATCTTCTTTGTGTAATAGAAATGATTATTCGAATTCCTTGAAGAAATCCTTGATCAAAGTATATTTCTTCAACCTTGAACATATCATATCCTCTCTCATTTAATCTCTTTAGAAGATTTCTTGTTGTTTGACAAGATAAGCTTGAAAAAGAAGAGATTTTTCAAGAGAACACTTCAACATCATGACTTCTAACTTTGTTTTTGCACAGGTACTACCATTTGTGGAACTCTTTTACATAATCGATCATGGAATAAGATGGATCTAGGCCTGTCAATATTTGTCCGATATCAGGATTCCGTTTCCGAGTATTCGAGATCCTATAGGATTTTATCCGTTTTATCGGATATCGGATCGGATACTATATCGGATATTTCTTCCTTAATATATCGGAATCGGATTAGGCTCCATCCGAATAGTTAATATCCGATATCCGATAGAACATGGATTTATTTTTAAGTTACCCTAACCATATTAGAGTCGAGTAGAAGAGTGAAGAACAATATCCAGATATTCGATATGATATGTTTAAGAAATTGAACTTAAATTTCAATTATGAATATGTTTTAAAGGGTTTTTAACATTTTTTATCAGAATCGGATATTATCGGATATCCGATAGCTTAGCCTATCAGAATCGATTTTTTTTTTATATCCTATAGGATATTATCGGATATCAAATATCCAGTAGCGCTTAACCTATCAGATACGGATTTATAAATATCCGAGGGATATTCATCCATTGACAGCCTTAGTTGGATCGATATTATTACAAAAGGTAACTCTGTTTCTATCTAGACCAATAGGGTTGGAGTACATAGATGGATGAAAAGCCATTTTTTCAGCATACCGTTCCGAAACCGTTGTATAGAGTTTTGCATGGTAATCTGTATTGTACATAACTCTTGTTCTAAGAGGAATAAACAAGATTTCTCCTTAAGAGGTGTGAGAGAATACCATAACTCATTATAAATATCAACAGTTTCTGAAAACTTGGTCACTAATCATGGAAGGCAGATATATATTCTATTTAAATATAAAAGAACCAAAACTTTTATATTGTCAGGGTTTTAAGAGAGTGCCTTCTTGTGAATATCTTTCATATATCTCGCAAGCTTTTGACTATTATGCTATACACTAAACTCATCAAAAAATTGAGCACTGCATGAGTTAGTGTATGTATTCATCATACAAAGTATCCAATTGAGACAAACTAGACTCTTTAGTTGATGAAACATTCCTCTTGTTTATTCTCTTAGAAACTCTAGTTTTCTTGTAAAAGGTACCAAACTTATCATAAAAAATACTATCATCAAGATATGTAGGTATCACCTTATGCAGGGATGATCTAGAAGATTGTCCACCTTCATTCATGTTCGGTTCTACCGTCTTCTTTGGTACCCATTTCCATGTATTGTCGGGATTTATGTTTTCTTCCCTTTTTGTGATGTACCACTCTTTGAAATCCCTTCTGAGAATATTTATGTGATCTCTTTGATCTTTAGTTCCACAATTAAGACATCGTTTGTAATGATGTATGTTATGTCGTGGAATACCCTGATGAGAGTAGTTCATCTTGGAATCATCAAAGGCTTCTTTGGAAGGTGAAAATTTCTTCCGAGATACTTCAATGTTAATATTCTTCCTTTTTGAGGAATAAGTCAAATCAGATTTTGTGAGAATCTTGGGATTATCCGGATAGGATACTACCAATTGACTTTTTGACATTAAAGATTGATTTTAAGCTCTCAGTCTTTTGAAAAGTAATGAAACTGTAGAAGAGATTTTCAAGGCATTGTATTTGTTCGAAGCTGAGATTTTTAATAGATCAGTCATTTTATCTTGATCAATACTTTTACATAGTTCCTCTTCTAAAGATTGAATATTCAAGGAAGATGTATTCTTGAGAGAGACTAGTTGTCAAGAAGAGATTTTTCAGAGTCTGAATCATTAATTTTGAATACAGGTCTTAACTTAATCTCATCTTGAAAATATTCAGACATATTTTCAGAAGAGCAGGTGGAACTTGAAGAAGAAGCCCTTTTTACACATTTGCTAAAATTGAATCCACATAGATATTCACCAAACTCTTGCGATACGTTAACTGAGTCCATTATAGGTATTATATTACCTTTCTTTAGACTCATATCTTATAGGTTGGATCGCACCAAACACATATTTTAGATCTTTTCGTGTTTGCCTGCTCTGATACCAATTAAAATGAGAGGGTACCCAAATACACCACAATCATTTCATATCAACCTATAAGTCTGATATCTTGTGTGATCATCTATGGACAAAGTAGATACAATACTATAATAAGATATTTACTTGACAATAGTTACGGTACTTAAACTGATTGACTATAGGATCAATGTCAAGTAATATGGATTGACATACAAGTGTATTTACTTTATTATAACTAGATAACGAGGAAAGTAAATGTTAACGAGTAAACTGCAAATGCATAAAAGACCCGAGATCTAGTCCAATTTTGAATACTCTCAGAATTAAGCTGTTATACAAAGAACAAAAGCCAACTTCGTATAGTCGAGACCAAGTAAACTACCCCTAGTTACTTAGTTCCCTCAGTATCCCTACGTCTTCGACCTTTTGGTAACACATGAATCTCAAGACAGAAATCACTATCTTGACTTGCTTTACCAAGTAAAGTCTTATGTACTCAACTCCTTTCGATCGTATTCCAAACAGTAAAGAAACAAATCTGTTTGGTAACTACTTTATTAAATATCTAGTAAAAATATATGTTGAGTCGTTGACAAAGGCTCTTATGTTTAATCTAATAAACTCCTTTGTCGGGTAAGATCAATCTAAATCGGTAACTTAGATTCAAATTCACAACTATCAGATTCGGTATACTAAAGAATACCACCAAATGATAGTCGCCGATCTATTCGACTTTATGATCAAATCTATCAAAGAAAAATCAGATCTAAGTCGGATCCCAGCCAATCAAGATGTGTGCACAAAATTCACAAGATACGAAAACTAATTAGATAAATCTTCTTCGTCTTCAAATATTCAATTATCTTTAAAGTACATGCACACAAAAACCTGAATCCTCTTGTGATCAATCATGCACAGAATATAGGCTTTTAACAATGGATTATCACAAGATGCCTTTAGATCTAATAACATTTCTAAAGATCCCGTCGATACTTTGATCTAGTTTAGTGACCCTTATGTCAGAAGAGAAGGCTCTCAAGAATAATCAAACTAGGTGCAATCAAAGTTTCAACACCCGTTAGTCAATCAAATCAATAATCGAAAACTAAAATAAAAATGCAATTATCTAGTTTCCCACCAACGGTACTCGTAGAGCTTCTTGATCCAGAAGTCTTTAAACGAGTGGTCGTAAGAGATTTCTCCTAATTAGGGTACTTTTCTCTCCGGATAGATGGTTCCACCAGAAATAAAACGAATGAAGTTTGCCTGGATCTTAGGATAGTTTGCAAGAAATGCAAACTGAACTATTTATAGACCAAGGTTGTTTGGACAACAAAGAAATTCCAAAACCGAAAATATTCTGAAGATCTGCAATAAGTACTAGTTTCAGTTTTCCAATTTCCAATTAATGTCAAAAAATATATCTGAAATCTCTCATAGAAAAACTTCCAATATTTGTTTAGCACATTACTAATACTATTTTTTCTAGAGCTATGTTTTAATTGCTAGAAAATCAAAACATCGAAAATCTTAATTAAAAGATTCTCAATATTTCGTTTTGGGATCACCTTGAGTATCATGGAATATCTTTGAAAAATTATGAATAAGAATTGTGAACATGTACAAATTATGTCGACATGCATAACTTTCCTATCTTAGCAAACCCTAATTCCAAACTCACACAAAACCATGAAATAATATGTGTGGTAGGCTGAGATATGTGTTTATATTTAATGCCTACATGTTATACCGCAAGTGCACGGCGTCTATCGGAGACGTGGCAAGTACGGGTCGAACCACGAGACTTGTGGTCTTTGTGGAGTTGATCAAGGCTTTCTTCTATCTTCTACCGAATTCCTAGGAAGTGACATGAGAACACGATTATAGATTTGGTTGTCGAAACGATTGAAGTTGAGTTGTGATTTGTGAACTAAAGTGCAAAGGGTTGTAAAGCACTAGGGTGTTGAATCCACCACCTAATCTTAGCTAAGGCAGTTCACATTCAATAATGTTCTTGTCCCTTGTAATGGACAATGGGCAAGATGCAAGTCTGCCATTTATCCAGGGTTTCAATGGATGGCTTACTATCAACTAAGGCCATTAACTAATCCCTAGTATTAGTTGTCTTGTCATAGTACAACTAATCACAGATCAAGTTTCACTACTTAGATGATTAAACCTATCTCAAGATGGATATTCTAATCACAATTAAGGTATCTCTCCCAAGCACTAATTGTCTTCTCAGGGCACAACTAGTCTGATGATTAATAGCATTCAATGAAGCATGAATTGCACACATTCAACATAGAAATGACCTGACTACAATGCATACATGGCATGCATTGTGAAAGTAAAATGCAGATGTGTTCTGATTATATGTATCCTAAACCATATAGCACAATCAAGAACAATTATCAAAATATGAACCACACTTATCATTTGATTATGGGTTTCATCTAACCCTAGCAATTAATTTAGAACATAATTAGAGTAACAAAAATACAAATTAAAACACAAATTAACCTAATTGGTGCTCTGGCTAATCCAGGCATAAAGTTCTAACACACAATTCTCAGACCCTTTTATACATGCAAAATTCTAAACCCTAATTTATTTTCAAAACAGAAATTAATTGCAAACTCTCTCACCCATGCTCTCTGATGCAGTTGTATCTCTTGTCAATTCGGCTCGCGAGGCGATGCTTGCTCCCTGCTCGAGAAACCCTAACCCTCTTCTCTTTCTATTTCTCACTTAGCCTCTAGGGGAAGAAGCTATGAGAGAAATAGAGGGAGATTAGGAGGCGGAGATGATGGTTGTACTTGGTGGTTGTGGTGGTGTGGCGAGAGATGGTTGGAAGTGGCGCTTGCGAGCTTGGTCGGGGAAGAGGAGGTGGAGCTCGCAAGCTCACGGGAGAGAAGAAGAAAGGAAAGGGAAAGAGAAGAAAGAGATTAGGTTTTTAGTCGAGAGGTGTGTATATAGGTGGATGCGGTGTTGAGCAGGTGCAGCAAAGGAATGATGAGAAGGCCTCAGCGAGCGTTGGATCTTGGCAGTGGAAGATCTCACGGCCCAGGACATAGGTGGTTTTGGTGTGGAGCGAGAGCAGCAAACTTCGATGCACGTGGAAGCAGCGACCGTAGGATGTTGCTAGGTGTGATCTCAACGGCTCGGGTTGGATGGGCTCGGATCCGGGTCACGGGTCTTGGATAGCTTGGGCCCATTTATTGTGGATGGGTTGCTCCTTGTTGGGTTGCAACCCGATGCGCGTGCGGAGCTTTGGCTTTACTGCTCCATAGACGCTTGACTCCAATTCTTCGCTCTTTTGGCTCCTCGGATTCTCCCGAACTTTATTTATTACCTAAAAACACAAAATTAATTAATACAAATATTTATTCTTGAAAACAAAGAAAACACGAGAATGCAGGATAATATCGATTTACGAGTACAAAAAGATGAGTAAAATGCCAATAAAAAAGGTGTATAAATATGCACTATTTGGCCCTCATCAAATACCCCCAAACCTGAATTTTACTTGTCCTCAAGTGAAACGAAATGAAGAAATCCTAACTATACCCCTGTCGCAGTCTCTCAAATGCATTTAGCGTATGCACTAAGCCTTTAAACCCCTAGGTGTCCCTAGTGGACGAGCCGTAGTCTCGTGAGGGTTTACCGAGTGTACCCACAAAACCTTCTCCAACTTTAGAGTGTAAAAGAGTCTCAAGCATCCAAGAAGTTATGAGGACATAGAGTTTCGCATGCTAGTAAATGAAGTTAGAACTACCAAAGAACGCATTCTCATCCTTAAGAGTTGAGCGAGAAGTAACCATACCATATGAAAGAATTCGGATTGATTGTGATCATGAGCCTCGACTTCGCCTCACTATTAGGGTTTTATGATAATTGCACTCAAAAGATCGCTTTTTTAGTCTCTCATGTGTGCGAGCGGGAATAAAGAGAAAACACTCGCACACGTCGTAGGTAAGAAGGATAACCTTCCGAAATAATTTACGGAGACTCCACGAAGTGTGGACGAAAAGAATCTTTTTCTGATGATCTCTAAGAAAGGAAATCAACCATTAGTAAGGATGGGAGTACTCACTCACTTCTCACCCGATCGGCAATTAACATCAATCTCTCATATGAACCATAAAAACGTCTTCAATCTTCGGTCTTCGGTCTTCAACTGTTGATGACGAACTTCTAAACTTCACAAAAACTTGACAATTTTTGACTTTTCTACTCAATTTCCTTGTTGTTTGGATTTTTTCTTTTTCAATTCTTCTTTACCATGGTGGTATCAAAACTAAGAAAATAAACTGCAATATTTTTTTGATTTTTTTTGTTTTGATTTTTTTTTTTTTGATGTGTTTACAATAAGTGAAAATAAAAATACAAATAATGAAACAACTAACTCCATGGAAAAAGGACTTTAACACTCAATTTTTCCACAACTTGTATTGTCTTGATTTTATAAATTTTATTAATTCTCATCCTATTTTCTTTTCTTTGTTGCACATAAACCTTGGACTATATCAATTTTTCTTTCACTATTCTGATGATGCTCCGCTTGCTGACGATGATGTGTTTCTATTGGTTCTGTTGATTGAGAGAGAGAGAGTGATGCTAACTGCAAATCGGTATTTAGAAGAAGTTTTCATCTTTAGACGTCACCCTCATGATTGACAAAAACTAGCACTCAAGAGATCAAAAGTAGTCTTTGAAATTGGTGCGAAGTTGGGTAGCTCACCATTCCTACCCGGACTTGACGTACGGTGACACACACTCTAATGGCTTTTCTAGAAAGTTGCAAAAAATTGATGGTTGGTGCCTCACTTGATGTAAAATGGGTAGTCTCCACTATGGGTGATCACAATTCTACTACCGAATATCTAAACAAGCACCTAATTCGCTCTCCGGTGTGGTTAAATCCAACTTTAACGCTCTAATCAACTAAGAAACCCGATTGTGTTCTCCGGTACTTCTAACTTCATTATTTCGGTCAGATTCTCTATGTAAACATAGCTAGAAGCATGCTAGTGACTCTAAAATCCCTAAAAGTCGGAGGTTTTTACAAAAAGAGTTTTAATTTAATTTATTTTTTTTATTTAAACAGAATATTTTTTAAATATGAAAATAAAAGATTAAAAAGACTAAAAACTCTAAATGCAAATGCACATGCACCCCCAAACCTAAATCAAACATTGTCCTCAATGTGTCGGCAGATAGAAAAAATTTAAACAGTCACATACCAAGAGAACTATGTTGAGTAGAGAAAAGGGAAGAGATTACCGGATGTCGGTGGGAGCACGGTTAGAGCTTCACTAGTCAAGGCTAGAATCCAACATTCTCAAATGGAGATCATATCGGATTAGCACAAAATATGTACAAGAAGACTCAACCGATTAAAGAAAAGAAAATTTAACAAGTCCTACTAGATTATATACAATGAAAATTCACCATATACTAACAATCTAAAGAGTTGAGGATCAACCCAATAGAAAATATGTACAAACATCAACAGCCTTACACAAATATAATATGAGAGTGCAAGTAAGACGTGTGTATGTGAATGAGTTTCCCCAAACCTAAACTTGTGAACGGGTGTGTTTGGGAGCACAAAATCTTGCAATTTTAACGGTACATCATGCAAAAGGTCTAACTCAAAATGAGTTTTACTAAGAACAGGCAGATATACACATTCCAACCGTGGTTCCTTAAAAGTGTTATACTTTGATGCAAAATAGTCCAAGAGGACTTGGGAAGCACAAAGCTCTAAGCCTAAGTTAGGCATTTTCAGAAAAGTTGGTTTTGCAATTTTGTTACAAACTACACCTAGGTTTGGTGGAGGAGTCTCAATTTGTGACTTAGGAGAGAAATCAGGTACATCTAAGTTGTTTTCATTTATAAAATCATTTTCACCGTCACATACTTTCCTAAGGTCGAGAAGAGGGTAAATCATGTTCACCGCATAGAACAATTCATCAATCTCTAGGTCATACTCATCATCATTCTCATGCATAACATAACCGGGAGAGATATCATGTTTGTAACCTAGGCATGTAGTTAGGCACATGCATTGAATCATCTGTGTCAACGGACAATTCAAATATTCCTAGGTCACAAACAGGTGGTAAAGCATGCTCAATTCCACAGGGCAATTGCACAGGTTTCTCATTAACAGCACAAGTATGAATATTAGAAGAAGCATCATTCATAGGGTTCACAGAAGAGACACTTAATGTCTCTAAACCAAAAGATTCTACTACATTTTCGAAATACGCATGCTCTTCATATTCATCATCATCATCATCATAACAAAAATTCATCTCCCCATTCAAAATTTGAGTTCCAGTATACTCATCTACCTCTAGATTAGGTTCAATTGAAGGAGAATTTTCACTAGTGGGTATGCATGTTTCATATGAATGATCATTACATAGGTGTGCACATGGTTCACTAGAGAAGGGAAATTCAGACATGTTGCTATATGGATGGTCGTGTATTGCATTCAGTTCAAGCCTAGTATTTTGCTCCATGAGCGTTTCCATTACTGATTGCAAACACGGAGTTGGGTGAGTATAACATTGTTCAACTTCCCATGATGATGGATGATGCATGTGTGCATGGTCATAGTCACTTCTAGACAATTCGTACATTTGATTATCATGGCTTTCCCTAGACTCGCCTAAACTCATGTAAAATGTAGCAGTTCTCAGCACGGTGGTCTAAGCTACCACATAAGGTACAAATATACATTGCATAGTGCCTAGGGGGATTAGATTTGACAGATTGCTCATGTAATTGCCTTTCTAAAGCAGAAACTTGAGCCTCTAATTGATCTAGAAGTGATGACTTGGTATGAGGAAAGTGTTCATTCTCAACCTGTGGTGGATGATACATGTGCTCATAATGATTAGGGTATGTGAGGTCATGGCCTTGAAAAGGCTCATAAAATTCCCTAAAATCACTATGGTATGTGGGGAGTTCATATTGTGAAGCATGCCCGTAAGCGAGCTCTCTAATGGATTTGTTTGTATCCCCAGTTGCAGACCAAAATCCTGACATGATTTAGCAACTCAAATTGAACTCAAAATGACCGGTTGTCAGCCGACACAAATATAATTACACTTTCTTACTACTCAAAATATAAATATAGCAAGGGCAAGAAAGGATCGATCCTGAGAGGTCTAGGTTGTCAAATTGTTTCGGTTCCTATAAATAACACCGGGGGTTTTGTGATTATAATAAACTAAATAAAATAAAAGCAAATAAAGAAATAAGCAAACAAATCAAATCACGGGTGAGAAAGTATTGGTCATGGATTTCGTTTTCATTCACAAACATGTTTTCAACACAATAACTAGAATTGATATTTTAATCTCAACTTTTATCAAAGACCCTAGAATACCTTGATCGCAAGAATATCCGCTAATCTCCTCTTGTCATCAACAAACACATTAAAAGATGCGAATATGAATTCTACCTAAAGGAACAACCTAACGTGTAAAAGCACTAATCAAGTTTAATTCCCTAGATGCGTTAAGTTCTATGAAATCGAGCCAATCAAAGCAATTGAACGTGGAAAGCGCACTAATTCAATTTAACAAAGGTTACGATTCACATATGATCATAAGAATATATCACTACAAACCATAATCATATTATGCTACTTGTATTCAAGGAATCATATTATGTGAAATCCAACTATTCCATAACCAATAATAAACTTAGGTACTCATATTCATGGAGTTCATAACAAGAAGAAAGAGAAAAGACTTCATGGTTCTAAACCCTAGAATAAAGTAGAGGAAAAAGAATAATAAGATAAAAGATAAAAAGATAAAAAGATAATCCCCAATAATCCCCCTAAGCTTCCTTATATATAGAGTTTTATAACCTCCTCTTGAAGAAATTAGGAAACCTAGCAAAAATAGGAAAGAGCACCTCCTTAGGAATTGTGTCCCGTGCATCGAACCCCGGTTGAAAGTAGTTGCCAAACTCGCCACAATTCCTTAACATAAGTCACTGCCAAAACTGGCCGTGAGAATTCTCAATACAGCTAATGGGCTCGATTCAAATGACAAGTCCAGCCCATTTCATTAGCCTTTCGATCCCGCTGTTAGTTCCATGGAACTGACAACACTTTCTTCTTTTCTTCCTTCTCAAACTCCGTTCACAACTCCAACTCCCTTCCTGGTTTCTCGAATTCTACACAACCGCAACACCTAGTCTCGATCTCCTCCTTCACTGCCAACAAACCCAATATCTCTCTCAAGTTCCATGCTCTCATTGCTATCGTCTCTGTTAAGTTTCATCACTGCCATTATCCGCTGCCATCACTCGAGTGAGTGGACCCGCAATCACCAAACTCTCCATCTCCTCCTTATTCACGTCACTACCAACGGCGTATCTACGGCCCAGTTTAAAACCAACAATCACCTTACGCGCCGTCACGCCATCAAATCGATCTTCGATCACCAATCTTTGCGGCCGATAACCCAAAGAAGACCCATCCTTTTCGTTATGTTCATTATTGCCATCATCTACGATCATCACAACACCTCAAAGATCTCTGTTTCGTTTTGTAAACTCGAGCTCGAGAATATCCATACTTCTTCATCGAGCTCAAACCTAAAACCACCGTATAACTCCATTACCATCCCCGATACCGATAAACCATCACCATAACAGCGTCTAGATTCTTCTCTTTTCCGTCGTCTTCAATGGCCTGTGACGTCTACTGCCAAGCTCCAATCCCATCATCGATAACCGATCGATCATGAGCTTCCTCCATTAATACCAGCAACATCATCATTCTCGAATATTGTCGAAAGTAACGATGGCAAGAAATGTCGTTCTTTCTTCCACGTTGTTCTTCGAGCGCTCTCGTATTTTCATCTCGAAATAACTCCATCATCATCTTAGTCATTACCAAGAACATCGAAATCATCACGAACACCAAAGATCATCCCCAGAACTTGCATGGTTCTATTTTAATGAAGAAAAGTGCCCGGAGATAATAAGTGGGTGCCCTTAACATCATTTGAATCTGGCAGCCCCCCAGTGAATAAAACTCGACTCCCTTTAGCACTTCCTTTGAAAATGTCCGCCCCTTAACATGAGGGTGTCCCTTAGCGATCTTCATTCAACTGCAGTCCGGAAGACCGATGATTTAGTTAACTTCATTCTTTTTCGCCCATAACTTCTTCATACGATGTCGGAATGACTCCGTTCTTTCGGCATTGTCTTCATCTTCTCGTCCTCTACATAATGAAAAGTAGAAATCTTGTATTTGAACGAGTTCCAATTGGTCTTTTTGCTCCAAATGACTCCATTGCACCTAATAAACTCAAAAGCACACATAAAGTACATAATTCACAAGAAAAATAACAAAGAAAGCGTAACTACTAGATAGTAAATTAGGTGTTTTAGACACCTATCAGATTCCCCCACACTTAGACTTTGCTAGTCCTCGAGCAAATCAAACAAAACAATTAAAATACAACAACTCCGTGTCGTCGAGGCTACGGTCACTTTTAGCATAAATAACAAGCCTTTAAACCCCTAGGTGTCCCTAGTGGACGAGTTATAGTCTCGTGAAGGTTTACTAGAGATATACCCACAAAACTTTTGTAGTTACGAAATCCCACACTACACCCCTTACCTCGTTTTGCTTGACTAATCCATTGAAAGATGTGTGATCAAGAATATTTATTAATTGATTCCATGAAATGTTTACACAGTATAATAGAATTACACTTGGAAATTAAAGCGCTCTTAAACTTTCTCTCTCCTAATGACTTGCTTTTCAATTCAAAAAGATCTCTCCCTTTTCAACAGACTCATTTAGCCCTTTATATAGGGTAATACATAGTGGATGACAGCTAAGCTATCCTTTATTTTCGGGAATATCTCGCGAAGTGTCGCAAGTGCACGAATATTCATTCTCGCGACACTTAACCCTCGCCGGGTTTCATGTCTTCCAATTGTTTTGTTTGTCGTTATTCATCGCGTCGTTTATTTTAGCTCCCTGCGACTCCCTCGCGACACCGTCGTTTATTAATCCCGCGAACCTTGTCCGTTGCGATATTATGATCCTACAAAACCTATATTTCAAACTCCGTCTATTCGTGACAAATCAATGAACGAATCCAAAATGACTACAGGAGGAGGTACCTTGCAAATTCAATTCAAATATTAGTAAATAAACTCTAATTAGATAGTTGAACAAGCCACAATACTCGGAAACTAACAAACCACAATCACAATGAAAGATTAATGTAGTTGCAGGAAATCCCACACTACACCCCTTACTCAGTTTTGCTTGACTAATCCATTGAAAGATGTGTGATCAAGAATATTTATTAATTGATTCCATGAAATGTTTACACATATAATAGAATTACACTTGGAAATTAAAGCGCTCTTAAACTTTCTCTCTCTAATGACTTGCTTTTCAATTCAAAAGATCTCTCCCTTTTCAACGGACTCATTTAGCCCTTTATATAGTGGTAATACATAGTGGATGACACTAAGCTATCCTTTATTTTCGAATATCTCGCGAAGTGTCGCAAGTGCACGAATATTCATTCTCGCGACACTTCTTAACCCTCGCCAGGTTTCATGTCTTCCAATTGTTTTGTTTGTCGTTATTCATCGCGTCGTTTATTTTAGCTCCCTGCGACTCCCTCGCGACACCGTCTTTTTATTAATCCCGCGAACCTTGTCCGTTGCGATATTATGATCCTACAAAACCTATATTTCAAACTCAGTCTATTCGTGACAAATCAATGAACGAATCCAAAATGACTACGGGAGGAGGTACCTTGCAAATTCAATTCAAATATTAGTAAATAAACTCTAATTAGATAGTTGAACAAGCCACAATACTCGAAACTAACAAACCACAATCACAATGAAAGATTAATGTAGTTGCAGGAAATCCCACACTACACCCCTTACTCAGTTTTGCTTGACTAATCCATTGAAAGATGTGTGATCAAGAATATTTATTAATTGATTCCATGAAATGTCTACACAGGATAATAGAATTACACTTGGAAATTAAAACGCTCTTAAATTTTCTCTCTCCTCATGACTTGCTTATCCATTCAAAAAGATCTCTCCCTTTCCAACAGATTCACATAGCCCTTTATATAGGGTAATACATAGTGGATGACAGCTAAGCTATCCTTTATTTTCGGGAATATCTCGCGAAGTGTCGCAAGTGCACGAATATTCATTCTCGCGACACTTCTTAACCCTCGCCAGGTTTCATGTCTTCCAATTGTTTTGTTTGTCGTTATTCATCGCGTCGTTTATTTTAGCTCCCTGCGACTCCCTCGCGACACCGTCGTTTATTAATCCCGCGAACCTTGTCCGTTGCGATATTATGATCCTACAAAACCTATATTTCAAACTCCGTCTATTCGTGACAAATCAATGAACGAATCCAAAATGACTACAGGAGGAGGTACCTTGCAAATTCAATTCAAATATTAGTAAATAAACTCTAATTAGATAGTTGAACAAGCCACAATACTCGGAAACTAACAAACCACAATCACAATGAAAGATTAATGTAGTTGCAGGAAATCCCACACTACACCCCTTACTCAGTTTTGCTTGACTAATCCATTGAAAGATGTGTGATCAAGAATATTTATTAATTGATTCCATGAAATGTTTACACAAAGATAATAGAATTACACTTGGAAATTAAAGCGCTCTTAAACTTTCTCTCTCCTAATGACTTGCTTTTCAATTCAAAAAGATCTCTCCCTTTTCAACAGACTCATTTAGCCCTTTATATAGGGTAATACATAGTGGATGACAGCTAAGCTATCCTTTATTTTCGGGAATATCTCGCGAAGTGTCGCAAGTGCACGAATATTCATTCTCGCGACACTTCTTAACCCTCGCCAGGTTTCATGTCTTCCAATTGTTTTTTTGTCGTTATTCATCGCGTCGTTTATTTTAGCTCCTTGCGACTCCCTCGCGACACCGTCGTTTATTAATCCATGAACCTTGTCCGTTGCGATATTATGATCCTACATCTTGCCTCTTTTTCCTTGAATATTGCTTGAAGAGCGATTTGAAGGAAAAATTCATTGTTGTAATAATCCTTGGTTTCAATTGGTGAAGGAACGAGCGAAAGAATACTTTTATTGAAAAGTACGTACTTGCCTCTATTCTTTTGGCGAAGTTCTGGAGCTTCTTTGTAATATATATATGAAGTGTCATCTCTTGCCTCATGAGTTACGGAAAATAATCAATCTCGCAAGCTCTTCTCGTTTGTTAGGAAATATGTTGTGCGATATTTGGATCCTTCTGAAATTCCTTTTGCCTGGTTTTCTTGGATTTAGTAGTGACCGTTTACACGTGTCTATATTTACCCCTTTTACCGGTGCATTTAATGTTATCCGGTCGTAATATTTTTTCTCGTCTATTTATAGGAGTGTCCTCTGTGAAGAATTTTCCTTTTCTTTTTCGTCTTCTTCATCGTCTGCAAGTGTTCTTCTTCTTCATCGTTCTGCAAGTGTTTGCCTGCTATTTTCTCTCACCATCTTCTTTACCATTTTTGCTATTTCTTACCGATTGTCGTTCTCATGGCGTCTAGGTTTGTTAATCTTGCCATATCTGATCGATTTTGTGGTTGATTAATTTTGAGATTATCTTTCCTTGTTAAAATCACACTGGGTATGATTAATTTTGTAGTTTTCTTTCTGCCATTGTTATTTAGCAAGAACCAGCCCAGAACTAGATTTACCGTGAAGAACCCTCTTCTTTCTTTGGGCTCGCCGTCGAAATCTACTTCGCAACAAGAATCCCTTGCGCAATCAAAGCCCTCTTCGCGAGTAAAATCTATGGCTTCAAAGAGAAAGTCTGCGAGTGACAAGGTATTTAAGAAACATTTATTTTTTATTAACAATATATTGTTGCCTCTGTTTCTTATTTAATTGCAATCTTCTCTCTTTTACAAATGATCGTCCCTGTTTCTAGCGCATATGTAGTTGCAGGAAATCCCACACTACACCCCTTACTCAGTTTTGCTTGACTAATCCATTGAAAGATGTGTGATCAAGAATATTTATTAATTGATTCCATGAAATGTTTACACAGTATAATAGAATTACACTTGGAAATTAAAGCGCTCTTAAACTTTCTCTCTCCTAATGACTTGCTTTTCAATTCAAAAATATCTCTCCCTTTTCAACAGACTCATTTAGCCCTTTATATAGGGTAATACATAGTGGATGACAGCTAAGCTATCCTTTATTTTCGGAATATCTCGCGAGAAGTGTCGCAAGTGCACGAATATTCATTCTCGCGACACTTCTTAACCTCGCCAGGTTTCATTTCTTCCAATTGTTTTGTTTGTCGTTATTCATCGCGTCGTTTATTTTAGCTCCCTGCGACTCCCTCGCGACACCGTCGTTTATTAATCCCGCGAACCTTGTCCGTTGCGATATTATGATCCTACAATTAAGAAGATGGATAAAGATGTAGATGTTGGCGGATATTCACAAGTGTTCGATGTTTCCCATATCTGTCTGAAGGTCACTACTAAGATGAACCTAATCCTATTAGATTGAGCTCTTTCTTGCCGAATGCTACATCAAATCAATTGGCATATACAAGGGAACCAAGAGTTACTTTATTCAACACAATAATAATTTTTTTTCTCTTTTTTTTTATATGATTGGATCAAACTGGATCCAATTTCTCTTTTTTTTTTTTAGACGGCATGATTAGATCTTTTGGATCCAAGCGCATGCTTCTTGTCAGCAAGTACATGATAGTTGCCTTGGATCCTGCATTCCACGCTTGTTTAGGCGACGGAGACAGGGACTACGTTTCACACATACTGCTATTCCCAAGTGTCTTTTTATTCCGTTTTGGTCTAATTGGTCGGTCCTTTTTTTTTTTTTTTTTTTTTTTTTTTTTTTTTTTTTTTTTTTTTTTTTTCTAGTAACTCAACCACTCTATTTCATCCTAGCAGTAATAACACGTCGATGTTTAGTGACCCACCAAAGCACTTAGAGAACAATAGATAAATATGGAAAAATAAAAATAGAATGCGATATGGTGATATTCCGAGATATGGTAACAACTATCATGTTAATTTGTGATTTCTGAGCTATATTCTTCCTTTTAGTTAATTAGTTCCTCAACTCCTGCATTCAAAATGGTTCCATCCACTAATGGTGTCAAAAACAAACTATACAAACATATAAATGCTCCCCCACACTTAAACTTCACATTGTCCTCAATGTGTAAAACCGAAAGTTCTGAATTCTGACATAACAGCAGATAAAACGCAAAAACTGTGCAAATTGGTAAGGAATTTGGAAAAACTCCATTTCACAAAAGTTGTTCACCTACGTGTTTTCTACACAGTGTCAAAATTTCATAGTGTTTTGATAAACGGTCTGACAGTTATGGTCTCTGGACTGAACTCACAGCAGTCTGAAATTTTCTGACGAAAGGTATTCGTCATAATTCTCTTCTAAGATAGATTACGGACTCAATGAAATTAAACATAGGGATGCAAATATGATATGAAAACAGTAAAAAATAAATAAACGAAACAAAAATAAAATGCAAAAGGATAAGAGATACAAAACCGGTGGGTTGCCTCCCACTTAGCGCTTGTTTAAAGTCGGCCGGCCCGACTTAGCTTCTTGTAAGATTCATTCCCCATACACCAATAATCGGAAAAGTTGGGGATCCTTCCATAGAACCTGTTTTGCAAACACTAGCTTCACACAAATATTAGTACAATAAAGCAAAAGTGAAGCTATGAACCGATAAAAGCTTCCCCACACTTATTCTTGTCCACACTTGAAGTGTATAAAGAATATAGAAGTCGGAGTACTTCCATGGTTTCCGGTTCCATAACCTGCATAGTATGAGAATCAAGTTTCTCTAATGGCGGAAAACGAGAAACAAAGTCATTCAACAATGTTTTCGAAGCACAGACATTCAAACCAATAAGAGGTAAAGGAGAAGAAACAATAGGCAAGGGTTAGATAAACCTTGCACAATCTCTTGTATCACGGAATCCTCTTCATCCTTGAAAAACTCAAGTGAATTGTTCACCTCTTGTATCATGGTCCTCTATCAAACCTTGCAACCATTCTTAGGTTTTTGCCTTAACCAAAGTATCGACATAAACATCATCATTACAATCATTTGCAAGCTCAATTGGGTCTTCCACAATATTGGTCAAAACGGTTTCATTCTCAACATACTCCTCCTTTTTGTTGTAAGGCACATACTCTTTTGCGGATCCAAATTTTATCATAAGAAACTTTTTTAGAACACTCGAAAACGCATCATCCTCAAGCTCCACCCTTTGAATAGGCTCTTGATCATTATTAAGATCAATGCTTGAGTAATCTACACAAGTGTCAACATATTCCTCTTCATCTACATCTTGATCCCAAAAAGACTCCTCGGAAATGTCACCATGAGTTGTTTCAAGCAATATATCATAATCACCATCACTATCATAGTCAACATAAGATTGTTCCTCGCTGAATTTAGTGTTACTTATCTCTAACTCATCCTTTTGAATAGGTGAATGATCATTATTACGATCAAGAGTTGAGTTAACTACACAATTATCAACAAAAGTCCCCAAAGATTCGCCTTTTTCAACATTAGCATCAATCAAATATTCATCACAAACCATATGCACATTAGAATTATCCATATCTTCCTTGTATTGATCAATACCTCTTCGCAAGCTAGCAAAACCTTCACGAAGTTCTTGGAGTTGCTCGTTTGTAGTCTCTTTAGCTTTTTGAAATTCCTCTTGTAAAAAGGTGGAAACTTTATCTATAAAGTTAGAGACTTTTTGTTCACGAACATAAGAATCCTCCCATCCTTGTTGTTGTTCACACACATAAGGTTGTTGAGGAAAACCATAAGGTTCCATGGAATATTGGTCATAACCAATGAATTGGTTGTGATTATACCCATGGAATTGGTAGTTGTCGTATTGTTGAGGTTGAAACCCGTATCCATCCACGTAATATGCTCCTTCCATAGAAATAAGCACCTAAAATAATTCTCAAACTAAGGTTAGAACCCAGAAAATAAGAAAAAAAATATAAAACAAAAACTAAATACAAAAATAAGAAACCAAAAACAATTAACAACCCAGCCCCTCCCGACAACGAACGCCAAAATTTGACCGGTTGTCAGCCGACACAAATATAATTACACTTTCTTACTACTCAAAATATAAATATAGCAAGGGCAAGAAAGGATCGATCCCACAGAGAGGTCTAGGTTGTCAAATTGTTTCGGTTCCCTATAAATAACACCGGGGTTTTGTGATTATAATAAACTAAATAAAATAAAAGCAAATAAAGAAATAAGCAAACAAATCAAATCACGGGTGAGAAAGTATTGGTCATGGATTTCGTTTTCATTCACAAACATGTTTTCAACACAATAACTAGAATTGATATTTTAATCTCAACTTTTATCAAAGACCCTAGAATACCTTGATCGCAAGAATATCCCGCTAATCTCCTCTTGTCATCAACAAACACATTAAAAGATGCGAATATGAATTCTACCTAAAGGAACAACCTAACGTGTAAAAGCACTAATCAAGTTTAATTCCCTAGATGCGTTAAGTTCTATGAAATCAGGCCAATCAAAGCAATTGAACGTGGAAAGCGCACTAATTCAATTTAACAAAGGTTACGATTCACATATGATCATAAGAATATATCACTACAAACCATAATCATATTATGCTACTTGTATTCAAGGAATCATATTATGTGAAATCCAACTATTCCATAACCAATAATAAACTTAGGTACTCATATTCATGGAGTTCATAACAAGAAGAAAGAGAAAAGACTTCATGGTTCTAAACCCTAGAATAAAGTAGAGGAAAAAGAATAATAAGATAAAAGATAAAAAGATAAAAAAGATAATCCCCAATAATCCCCCTAAGCTTCCTTATATATAGAGTTTTATAACCTCCTCTTGAAGAAATTAGGAAACCTAGCAAAAATAGGAAAGAGCACCTCCTTAGGAATTGTGTCCCGTGCATCGAACCCCGGTTGAAAGTAGTTGCCAAACTCGCCACAATTCCTTAACATAAGTCACTGCCAAAACTGGCCGTGAGAATTCTCAATACAGCTAATGGGCTCGATGATCGCTGTCGTAAGCGACACAAATATAATTACACTTTCTTACTACTCAAAATATAAATATAGCAAGGGCAAGAAAGGATCGATCCCACAGAGAGGTCTAGGTTGTCAAATTGTTATGGTTTCCTATATAAAACACCGTGGATTTTCTGATTTTATGTAATAAAATAAAATAAAAGCAAATATAAAAGCAAAACAATAAAAAGTAAACACGCAAATTAAGGATGAGAAAGTATTGGTCATGGATTTCGTTTTCATTCACTAACATGCTTTTCACAATAACTAGAATTGATATTTAATCTCAACTTTTATCAAAGACCCTAGAATACCTTGATCGCAAGAATATCCCGCAAATCTCCTCATGTCATCAACAAACACATTAAAAGATGCGAATATGAATTCTACCTAAAGGAACAACCTAACGTGTAAAAGCACTAATCAAGTTTAATTCCCTAGATGCGTTAAGTTCTATGAAATCAGGCCAATCAAAGCAATTGAACGTGGAAAGCGCACTAATTCAATTTAACAAAGGTTACGATTCACATATGATCATAAGAATATATCACTACAAACTATAACCATATTATGCTACTTGTATCCAAGGAATATCACTTTTGCGTATAATAAACCCTAAACTAGCAATAGATGTGATTAGAAGTTCTACCAATTTGCAACTTGACAAAACAATCAATCAATCATAAAACAATATTTTCAGAGAATTGCAAACGATAATTATGAGACAAAACTAATATATTGAATCAAAGAATCATATTTTGTGAAATCCAACTATTCCATAACCAAAAATAAACTTAGGTACTCATATTCAAGGAGTTCATCACAAGAAGAAAGAGAATTTTCATGTTTCTAAACCCTAGAATAAAGTAGAAGAAGATAATAAAACGTGGTCTCCCTAATGGAGAGATATATAGGTTTAGAGAAAAAGTTCTATTTATATGCTTTTCTCCCCATAAGGATACTTTCCCAAAATTAGGTTAATTCTTCTCAAAACCCGTCTCCAAATTCGTCCACCAAGCCCAGGAGTGAAAAATATGTCTCTGGAATTTTGGGTCCAAAAAGCGTCGTCGGAACTGCTGACGTCATCGCCGGAATCCGGCCACCGGCGCCGGAATCCGTCACCGGAAAATTTGTCTCCAGCCACTTTTGTCATCGGAAACGCACACCAAAGAAGTGTGCACTCCCAAGAACTCATCTTCCCTTCTCGCATTCCAAACATTCACAAAAATCATCCAAACCAATTCTTTATCTCTTGCGAAACGCACCCAAAAGCGTGATGCGTAGCTCATATGTCCGGCCGTCGATTCTGCATCCGACTCATACCCCCTCGCGATTCACTGAAATATTGCGATCGACACTCTAAGCTCAAAATCCGACAACCGGAAGTATGCTTCTGGACTGGCTTACCAATTTCGCTCCGTTTCGCATCGCGGCCGCACTCTTGTTCAAAACAATCAGAACACCACTACTTGCATATCCCAACAGTGCATTAGCATAACCAACTACAAAATTTCTCAACCTTCGAGTCAAAACATAGCACCACCTCATTGTTTCTCTGTCGCATTTCGCACTGAAATACCAAGATATTCACTCATCATTGCCATCATCACCGCAATACTCCCTAAACCTTCAGACTCCTTCTTCTTCTCGGATTCGAACACAGGGCAAACACCCATACTCGGCTCAACTCCAAAGACACAATTGCTTCTTGTGCACCATTTGCTCTCCCATAGCTCAAATGTGCATCACCCGGCCATGATGGCTATACATCTTGCACTTCAGCTCCAATGCACCACTTGCAATTTCATTCTAACCCGCAGTTCACTATTCCCCGCCATTGGCAACACACGCCTCCTTCCACTCCGTCTCATTCACTCGCCCACTAGTTCAACCTCATCCCGAGCTCATTCAAGCCGAGACATACCATCCAACACCAACAAACTCTATCCAAGTCCGAATTACGCACCCATCTCCTTGTTCTTCTCAAACTCCGAGTCTTCATACCACAATTGCATTCCACTGGACCTCCAAATGCAACATACCACCCGCAAAGCCTCATTTACAAAGATCTCGAACTTCCTCGCACAATCGCACCAAAGACTCGAGTTGCTCGGTGCTTCTTTGTAACTCACTCGCAATGCCACCATCAAACTGCTCACTGCAACACTTCGCCTAGCCTTCACCGCACTGCCACTCATCACAAACCACGAACAACCACCAAGACCGTCTTAAATCACCACCAGATCCTTCAAAGCCTCCCTCGCTTTCTTACCGCTGAATCGACCTGAACTCCACAGCTCTCCTTCCTGTGTCGACTCCATTTTATCTCGATCGCAACCACGTAATCCATATAGAAGCAACCCAATTTCTCTCGCTCGTCATAACAAAGATTCGTTTCGCCAGCCTAATGAACTTGGTTTAAGCATTTTCATGAACACTGATGAGCGGGAACTAATGGTGCGTCGCGCATCGAGAATCATCTTCATATCCCCTCCAAGACCCCGCACAATGCAAACTAACTCTTCTCGGACTCGGATATTCTTTTAATCAGCCACAACGAACTCAATATCGGTCACCTTCTCATCTCGCCAATTTTGTTCATCTAGCCATGGCTCAAATACATGCCTCAACCTGTACAAGTCGAGTAACCCCCTTCCTTGTTCATCTCCCCCTACCAATTGTTCTCACACGGACATCAAACCTCATTATTTCACACAACTTCGGATCTCCATTCTTCCCCCTGTTTTGTTTTTGCTAACTAATCTTCAATCCAAATCTTCTTAATAATTCACTGGAACTTCAAATCTAGTAAAACCCAACATCAATCGATCGCAGTAATCAATTTCTCCTTTAAACCTTTCCATTGTTTCTCCGTTTCACCTTATTGCACATCGTGGTCCGTGTTGTAAGACAAGAAACGAACTACGTTTGAATCTGAACCCCGACCAAGATGAGGTCTCATACCCTCAAACTGATATCAGCACCCACTTCTTGATACGGCCACCCTGCCTGGCAACCCCTTAACCACACCTGGCTCTATTTAGTACTCCTCCGAGAGTTGCCCCTTATCCTCGGCATTTCGAGTTCTTCTTTTGCCCATAACTTCTTCATACGAGCTCCGAATGACTCGTTCTTTCGCCATTGTCTTCATCTTCTCGTCCTCTACACAATGAAAAGTTCACTCGGGTCTTTGTCCCTTCTTCACTTGTGACTTCACTTTTGTAGCCATTTCCACTTCTTTTTGCTCCAAATGACTCCATTGCACCTAATAACTCAAAAGCACACATAAGATACATAATTTACAAGAAAACTCGCAAAGAAAGCATAAATACTAGATATTAAATACGGTGTATTCTACACCTATCACTCGATTCAAATGACAAGTCCAGCCCATTTCATTAGCCTTTCGATCCCGCTGTTAGTTCCATGGAACTGACAACACTTTCTTCTTTTCTTCCTTCTCAAACTCCGTTCACAGCTCCAACTCCCTTCCTGGTTTCTCGAATTCTACACAACCGCAACACCTAGTCTCGATCTCCTCCTTCACTGCCAACAAACCCAATATCTCTCTCAAGTTCCATGCTCTCATTGCTATCGTCTCTGTTAAGTTTCATCACTGCCATTATCCGCTGCCATCACTCGAGCTGAGCTGACCTGCAATCACCAAACTCTCCATCTCCTCCTTATTCACGTCACTACCAACGGCAGTATCTCGACACCGATTTAAAACCACAAATCACCTTAAACTCCCGTCGCCCCATCAAATCAGTCTTCGATCACCAATCTTTGCCAGCGATAACCACAGCAGCAGACCCATCCTTTTCTGTTATGTTCATTATTGCCATCATCTACAGATCATCACAACACCTCAGCATCTCTGTTTCGTTTTGTAAACTCGAGCTCAGAATATCCATACTTCTTCATCGAGCTCAAACCTAAAACCACCGTATAACTCCATTACCATCCCTGATACCGATAAACCATCACCATAACAATAGTCTAGATTCTTCTTTTTCCGTCGTCTTCAATGGCTCGTGACGTCTCATCGCAAGCTCCAATCCCATCATCGATAACCGATCGATCATGAGCTTCCTCCATTAATACCAGCAACATCATCATTCTCGAATATTGTCTGAAGTAACAGTAATGGCAGCAGCTGTCGTTCTTTCTTCCACGTTGTTCTTCGAGCGCTCTCTGTATTTTCATCTCGAGCTGAACTCCATCATCATCTTAGTCATTACCAGCAACATCGAAATCATCACGAACACCAGCATCATCCCTGAACTTGCATGGTTCTATTTTAATGAAGAAGAAGTGCCCGGAGATAATAAGTGGGTGCCCTTAACATCATTTGAATCCTGGCAGCCCCCGCTGAATAAAACTCGACTCCCTTTAGCACTTCCTTTGAAAATGTCCGCCCCTTAACATGAGGGTGTCCCTTAGCGATCTTCATTCAACCGCCCGATCCCGGAAGATCGACGTTTAGTTCCGGCTTCATTCTTGTTTCGCCCATAACTTCTTCATACGATGTCGGAATGACTCGTTCTTTCGGCATTGTCTTCATCTTCTTCGTCCTCTACATAATGAAAAGTAGAAATCTTGTATTTGAACGAGTTCCAATTGGTCTTTTTGCTCCAAAATGACTCCATTGCACCTAATAAACTCAAAAGCACACATAAAGTACATAATTCACAAGAAAAATAGCAAAGAAAGCGTAACTACTAGATAGTAAATGAGGTGTTTTAGACACCTATCAGATTCCCCCACACTTAGACTTTGCTAGTCCTCGAGCAAATCAAACAAAACAATTAAAATACAACAACTCCGTGTCTTCGAGGCTACGGTCACTTTTAGCATAAATAACAAGCCTTTAAACCCCTAGGTGTCCCTAGTGGACGAGTTATAGTCTCGTGAAGGTTTACTAGAGATATACCCACAAAACCTGTAGTTGCAGGAAATCCCACACTACACCCCTTACTCAGTTTTGCTTGACTAATCCATTGAAAGATGTGTGATCAAGAATATTTATTAATTGATTCCATGAAATGTTTACACAGTATAATAGAATTACACTTGGAAATTAAAGCGCTCTTAAACTTTCTCTCTCCTAATGACTTGCTTTTCAATTCAAAAAGATCTCTCCCTTTTCAACAGACTCATTTAGCCCTTTATATAGGGTAATACATAGTGGATGACAGCTAAGCTATCCTTTATTTTCGGAATATCTCGCGAAGTGTCGCAAGTGCACGAATATTCATTCTCGCGACACTTCTTAACCCTCGCCAGGTTTCATGTCTTCCAATTGTTTTGTTTGTCGTTATTCATCGCGTCGTTTATTTTAGCTCATCATGACTCCCTCGCGACACCGTCGTTTATTAATCCCGCGAACCTTGTCTCATTAGATATTATGATCCTACAAAACCTATATTTCAAACTCCGTCTATTCGTGACAAATCAATGAACGAATCCAAAATGACTACGGGAGGAGGTACCTTGCAAATTCAATTCAAATATTAGTAAATAAACTCTAATTAGATAGTTGAACAAGCCACAATACTCGGAAACTAACAAACCACAATCACAATGAAAGATTAATGTAGTTGCAGGAAATCCCACACTACACCCCTTACTCGGTTTGCTTGACTAATCCATTGAAAGATGTGTGATCAAGAATATTTATTAATTGATTCCATGAAATGTTTACACAAAGTATAATAGAATTACACTTGGAAATTAAAGCGCTCTTAAACTTTCTCTCTAATGACTTGCTTTTCAATTCAAAAAGATCTCTCCCTTTTCAACAGACTCATTTAGCCCTTTATATAGGGTAATACATAGTGGATGACAAACCTAAGCTATCCTTTATTTTCTAGGAATATCTCGCGAAGTGTCGCAAGTGCACGAATATTCATTCTCGCGACACTTCTTAACCCTCGCCAGGTTTCATGTCTTCCAATTGTTTTTTTTGTCGTTATTCATCGCGTCGTTTATTTTAGCTCCCTGCGACTCCCTCGCGACACCGTCGTTTATTAATCCCGCGAACCTTGTCCGTTGCGATATTATGATCCTACATCTTGCCTCTTTTTCCTTGAATATTGCTTGAAGAGCGATTTGAAGGAAAAATTCATTGTTGTAATAATCCTTGGTTTCAATTGGTGAAGGAACGAGCGAAAGAATACTTTTATTGAAAAGTACGTACTTGCCTCTATTCTTTTGGCGAAGTTCTGGAGCTTCTTTGTAATATATATATGAAGTGTCATCTCTTGCCTCATGAGTTACGGAAAATAATCAATCTCGCAAGCTCTTCTCGTTTGTTAGGAAATATGTTGTGCGATATTTGGATCCTACCAAATTCCTTTTGCTGGTTTTCTTGGATTTAGTAGTGACCGTTTACACGTGTCTATATTTACCCCTTTTACCGGTGCATTTAATGTTATCCTATTCGTAATATTTTTTCTCCTCTATTTATAGGAGTGTCCCTTGTGAAGAATTTTCCTTTTCTTTTTCGTCTTCTTCATCGTCTTGCAAGTGTTCTTCTTCTTCATCGTTCAAGTGTTTGCCTCTGCTATTTTCTCTCACCATCTTCTTTACCATTTTTGTTATTTCTTACCAGCTTGTCGTTCTCATGGCGTCTAGGTTTGTTAATCTTGCCATATCTGACTGATTTTGTGGTTGATTAATTTTGAGATTATCTTTCCTTGTTAAAATCACACCGGTATGATTAATTTTGTAGTTTTCTTTCGCCATTGTTATTTAGCAAGAACCAAAATTTTAACTAGATTTACCGTGAAGAACCCTCTTCTTTCTTTGGGCTCGCTTGCCGAAATCTACTTCGCAACAAGAATCCCTTTGCGCAATCAAAGCCCTCTTCGCGAGTAAAATCTATGGCTTCAAAGAGAAAGTCTGCATAGTGACAAGGTATTTAAGAAACATTTATTTTTTATTAACAATATATTGTTGCCTCTCTTTCTTATTTAACTTGTTATTCGCAGATGATGGAAGTATTGACAAAACTCCTAAAAGACTTCGCCAACCCAAGCCTCGTTACTCCCAAAAGTGTTTCCTTTCCTCCTTTACACCTTCTTCTCCTGTTGCAAGATCATCGCAAGCCGATTTCTTGGCCGATTCTCCCGAGAACATTACTAATGACAAAGATTCCTATACTCCGAACTCTTCGCAGATCAAGCTCCTCATAATAATCCTACTATTCATGCCTCGACATTTCTCCGCCATCATCCTTCCCGAGACTTCCTTTCCCGTGACGCCGCCTTGATGAAAGATGGTCCGTCTCCTCCTTCCACTCGCTATTATTGCTTCTTCATCCGAGCAAATCCCTCTTACCAAAGAAAACTTGGAAGGGATAGAAGTGGCTCTCAAAGTCCTTTCGTATCTTGTGAATGATGCCAAGAAAACTTCCGTCGACCTCCCTCGTCAAGTCCGATGTTTGCGAGATTCTAAGTAAACATCTTGGTCCCGATAGGATTTCGCAAGCATCTTTGGTTCAAGAAATCACTAGATTGAGGAATGATCTCCAAGCTATGACTGAGAGGTGTAACAGTTTCCATCTTGAAAATCAAAAATTTCACAACATCTCGCTAGACCGTGATAATCTTCGCAGGAAGAATGAGGAGTTAAACTTAGGTACTCATATTCATGGAGTTCATAACAGGAAAAATTTCACAACATCTCGCTACTTGTATTCAAGGAATCATATTATGTGAAATCCAACTATTCCATAACCAATAATAAACTTAGGTACTCATATTCATGGAGTTCATAACAAGAAGAAAGAGAAAAGACTTCATGGTTCTAAACCCTAGAATAAAGTAGAGGAAAAAGAATAATAAGATAAAAGATAAAAAGATAAAAAAGATAATCCCCAATAATCCCCCTAAGCTTCCTTATATATAGAGTTTTATAACCTCCTCTTGAAGAAATTAGGAAACCTAGCAAAAATAGGAAAGAGCACCTCCTTAGGAATTGTGTCCCGTGCATCGAACCCCTAAGTTGAAAGTAGTTGCCAAACTCGTCACAATTCCTTAACATAAGTCACTCGCCAAAAACCGGGCCGTGAGAATTCTCAATACAAACTAATGGGCTCGATTCAAATGACAAGTCCAGCCCATTTCATTAGCCTTTCTATCCCACTTGTTAGTTCCATGGAACCGACAACACTTTCTTCTTTTCTTCCTTCTCAAACTCCGTTCACAAACTCCAACTCCTTCCCGGTTTCTCGAATTCTACACAACCGCAACACCTAGTCTCGATCTCCTCCTTCACCGCCAACAAACCCAATATCTCTCAAGTTCCATGCTCTCATTGCTATCGTCTCTCTAAGTTTCATCACCGCCATTATCCGCTGCCATCACTCGAGCTGAGCTGACCTGCAATCACCAAACTCTCCATCTCCTCCTTATTCACGTCACTACCAACGGCAAAGATCTACAAAGACTGGCTTAAAACCAACAAATACCTTCCCCGCCTGTCGCCGCCATCAACCGTCTTCGATCACCAATCTTTGCCAGCGATAACCACATCAGCAGACCCATCCTTTTCTGTTATGTTCATTATTGCCATCATCTACAGATCATCACAACACCTCAGCATCTCTGTTTCGTTTTGTAAACTCGAGCTCGAATATCCATACTTCTTCATCGAGCTCAAACCTAAAACCACCGTATAACTCCATTACCATCCCCGATACCGATAAACCATCACCATAATGAATAGTCTAGATTCTTCTCCTTTTCCGTCGTCTTCAATGGCCTCGTGACGCCACGCCAAGCTCCAATCCCATCATCGATAACCGATCGATCATGAGCTTCCTCCATTAATACCAAAGAACATCATCATTCTCGAATATTGTCCGAAGTAACAAGAATGGCAAGAACACGTTCTTTCTTCCACGTTGTTCTTCGAGCGCTCTCGTATTTTCATCTCGAGCTGAACTCCATCATCATCTTAGTCATTACCGAACATCGAAATCATCACGAACACCAAGATCATCCCCGAACTTGCATGGTTCTATTTTAATGAAGAAGAAGTGCCCGGAGATAATAAGTGGGTGCCCTTAACATCATTTGAATCGCGAGCCCCCGGTGAATAAAACTCGACTCCCTTTAGCACTTCCTTTGAAAATGTCCGCCCTTAACATGAGGGTGTCCCTTAGCGATCTTCATTCAACCGCACCCCGAAGATCGACAGCTTTAGTTCCAGCCATTCTTGTTTCGCCCATAACTTCTTCATACGATGCCTGGAATGACTCCGTTCTTTCGGCATTGTCTTCATCTTCTCGTCCTCTACATAATGAAAAGTAGAAATCTTGTATTTGAACGAGTTCCAATTGGTTTTTTTGCTCCAAATGACTCCATTGCACCTAATAAACTCAAAAGCACACATAAAGTACATAATTCACAAGAAAAATAACAAAGAAAGCGTAACTACTAGATAGTAAATTAGGTGTTTTAGACACCTATCACAAAACCCAATTGTAGTGGGCTCAGTTTGGTTTTGATGGGTTTTGTTTGGTTTAAATGGGCTGATTTGGTTTAAGAGGGCTTTGGTTTGTTGGGATTTGGTTTGTGTGGGCTTCAGTTTAGATTATGTTTGCAGCCCAGTTTGTGTGCAATTGCACGGCCCGAAAGGAAAGGCACAACCCAGTGGTTGGGCTTCAGCTGTTTAGGTGCAGCCCAGCTTACAGTTTGGTTTATTGGGCTCAGTTTTGGTTTGCCGGCCCAGGTTGGGTGAAAATGTAAAGCCCAGGTTGTTTTGCAAAGCCTAGTTGGGTGTGGGCTCAGTTTTTGTGTACAGCCCAGCAGTGTGGCTTCTGTGGGCTGAAAGTTGGCAGAACAGCCCAGGTTATTTTTGTGCAGGTTGTATGCACAACCCAGTCTGTGGGTTTCAGGGTGTTTGTAGTTTGGCCAAATGATGCAAAATTTAAACACAGCACAGCTTGTGCAGGACAGGATTAATTGAGGCAGAGTTTATGTGCTCAGAACAACCCAGAGCACACAGCACAGGGAGTCACTAATTCTTAAAAACAACACACATTGACAGAGCACAGATTGCAAATGAGCAGGCTGGTCTATGCACATGACAGTTTAGGCACAGATGAATCACAGCATAGTTTAAGCACACTCACACAAGATTTGACACAACACAGCACAGGTCAGGTAATACTATCAACACAGAACACAAACTCATAGAAATGGCATCTGATGCTAAGCACATAGCAGTGCTGGTAATTGGAATACTCAGCACAGCTTAGGTCAGGCACAGATTAAATGCACATGCTCTATTTTTGTCCTTGGTTTCCACAGGTTAAGCTCAGGGTTGACACAAGCACATAACACACAATATTTGGCTACCCAAGTTCGAGCATGCAATAAAATGACTCAAAGAAGGAGGTTGTGGTATGCTCGGGGTATGCTCTGTGTTTATGCTTAGAGTTGGTTATGCTCAAGTTATCGGAATCAACTGGGGTAGTTGATATCAACCAACCCAGTTGATGTCACACAAAGCTTGCAACAAATTTAGAAACCTCACTGGCAGACCAACTCACAGCCGGGTGGAGGGTTAAGCTCGTGCCTTGTTTTGGTCTCGCATCGTTTTGCATCAAGCTATAGTTGCTTTGCGGATGCACAAGACTGGTCAGGCAAGGATTGTGCACAGCTGATGCACATCACAAATCTAAGTTAAGCTCAAGACACGAGCAATACAAGACAGCCTAGTGGTTACGCAGGTGGTCTATGCTCAAGACAAAAACGAAAATGATGCACAAAGACAATTTCAATGATGCAAAAGAACAAGTTGGCTCATTCAAAGTTCATACTCATACAACTCGGGTATAGATGCTAACCTAACATGGTTTACAAGTCATGCTCATCCAACTCAGTGTATTCACTTATCATGGAGCCACTTACCCGAATTGCGGTTGCTCGAGTTTTGTGCACCTTTTTCTTGTCTTCCTTGGGTTGGTCGGTGGCAAACAAGACAAAGAAGACAAAGAAATGCAAGTGCACAAGAAAATTTAACTCAACAACAAGCTTCAGCTTCTCGTGACGGTGCAGTTATACTAACAGGATTATGCAACTGAGAGTTACTTGGACTGACAAGGGACAAGAATTACAAGTGACACTAAGATACAGGGCTGCTTAGTCTCCTTGTAAATTAATGACAAAACTCCAGCTGAGCTACAAGATTATAGGGCTAGTGAGTATTGCAGCTAAGTTACAGATGCAGAGCTACAAGAGAAGAGATAATGGGCTAACAAGAGCAAAAGAAAAATAGCTAACAGGGAATCACAGGGTGAGATGGCAAATAGCAAACATGATATTAACTAAGGTATGCAAGTATTAAACTAAGTTATACTAGAACAGGACTAAAAGCAAAAATGTAAAGTGAGTATGTACAAGGTGAAATGAAACTCAGTAAAGATAGCAATGGGTCAACAGGGCACACGCCAAGTCCCCGGCAGCGGCGCCAAAAACTTGGTAGGCTGAGATATGTGTTTATATTTAATGCCTACATGTTATACCGCAAGTGCACGGCGTCTATCGGAGACGTGGCAAGTACGGGTCGAACCACAGAGACTTGTGGTGCTGTGGAGTTGATCAAGGCTTTCTTCTACTGAATTCCTAGGAAGTGACAGAACACAGTTATAGATTTGGTTGTCGAAACGACTGAAGTTGAGTTGTGACTGTGAACTAAAGTGCAAAGGGTTGTAAAGCACTAGGGTGTTGAATCCACCACCTAATCTTAGCTAAGGCAGTTCACATTCAATAATGTTCTTGTCCCTTGTAATGGACAATGGGCAAGATGCAAGTCTGCCATTTATCCAGGGTTTCAATGGATGGCTTACTATCAACTAAGGCCATTAACTAATCCCTAGTATTAGTTGTCTTGTCATAGTACAACTAATCACAGATCAAGTTTCACTACTTAGATGATTAAACCTATCTCAAGATGGATATTCTAATCACAATTAAGGTATCTCTCCCAAGCACTAATTGTCTTCTCAGGGCACAACTAGTCTGAGGATTAATAGCATTCAATGAAGCATGAATTGCACACATTCAACATAGAAATGACCTGACTACAATGCATACATGGCATGCATTGTGAAAGTAAAATGCAGATGTGTTCTGATTATATGTATCCTAAACCATATAGCACAATCAAGAACAATTATCAAAATATGAACCACACTTATCATTTGATTATGGGTTTCATCTAACCCTAGCAATTAATTTAGAACATAATTAGAGTAACAGAAATACAAATTAAAACACAAATTAACCTAATTGGTGCTCGGGCTAATCCAGGAATAAAGTTCTAACACACAATTCTCAGACCCTTTTATACATGCAAAATTCTAAACCCTAATTTATTTTCAAAACAAAAATTAATTGCAAACTCTCTCACCCATGCTCTCGATGCGCTTGTTTCTCTTGTCAATTTGGCTCGAGCTGATGCTTGCTCCTCTCGCTCGAGAAACCCTAACCCTCTTCTCTTTCTATTTCTCACTTAGCCTCTAGGGAAGAAGCTATGAGAGAAATAGAGGGAGATTAGGAGGCGGAGATGATGGTTGTACTGGTGGTTGTGGTGGCTGTGGCAGGAGATGGTGGGAAGTGGCGCTGCAGAGCTTGGTCGGGGAAGAGGAGGTGGAGCTCTGCAAGCTCTGTCGGGAGAGAAGAAGAAAGGAAAGGGAAAGAGAAGAAAGAGATTAGGTTTTTGGTCGAGAGGTGTGTATATAGGTGGATGCGGTGTTGAGCAGGTGCAGCAAAGGAATGATGAGAAGGCCTCAGCGAGCATTGGATCTTGGCAGTGGAAGATCTCACGGCCCAGGACATAGGTGGTTTTGGTGTGGAGCGAGAGCAGCAAACTTCGATGCGCGTGGAAGCAGCGACCGTAGGATGTAGCTAGGTGTGATCTCAACGGCTCGGGTTGGATGGGCTCGGATCCGGGTCACGGGTCTTGGATAGCTTGGGCCCATTTCTTGTGGATGGGTTGCTCCTTGTTGGGTTGCAACTGATGCGCGCGCGGGCTTTGGCTTTCTGCTCCATAGACGCTTGACTCCAATTCTTCGCTCTTTTGGCTCCTCAGATTCTCCGAACTTTATTTATTACCTAAAAACACAAAATTAATTAATACAAATATTTATTCTTGAAAACAAAGAAAATACGTAACTGGGATAATATCTGATTTCTGAGTACAAAAGATGAGTAAAATGCCAATAAAAAGGTGTATAAATATGCACTATTTGGCCCTCATCAATGTGAAATTGAGATTCGGTTTTGCCTTTGGGACCGGTTCTACCATGAAACCTAACATAGGTTAAGTTTTGGTTCTACCAAGTCTCCAACATAGTTAAGGATCGGTTCCACCTTAGTTCTTAACATAAGTTAAGAAACCGGTCATACCAAGTTCCTGAAATGGGTAGGGATCGCCTCCAACATGGTTCCCAACATAAGTTAAGAATTGGTCATACCAACTTCCCAATATAGGTAAGGACCGGTTCTACCTAGACTCTCAACATAAGTTTAAGAATCCGTTATACAAGCTTCCCAAGATAGGTAAGGATCGGTTCTACCTTGAATCTGAACATAAGTTTAAGAATCGGTTATACACATATCCTACCATAGGTATGATTCGGTCATAAAAGAAATTCATGAGAAACCGGACCAACATACCTGTTGATTTCCTTTAGATTACGAAACAAGTTCGTATATATACTTCCTTTAAACTAATGTTATAAAACATTATTTCCTAGGATAAAATTAATTACACGTATATCCCATACGCATAATCAAGTAACAAGTTACATAGATTATGTTGACATTGCACTTATAAAGTTCAAAAGATAAGCGTATTACTTCGTAATTCCATATACTTCCTTGACACTTTGATTATAATAATATGACCAAGTATAAAATAACTTCGCATATTATGTTTTCAATCAAAAGCGACTTGAAAGATACGTTAGGAATGAAAACAAGTTCAAGTCAATATTACTAACCTCAAGTGGAAGGATGATGTCTTCGTTGTAGTCGTTACTTCTTCACATTCTTTAGGTCTTCAGAGTAATACTTGTAAGTCTCAAAATTTCTAGACTTTCTAGTATAGCCTAAACATAGTTGACTCTAGTAATTAATCAAACGACTCTAGATGAGTTTTTGATACTAAAATATGACAACCAACCTTGACGTACCAATGCTTGGTGGGTTCAACGGAGTTATGCTCTAACACTTTGTCATCCACAACGAAGAGCACAGATTATTTTTTAGAAGGAGGACTTTATCCATCATTATGGGTATGCTTCTGATATTTAAGTGTGATTTTATTTTTAATGATTTATTAGGGTATGATTATCAAAGTATGTTTCGTTTATACTTGAAATCAATTCGCGGTGGAGAGCCATTATAAACCCTCCTGCTGGTGAAGTCATTTTCAGTTATACCTAATTAGTATCAAATTGGACCTAAATCAAAACTTGCTTGTAACATGAATTATCTCCATTAGAAGGAACCGAAAGAAAAATCACGCCATGTCGTCCTGTTCGTGTTTACTTTTTCTAATTAATTAAAATATGTAACTAAAATCCTACCATAATTTGAATACTCGAAGAAAAAAATGTATCCTATGAATTTTGCATTTAGGGTTCTAAAAGGATCATGGTGGTGGAGTTGGTGATTAGGTGTGAGATTTTGTGGTCAGGAGGCGTTTTTAGTAAGGTAAATTTGTCCGAGTTAAAAAAATATAATGAATCAGTCCTAGTTGATGAGTCAACTACGATTTTCGCACTCCTCGAATCCTATTTTGCTCTCCTTCTAACAAAAATCTTGTGTAACCACATTTCAATATGTCTCTTAACTTGGTGTGGATATCAACAGTTTTGTGCTCTAAATTATTGTATTTATTGGGCTAAGAAAAATTGTAAAAAGACTAATTATCTTTTCATAATGTTGATATTAAATAAAAGGGATGATGTGCAATTGGTTATTTTAAACTATTTTTGAGATTGGTTTATTACCTGATAATCTCTTAATGAACTTCTATACCCTGTCCATGAACGTCATGTCTGTCAATCGGTTCATGTATCCTCTTAAAAAGAGGATAATTAAGGATACCCTTTTGGAGAAGTCAGGAGGTTTCCACATCCCTTTAAACTCTTGTTGTAAAGTACATAAATAATTAAACTCTTTCAACATATCTTCATACCTGATTCGAATGGGAAGCTCAAAGAAATCTCATGAAACCATTCGATGATGAAGACGTCAAGGAAGAAAGTATGCTACAAGGATATTTATTGAAAAAGATGGCTATGAGGAAAAAACAAAATTCTTGGTTCGCTGTATCTCTCAAGGATCTAACTCATTCTCAAAATGACTCTAACGTTAAGATTGCAAATCTTCAACTGCAATTGAATCAGCTAATTGATGGTCAATCTAAGATTCTTGAAAAAAAGAAGGTCATGATTCGGAACCAGAAGAAGCTCATCTCTGAATGCACAAAAGCTAGCCAATTTTGTTCGTACTGTGAATCGCAAGGTTGACGTCCTAACTCACCAACATGGCCTTTCAACTGTCAAACGTGTCAAGGATATCAATGATGCGTTCTATGACGGAGTTTTGGAAAGGTACGAGGAAATCAATGAATTTTGATTTTTCTTTTTGCTTAGCAGTAATTTGATGCAGTACAACTACAAGGAAACTTCTTGTGAGAATTTATTTGAGTTCGGTAATCACTAAGGTTTGTTATAGCATAATATGTGAGTACACAAGTTATTTCGAAAAAATTTCATCTGCATGTTTTTAGATTTATTTAAATAAATTCTAAGTTTTGGAAGATGAACTTGCAGTACCTAATATTTATGATTATATATATGTATTGCACTATCGTATGACATGTATGTGTTTTTTGTTATCATATTTCTGGTAATTAAAACTGATATCTCATATATGCTCTAAAGTTTAATGTCTAACTCTTTTTGTTCGTCACTAGTTAAAGAGGAGTAAAACTTCTTGAGAAACCGCAGTATTGATCTCTCCACGTTTACACTTATTGTGAAGTTTCTGCATATAAATTATGTAAGATAATTTATAGAAATATTTTTATCTCCCTGATTGCATAACCGCCAGGGAATAAAGACCGAACTTTAATCTCTACGTTGAGATTAGTTGGCTAGGGAATATATATTCTTATATTGAGTCATATTGCTTAAATTGTCTGTTTGTTCGTAACTGGCGTTGAGATTAGTTTTTGTCGATGATTTTGAATACAAGTCTACTCAATTTGTTAATATCCAAGAAAGATACCAAAGCAAGGTCTCTCATGTTGTTCTCTTGGGAATAACATCAAATGGGGGAAGAGTTCTTTTGAACTTGAGATTAATTGTTATATCTTTGTGGGGAGAGCGGATGTGGAATATGTAGGAGATTCTTGTACCAATATGTCTCCTTGATGAAGACTCTAAGTTTACTTGGTGATATCGTCTAAACAAAAAGTTGGTATGTGTGTCTTTAGTCTTGAGTTATCTTTTGTTACAAATTCATTAAGATCCCGTAGTTTTCATCTTTGCTAATTTTTATTGACAAAAAAGGGGGGAATTATTTAGTAGTATCATACTATATACATATGGTTTACGGATCGTTATGTAAGGGGGAGTAATTTATATCTATAGGTTATACGTATTGTTCAAAATATGTAACTATTGACTAAGGGAGAGAAACATATCACCATACGTAGTATTATTTCGAAGTTGTGGTGCAATTGAACTTTTGGGGAAGGTAATAATACTATGTTTCTGAACTTTTGAGAATATTATTTTCATTGTTGTTATCGCTACAGATCTTCAACAACAAAAATACAGAGTTGAACACATACAAAACCATTGGAGAACTTGAAGTAAAAAGAATTCAAGACGACGTTGAAGAGCCAAGGAAATCAAGCATGATGTATTTTGGCGCTAAAAGGTCTTCATTTTTTAATCCATATGTATTGATAGTTTTGTCACTCAAATTGATAAAATGGTAGATTATTATAGCACTGCTCGGAAAAACTCGCAAGTTCTGGTATCTCAATCTTGTTGCCAAATTTAGATGATCAAAACTATGCCTTGATTTCTAGTTTATGTTTAGTCATGTCTCGAATTAGGATTAGAATTGTGTATTTGAGTATCATACATCACCTCGTTTACCATTTGAAGACGAAGATCGACTTTAGACACCTGGATAACTTCATCAACAAAAGGTATGTGAAGACTGGGCCATCCTGTTACTCAAGTATTCACCATTCTATCTATGAGACTAATTAAGTCGTGAAAAAGCGGGGGGTACAACAACCACACCCAATATTTCGTTTGGCAATCTGAGAGGACTTACTCCAATATACTTTCAAGAGAATCAACTAGACAGTCAGACTCAATCTATAGAAAAGTATATCAAAGAGCGATATCTCTATTTCTCAATTCAATCCGCAATCAAACAAATAAGAATTTGTGGGCCCGATTGAATAAACAGAAATAACTTGAACGATACCAAAGACCAATGTTCAAGTGTCAATCAATTTATATCAACAACCAAAGGTTGGATTATCTAATTGATTGATCTTAACGCACAATCTGTGATATTTCAATTATATAACAAAATATAATGCGAAAAAGAAATAACACAGACACCAGAATTTTGTTAACGAGGAAAACCGCAAATGCAGAAACCCCCAAGACCTAGTCCAGCTTTGAACACCACACTGTATTAATCCGCTACTAGGGATGGCCATTTGCCCCACCCAAACCCATCCCGTGGGTACCCGCCCCGTTTGGGTAGGGTTTTACCCGCACAAATGGGGATGGGGTCGGGTATGGGTAATACCCGAAACCTAAGCTACGGGGATGGGGCGGGGATGGGATTCAAGGTCCCGCCCCATACCCGCCTTCGTTCTTCCATATTATAAGGGTTTCGACTTTTATGCAAGAATTTGTATCAAATTTATACTTCTACCGCTTAGTCGAGCTTTCTTACATGTATTATATTCTTGATCGTTCTTGTATATTCATCCCTTTCGTTTCTTTGTTGTGATCGGACACATTCTTTGATCGTTCTTGTATCAAAAACTAAGAAGTCATTTAAGATTCTTTTGTTCACCTTACGATGAATTTCGGAATTTAAAATTTTAGAACAAAACTAGTGACAAAACCCCTAGGTGAACAAACTAGTAATAAGAAAAAACCGGTCATATTATTTCTACCAAATAAAAACCGTTTCAAATAAAACTGGCACAAAAACCCTAAGCCAAATAATAATGAGCAAATTTAGTTTTTGTTACTTAAAAAAAACCCAAACATACCCTTTTTTAGCTTTTCTTCTTCTTCTCCTCTCCTTTCTTTTCTTCTTTCTTGCGTCTCCTTCTCCCTACCACCATCACCACCAGCGGCAATAACAGATCTCCGTTGTTATCACCTGAAATTAGATCGAGACATAGATGAAGAAGCGAGAGAACGAACGCGATTCAAGAGATGAGGAATGCTAACATTGTTTTATCACCTTAAGTTGAGAGTAAATCTCGTTGATGCTTGATCGAGAAATAGATCGAAAATTGGGAGATGAGAAAAGGCTAAGATAGAGATGATGGACTTGAAATGATTCAAGATGGGTTGAATATGAGATTGCAGAAATTGGATCTGCATCTCATGCAGGGTTGATTAAATTGAAACTTCGAGTTGAGTTAGATTGATGTGAAGATGGGAATTAGGTTCTTGCTGGTGAAATTTTGGTTATTGAAGGGTTAGCTGAAAATTGATGATGGAGATGAAAGCGAATTTGCCGAGATGATTATGAAGAGTGTTTAACTGTTGTTAGATCGAGATGAATAAAGCGGGTTTTCATTCAGGAAGAGGAAATGATGAAGAACAAGATGTTGGTGTTGTTGATTTGGTTGCTCTCAAATTTGGTCTGAGGTGTTGATGTTATATTGGTGATGAAATTGAATATGAAACAGAAATTGAGATGGGTTTTGTCTTCATCTTTGAGATGAGAACACAGAAGAAGAAAATGAGCAAACATCATTAATTGGTACTCGGTGGCCGGTGAACGAGAGAGCTAGGATATTGAGGCCGACAAGAGTGCAGGAATGAATGTTGAAACTGAATTGAATAACTTAGATGTATGCTAGGTTGTATTTCGGAGATGGATTTGAAAACTGGTTGGTAGTAATGAATGAACTTAAATGAGAGATAGCATTGAGAAGAGTCAATTGATGTTGCAGTGAAGGCATTGGTGGAGATCAAGGATTGTTGTTGCTTGTTAGCATGAGAGTATGCTGCATTGCAGCTGAACTGCAGTTAGCTGGTGGTGAAGAAACCAATTATGGTTTCATCTTATTTATGATGAAACCAAATATGGTTTCATCGTACTTATGATGAAACCAAAACCTGGTTTCATCCTATTTTTAGCTACGGAGATGATGGTAGTGGTGGTCTTTTGGTGCCATTGGTTGTCGAAGATGGAGGTGGTATGTGGTGGTATGTAGTGATGGTAGTGGTGGTAATGGTGGCGGCGCGGTGGTGGTGGTAGTTGGTCACGATGGTTGGCGGTGGTGTTGGTCGCGGTGGTTATTGGTGAAATGACAATATGTGGAAAAATGATGAAACCAATTTAGGTTTCATCTATTTTTTGGTGAAACCAATTTTGGTTGCATCATTTTTTCAGTTTGGTTTCATCATTTTTTTCTTATTTCAGTTTGGTTGCATCACTTTTTCTCATTTGTTGAACATTGATCAATCAAATTGATTGTTTGTGGTGGTGGTGGCTGTTTGGTGGTGGTGGTCGGTGATAATGATGGTGTTGCTCGGTGACGGTGGTGGTTTGTCATCAACGGTGGTCTGTGGTTGTGGTTGGTGGCTGCGGTGACCCGCGGCGGTGACGGTGGTGGTGGCTGTTGATGACGGCGGCGGTTGGCAGTGGTGGTGATGGTGGTGGTTGGCGACGACGGCGGTGGTCGGCGGTGGTGGTCGGGCGGCGGCGGTTGGTTGGCGGCGGCGCGGAGGCGGCGGTGGCGCTGCGACGGCGGCACAGTGGTGGTTCTGCCGGTGGTGTTATTTCGTGGTGGTTGATTTTTATTTTTGTTGGGGTGATTTAAAATTAAAGGTGGGGTTGTTTTTATTTTTGTTGGGGTGATTTAAAATAGAAGGCTAATATAGACAGTTTATGTTAAATGGGGTTTTTGTGAACAATTTGTTTTGTTGGGGTTTTTGTACATGGATAGTGACACCTTTGGGGTTATAACCCGCGCGCCGATTTTAGAATGCATTATTCGTATATTATTATTTTTGTTTGATTTATACTTAAGTTTTGAATGAATAAATTTATATATTAACTCCGTTTTAGTAATCCAACCCAATCAATCTCACACCCCGCCCATTCAAGGGTAACGGGCGGGTTGTGTTCCTTGGCATTGGCATACCTGACCATCCCTATCCGCTACGAAGATACTACGCACTTGATTCCCTAATCAATCTCACACCGATTCAAGGTACGGTTGATCTCACCCACTTGACAACCAAGAGTTGTTACGACCCAAAGTCGAAGACTTGATAAACAAATCTGCTCACACAGAAAAGTCTATTGGAATAGATAAATCATGCCTCCCACGTAAAATACCTATGAGTTTTGTTCTGTCTTTTGATAAATCAATGTGAACAGGAACCAATTGATAAACCTGACTTATATTCCCGAAAAACAGCCTAGTATTATCAATTACCTCACAATAATCTTAATCGTATGCTAGCGAAACAAGATATTGTGGAATCACAAATGATGAGATGAAGATGTTTGTGACTACTTTTTATCTCGCCTATCGGAGAATAAATCTTGAGCCAATCTTAGAGAAGATAATACTCAATACGATAGAAACAACAAGATCAGATCATGCAACTACAGAGAAAATAGTTGGGTCTGGCTTCACAATCCCAATGAAGTATTTAAGTCGTTAACCTATAATGGTTTTAGGAAAAACCTAAGGTTAAAGGAGAATCAACTCTAGATTATACAACTAGTATCACACAGGAGGTGTGGGGATTAGGTTTCCTAGTTGCTAGAGTTCTCCTTTATATAGTTTTCAAATCAGGGTTTGGAATCTAAGTTACCTTGGTAATAAAGCATTCAATATTCACCGTTAGATGAAAACCTGATTAGATTCAAGTTAATATCTTTCAACAGTTAGATCGAACTTAGCTTGTTACACACAAATGAAATGTACCTTCATTTAGGTTTGAGTAACCGTACCTAAACGTGTACACCATGTTGGCTCAATAATAGTTAATCAAGGTTAGCTATATGAACACTCTCATATCAACCTTATTCATCTTAACCATAACTAGTTCAAATGACTCAAATGAAACTAGTTAAAGAGTTGTTCAATTGCTATATTCTCATAGAAGTATGCAAGAACACAATTGAAGCAAAATCGGTTTGATTCACTCGAACCAATTCATGAAAATATAGCCACGGTTTGCAAAGAATGCAGTCCTTAATATATAAATGTATTAGTTCATGTACACAACCGATTTTAGAACTTTAACCTTCAAGTATGCAAACGGGTACGCATACTTGAAATACCCGGACTGAGGTTGTGTTTCGCCAGTACGCGAACGGGTACCCATACCTCCAATCCCAGCAGAAAATCTCGGACATGAGCCTCACGCCAGTACGCATACGTATACGCATACTTAGGTTCCCGGATTTCTCAAACCAACAGGTACGCACACGTGTACGCATACTATGGTTCCCGGACAAGGATTACATATGTGCAAGAGTACACAACATGTCACAATCCAATAATGGTTAAGTGTTCTAAACTCTTATCATTGAAACTTTCTTAGAGGATGACAATAGCCGTTTTCACACACTATTAGCATCAAAGCAATTTTCAAGTTATTGAAATAATCATAACGAAACATTCCAAGTCTACACCAAATGATTGTATCACACAAACCATGTAAGATGTTACTCGGAAATTTTCACATGATTATCGTTTGACTTTCGTCAAGAATATAAGATGAACTTGGCCGCAGCGAAATCTTACCAACATATATTTCGAGAAATATGTAAGCGAGTTAATCTCAGCTCGAAATCTCAAATGCGTATATCGACAACTATATAGTAATACGAATTTTGTCTCAATATAGGAGATATAGTAAAAATAGACTTTCCAAGTGATTGATGAGTTTTAGTCTCCATATACCTTTTGTTGATGAAGTTCCACAAGCTCTTCTTAGTAGTTCTTCGTCTTCAATGATGAACGCCGTGAAGTCTAATTTTTAACTACACAATCTATCCTAGTCCGAGACATTACTATAAGTAAACCAAAAATCAAGACTTATAGTTTTGATCACTAACAATGACAAACAAGCTTGAGATAGCAACGCTTGCGAGTTCGACCGAGCAGTGCTCTAACAAGTCGTATGACTACGTGGACTTTAAAATATTGCACATAAGATATTTCGAGTCAAGCTTTTCTTGTTGAATTCTCGAAATATGATTTAAGCAATAGTCATTCATATACTTGAATTTAGTTTACTGTTTATGGTTCAAGGTGATCATTTGAAAATAGCCCGAGCAATGATATTCGTCATTGATGTCGTTTGGGAATGTTTCGAACTGGTTAGAAGAGAGATATAAAACTACGGAAATCCGGATACAGGGTCGGTACACATACCAGCGTAACTGTATTGATTCTGGACCAGTTGAACGCATACCCAGTACGCGTTCCGGCATAGCTTTAGCTCGGCAACGACTTTACATACACGTAACCAGTATGCATACCTAAATGGTATGTTTGTGAATTGGATTTGTGGTACACGTACCCAGTACGTAAACCAAAACATCCTCAGTTCTAAAACTGACTTACGGTACGCGTACCCAGTATGCATACGAAAATAGTCTGTCCGAAAAACTCACTGACTAAATGTCAAAGGAACTTCACCAGATTTGAATAGCTTAATCACTTCATCTGAATCAAATCGATAAAAACTTTGTTGATGTTCCATTTGACTGCTCATTCCAAATAAAAAAGTGTTGCATATACTTATGCCATGAAGTTAGTTAAAAAACCAAGCCCCACACTTTGAGCTCCAAGAACTACACAATTCACTATCCTAGCAACCACATGCCCATGCCTGGTCAAGATTATCCCTTAATGTTCCACTCACAACACATTAAAATTTCATCCAGATCAGGTGGATACCATTGACATTTAATTGAGTTAAACGTCTTTATCTTCCCGTTGATTACTCTAAAGTAGTTTAAAACAGTTAGGTCTTCGCTAGTATTATTTATATAACCATGCAAATAACGATAATACTCATGAATGAGCTAGTGTACCTTGCTTTGAAAGAGTACCAATTTGCTTTCTCCTTGTCATATGTTATTTTATTTCTATGTTCCCATAGTTTTGAACGCAGGACCAAGTTTGCCGTTAACCATAGATCTTTCACCATTCCGCTTCTATTATTCGTTGCTATCTAAGAAGTAGGAAGGAAATAGTCTCGTATAATATCAAACTCTCCACTGATCTAGTCCCAACTTTTCTTAGAGAAATTACAATCCCATATAAAATATTCTAATGATTACACAACCCTATCACATAGAAAATATTTAGAAGCCATAAGAATTTTCAAAATTTTCAAAAGTTTATCTTGAGTATCACAATATCGAACATACAAAAGTTTACATGACTGAGCTGGCTAACTGAAAAAATAAATTATTTCAAAAAAATATTCATCTACATCAAACCATTAAATTTTCCAAATAACCTGATTATTAATCTTGTTGGCCTTCGGGTGGTTTGTGCCTTTTGTGGAAGGATGTTTTAGATATTAGAGTTATTAATTTTGCTCACAATGTGATTAATTGTGAACTTCATATTGATGTTAGGTTTAAGGTTTTTCTTACTTGTATGTATGTGCTCTCCCCAATGGTAATAACAATGAATTGAAAAACTTCACCAATCTAGTTATTTCACTAGTGGTCCTTGGATACTAATTGGTAACTTGAATTTTATTAGCAATTATGAGAAACTTTAAGGTGTACCCTTATATCAGTTTGTTATCATAAATCTAATGATTTTATTGGGGTGCATGATGTTTTCTTCTCAGGTTATCCATTAAATTGGAAAAATTGAAGACAAGCATGTTATAAAACTTATCCAAGAAAGACATGATACGGCTTTAGGAAATGATCTTTGGTTTAACATGTTTTATATAACTCATATTTACCATTTAGCTCCAATTTTTACTGAAAAGACGAGGGTACCAAAATACACCACAATCTTTAAATTATCCACCTATAAGTCCTCTTACCGAAAGTGATTGTCTATGGACAAAGTCGAGACAATACTACAAATCGATATTCACACTTTGTGTGATCGTCTATGGATACGAGATCGAGACAATACAACAATCAAAGTGTGATTACTTGATAATAGATTCGGACTTAATGAAACTCTATAGGATCACTATCAAGTAATACGGAGTTAACATTTGTGTAATTTACTGTAAATTATAATAACAAAAATTATAATTACGGAAAACAAAAGTAAATGACACAGCAAGATTTTGTTAACGAGGAAACCGCAAATGCAGAAAACCCCCGGGACCTAGTACAGAATTGAATACTCTCAGAATTAAGCCGCTATACAGAATCTTACAAACTTCGTTTAGTTGAGACCAACTAGCTAAACCTATACTTCACCTAGTTTCTTCAATATCCCTGCGCTTCTGACATTCAATAAGTGCACGCAATGGAACAATTCCTTTGGATCGTATTCCAAAAAGTAAAGGAACAACAAATATGTTTGGTAACAACTCTCTTGATTCTTTCAGATGGAGATACCTCAAGTCATAAGCAAAGGCTCTTCTGTTTAACCAATAAACTCCTTTGTCTGGTCAGATCAATCTATCCAACAACTACCGAAGTGGCAGAGTTTAGATTTGCAATCAATCAATATAGAATCAAACAAGAAACTATAAGGTGATACCGATCTTACATAACTAAACAATTGAATAAATCCGATTCTAGTTGGATCTCAACCGATCAAGGTTTGTGCACACCCAAAGATATAAAAACCAAATCAAAAATCTTCTTTGTCTTCAAATCTTCTTTAATCTTCAATGAACACATGCACAACAGCACTTGAATCTCTTGTGATCAATCACGCACAAAACAGAGTCTATTAACAATGGATTATCACAAGACGTCTTTAGATCTACAAACAGTTCTAAAGATCTCATCAATACTTCGATCTAGTTTGAGTGAATCTTATATCAGAAGATAAGATTCTCAAGAAAAAACAAACTAGGTGCAATCAAAGTTCAACAACCGTTAGTCAATCAAATCAATCGAAAACTAAAATAAACTGCAATTTTCCAGTTTCCAACCAATGGTACTCGTAGACGCTTCTTAATCCCACAGAAGTCTTTAAACGAGCGGTCGTAAGAGATTTCGCCTAATTAGGGTACTTTCCTCTCCGAATAGACGGCTCCACCAGAAACAACAAAAAGATGAAGTTTACCTGGCTCTTAGGATAGTTTGCTCGAAATGCAAACTTAGGTATTTATAGACCAAGGATGTTTGGACACCAAGGAATTTCCAAAACCGAATTATTCTTAAGATATGCAATAAATGCCCAAATCGGTTTTCATAATTCCTGGAAATGCTTTGTCCAATATTTCCGAAATCTCACTAGAAAATCTCCAATTAGTAAATGCACATTATCAATTTTTATTTTCCAGAGATATGCATTTAATTGCTGGTAATTAAAAGCATATAAAACTAACAACCTTAATTAAAAGATTCTTAATTTATTTCGGTCCGGGATCTCCTTGAGTTATCAAGGAATATCTTTGAACAATTAAAGATAAGAGTTACTGAACATGTTCAAAGTATGTTGCCATATTTTTCTTTGTAAATCCTTTTTCATATTTACAATCTTGGAATCGATTATACCATACTTCCAAACAAGTTTAGAATTGATTCATCTGTATTCCAAGAACAACAATGTGATTGATCAAATATCAAATCATTAATCATGGGTTTACGGTTCTACCAAACACAAGGATCCGTTCTACCTTAATATGGTTACTGGGACCGGTTACATCAGTTACCAGGATCAGTTACGTCAATTACCAGGACCGGTTACCATATTCTCATGGTATTACTTGTGATCGGTTACACAAGTCACTAGGATCGGTTACACCAATTACCAGGACCGATAACGCAAATTACAAGGATCGATTACACAACTCTTTTGTGATTGGTCATACCAATTACTAGGATCGGTTACACCAATTACAAATATCGATCATACCATCTTAGGTGATTATTTAGGATCGGTTATACTAATAAAATTCATACCAATACATAAGTCAGGCACTGTGACTAGTTTTACCAAGATACATAACAAGTTATGATCGGTTCCACTAACTCACACATATTGGTAATCCAAAGATATGCAATGAATAACAATACCAATAAGCCTAGAGATTTCCCTTTCGATTCATAAAACAAGTTCATGAATGTACTTCCTCTAAACAAATGTAAACATTGTTTCCTAGGATGACATCTTCACCTTTACCCATACACATAATCACAATAGCATTCATACGATTATGTCGGTGTCTTATATACGAAGTTCAAAAGATAAGCGTTATATTTCGTATTCTAATTCCTTAACACTATGATCATGTGATCATGTCTCAATACTAGAGTATAGTCATTCACAGCTTCGCAGTTATGTTTTCAATATAGCATGACTTGAAAGATACGTTAGGAATGAAACAGTTCAAGTAAAAATATTACTAACCTCAAAAGGAAGGATGATATCGTCGTTGTATCTTGTTACTTCTTTACATTCTCCAAGTCTTCGAGTAATAATTGTATGTCTCATAATCCTAATCTTTCTAGTCTAACCTATACGAATTTGTCTCTAGTTACATAATCAAGCGACTCTTTAGTTGAGTTTTGATTCACTAAAATATGATAACCAAACTTGCTATCAATCACAATCTTATTGTGATGACTTCTTGTAGATAGGTTAATCATATTAAGGAACCAAATAAACTTAAAAAGTATTGACTTAGGGATCTTAGATATACGTCTGTGATCCTTGATAATTGACATGATAATAATCAAGGTTTCATAGTTTTCTGTTAGAGCATCGCTCGGCCAAATTCACAAGTTTTGGTATGTCAAGCTTGTTATCAAATTCAGATGATCAAAACAACATCTTGATTTATAGTCTACTAGATTCAGCCTCGGATTTTGAGTAGATAATGGTAGTTGGGTATCTAGTTTCACCTATCGACCTTGAAGATTAAAGACCGAAGAACAACGACGTCAATGGAAACTTCATCAACAAAGGTATATGAAGACCAACTATCCTATTTACTGATATTATCTACCATTCTGTCAACTGATACATGTCGTATGACTTTAGTATTATGATGAACATTGAAAATAAGAATTCAAGAAATATAGAACTTATCACATAATAGGTCGGGAGTAATCTATTATTCAATATATCACAATTTTGTATTTAGTTCATAAGGAGTCGTCAAGTTAGTTCATATGTTCACATATTTTTTTGCTCAGTTCGTGAACTTGAACTTATAAATTATTCTCAATTAACTCGCGTACATGAACCGATTTTTTCAGTTCACGAAGTGGTCGATTTTGAGATGTTCCTGCATAATTTTTCTTTCGCTAGTACACAAACTGATTTATGCAGTTCACAAACTGGTTGATTTTAAAAGGTTCCTGGATACTTTTTGTATTTTAGTAGACAAACTATTTTGGAAAGTTCGCGAACTTATCAATACAAAAGGCTCCTGAACTCCAAGACGAAAAAATATGTTCACAAACTATTTTGGACAGTTCACGAATTTATTTGGTCTTGAGAGTTATTATACTCCCAACTTATGCTTGTTAGTTACAGAACCACTTAAACGTTGTTCTTGGGCTAACCACTTGGTGCACAACAACCAAATTCAAACAAGAACGAGTCTCGTGATCTATATTTCAAGATACGAATTCACAAGAGTAAATCTTGTAGGTTCCATACAGTTTGAGTTTAAAAATTGTCTAGGTTGTTTAAGATATTACTTGTGATATTTATATTTTAAAGATAAACAAAATAATGTGGAAAATAAATAACACAAGACACCAGAAATTTTGTTAACAAAGAAAACTGCAATGTGCAGAAAAATCTCGGGACTTAGTCCAGTCTTGAATACCGCACTGTATTAAGCCGTTAAAGACACATTATTAAACTTCGGACTGAAATATAGTTGAGACCGAATAGACATGATAAGTAATTCAAATTCAGTCGTGCTCTTTATGTCTCTTGGATCTCGCAAGACCTTACGGACTTGATTTTCATAGATGATGTCCTTTATATCCCAAGGAGTTGCTTCAACCTAAGTAAAGACTTTTAACTAATATGTTATTGAGTTCCTTAACAAATAAGTTATTGATTTCCTTCAGAAAGATATCCAATCAAGGAGTTGGAAATCTGTTATATGCTTATGAGGGATTTTCAAGTTAAAGAAGATATCAATCAAAACTCAACAATTAGGATAACTTACTCTCTTCAAAAGTTATAGAGATGCCTAATCGATTATACCTCAAAAGAATAGTCTAACCAATTATAAAAGAAGAGTTTTAGATATTTATCTTTCGGAATCACAAAGAGTGGGACGAAGAGTACACATGCTTGATTTGTTCTAAAGTCAGTATTTATTGGAAACATAATATACGAAGTAAAGTTTATTTACAATGACTTTAGTATTAGTAACTTGGTCATTATAGTACAATCAAAGTATCAAGGGATGATATACTAGTTGTTTCGACAACTTCACTAATATGAGTTACAGAGTATAGTTTATCCACAAATTTCGTATTATCGATATTACATTAATTAGTAATTTATTGTTATTTAGTTTATTGAACTTCCGGATAAATCCATACCTTGGAATTATGTCTAAACGCATAATTTAAGGAAGTAAACTTATGAAACTTATTTCATATTTGAATGGGTGATTCAAGGGTTTATTATAAGGACCGAACCCCAATAAGGATCTATTATAAGTATGATCCAATTTAAGGATCTCAACTAGGACGGGTCCTTAATAAGGATCTAAACTAGGAACGATCATAAGGAAGAAGAATATCGATAAAAAAAGGCGAATGATTGCAGGCATTACTGATAGGTGTCTAAAACACCTAATTTTATATCTAGTATTTATGCTTTCTTTGCTATTATCCTTGTGAATTTGTCTCTTATGTTTCGTTATGAGTTTATCAGGTACTTTGGAGTCATTAGGAGCAAAAGAAGAAAAATTCATTGATTTGGAGCGAAAATGGGAAAAACGTCATTTCATGCGCAATTGCTATTGGGAGCAGAGACGGACCAAGAACAAACACTGCAGCTTAGTCTAGAGAAGCAAGGGAAGACATCTTTGGTGGCCTGCATCTAAGGAGTGGATGCCTAAAGACATCATTGTTTGACCCCTTATCTACTTCACCCAAGTGGGTATAGTCATTCCTATTCCTACAGCAACCCTAAAATTCAGAAGGGAAATCATTTGGTTTATTATTAGCCTTTACTTCTCTTTCTCTGAGTTAAACGAAAAAATGGTGCGGCTGAGTGTTGGTGGGGAAATTGATATAGGTTTTGAGTATGTTGTTGCAGAGAAGAAGGTGATGAAGCTCGGTGGTGTTTACAAGGGATTTGAACGAGGATCACGGAAGAATTGTGCTGCTACAGATCGAGAAGATCGAGATGGTGATATTGGGTTTAATTTGAAGATATTGAGATGAGGGTTATTTCCAGGAGATGGGTTTCGAATTGGGAATCTGTTGATTGAAGCGTCGACTTTGGAAGATGGGTTTGAAGAATGAATGGTTAAAGGGGATCTGGATGATTTGAAGTTAGTGGTGATTGTGACATTGCTGCTGTTATTAGAAGATGAATCCGAAGTCAGGGTTTGATTGTGTTGCTGGGGATGAAGAATCATGGGTAGTGTTGAGGGTCTGGAAGATCTGATAACTTAGGGTTTGAACTGTGAAGAATCAACAGAGAAATTGGGGTTTTGAATTCAAGAACATATGATGCCATAATCTGGTGGTTACTGAGATTGTAGAATTGTAGATAGTTATGATGTTGTTGAACTGAGATTACAAGGGAATGAGCTATGAAGAGGAAATGGAGTTGTGCTACCAGTTTGAACTGAAAACATTACAGGGAATGGTGGTGAGTTGTTTGCTGAAGGCTTGAATGGATCAGAATTAGTGTGTTGTGGTTGAGTAGGTGCCATTGGTATTCAAGAGTTCAAGATTACAGAAGAAGCTAGTGTTACTTGCATTATGAATACACAACAGGGAATTGGTTGTGGTGCTGATCCATGGAAAATAGTAGGATAAGGCAGATGATGGTGTTGTGGGTGTTGTTAGCAGCTGGTATTGCTTCACAGGTGATGTTGGCTGTGTTTGAAATGGAAGCAATGATGTTGGAGCTGTGCTGGTGGTGTTGATTTGGAATTGATAAAAGCAGAAAATGAAGTTGCAGGAATGGTCTGTAAATGGCAGGTGGAATCTGGTGTTTGAAGTTAAGAGATGGGTCTTGTTGTGGTAATTGGTGCTGGTGATGAGATGGCAGTGGCAATGGAACTGATATGGTACTGCTGAGCTAGAGCAAGAAATGGTTGGTGCTAATGGCAGGTATTGAAGCTACAAAGTGGTGACTGAGATGGTGTAGCAGAAGGTAGTACTGAGATTTGCAGTGGACCAGCTGGGTTGGCTGTGAAGATGCTTATAGATGAATGCCAGGTGCAGCTGAATTGAAATGGGACTGAGGGGCTGCTGTATAGTATGCTAGAGATGAAGCTAGAGCAGGTATTGATGGGTGGTTACATAACAAGCAGTGGAAGTGAGACAACAGCATGATAAGAAAGAACTGATGTGAGTTGTGCTTGAAAAATTTTTGTGTGGGTTTGGACGGGGGAAGTCAATGATGAAGTGATGCTTAGATGAATGTTAGGTTTACGGGGATGGTGGCACGATCTTTGAGCTGCAGAGTTGTTCAATTGGAGATGTGGTTGGTATGGAAGATGGCATGGGCAAGGAAGTGATGCAGCTGTTGCAGTCAAAGGTTAGTTGTGCCATAGAACTGTGGTGATTGAGTTAATGGGTACTGGTGATGCTAATTGCAGTTCTGGTGGTGCCTGCGATGGAGGTAGGCAAAGAAACACAGGGAGAAGAATGGTGGCCTGAGCAAACAGGATTGCAGTGGACTGGTGTTGGCTGGAAATGAGTGATGCACCATCCTGGTGCAACACAAAAATTTGGCCTGGCAAACCAAATAAGATCTGACTCAGTTGAGTTGACTGACTCAGGTCTGACTTATGAGTTGAGTCATCTGGCTCGGTGTTTGACCCAGTTTGACTCAGTGACTTGATTGAGTTGACCTGGCCGATTTGACTCGTTGACCGGTGACCGTGTGGACTTTGTCGATCACCTGGGATATATTTTCCGGCCAATTTCCGGCCACAATACCAGTTTTCCAGCGAATTCTTTGGGACATATTTTCACATGGGTTTTCCTCACATATGGGCTTGGTGGACCACTTGGACTTTGGGCTTTGAAAACCTAATTTTGGAAAGATAAAAAGCTATAAAAGGGAAAGTTTTCTACAACTTTGAAAAAAAAATCACGTTTTATTCTTGGAACTTTGGAGAGAGCCGCTTTTGTTTACGCCTCTAGGGTTTGCTTTTGTTCATCTTCTTCTATTCAATTAATATTTTTATGATGAACTCCATAGCTATGAGTAGCTAAAAACATATTATTGGTTATGGGATAAAGTGGATTTCACAACATGATATATGATTCAATGAATTAGTTTTGTCTCAAATACTTTATTGTTTATGCTTCATTATTAATATTGTTATATAGTTTGAATGCTTGTTTAGTCGAATCCGGAATCGATTGAGTTTTCCTTCATCCTTATTGCTAGATTAGGGTTTTCAATACGAAATAGTTGTTTATCCCTGATTCTAAGCAGCATAGTGTGGTTATTACTTGTAGCGATACATCTTTATAATTGCATATGAATCATAACCTTGGTTAAATTGAATTAGTGCTTTTACACGTTTGATTGCCTTGATTAGTCTTATTCCATAGAACTTATTGCTTATAGGGAGTTAAATCTAATTGTGCTTTTACACTTTAGGTTGCTTTCTAGGAAGAATTCACATATGCATCTTTTAATGTGGTTGTGATGAAATCAGGGAATTAGCGGGATATACTTGCGATCGAGGTATCCTAGGACTTTTAGTAAATGAGAGATTAAAATACCAATTCTAATCGTTGATGATAATACATGTTTGTGAATGATACTATCCCGTGACCAATATCTTCTCCTTATTGATTATTCCAATTATTTGCTTTGCTTTCAATTACTTTTATTTCTTAGATAAAACAAAAATTCCCCCTTGGTTACCTTAGAAACTAAAAATCGCATAACAACAATTGCCTCTCTGTGGAAACGAACTCTTCCTTACCTTATACTTCATTTATATTTACTGAGTAAGAAAGTGAAATTATTTTTGACGGATTGACAACCGTTCAAATTTTGGCGCCGCTACCGGGGAGGCATACTAGCAAAGTCTAAGTGTGGGGGAATTTGATAGGTGTCTAAAACACCTAATTTTATATCTAGTATTTATGCTTTCTTTGCTATTATCCTTGTGAATTTGTCTCTTATGTTTGGTTATGAGTTTATCAGGTACTTTGGAGTCATTAGGAGCAAAAGAAGAAAAATTCATTGATTTGGAGCGAAAATGGGAAAAGTGTCATTTCATGCGCAATTGCTATTGGGAGCAGAGACGGACCAAGCACAAACACTGCATCTTAGTCTAGAGAAGCAAGGGCAGACATCTTTGGTGGACTGCATCTAAGGAGTGGATTCCTAAAGACATCATTGGTTGACCCCTTATCTACTTCACCCAAGTGGGTATAGTCATTCCCATTCCTACAGCAACCCTAAAATTTAGAAGGGAAATCATTTGGTTTATCATTAGCCTTTACTTCTCTTTCTCTGAGTTAAACGGAAAAATGGTGCGGTTGAGTGTTGGTGGGGAAATTGATATAGGTTTTGAGTGTGATGTTGCAGAGAAGAAGGTGATGAAGCTCGGTAGTGTTTACAAGGGATTTGAACGAGGATCATGGAAGAATTCTGCTGCTACAGATCGAGAAGATCGAGATGGTGATATTGGGTTTAATTTGAAGATATTGAGATGAGGGTTGTTTCCAGGAGATGGGTTTCGAATTGGGAATCTGTTGATTGAAGCGTCGACTTAGGAAGATGGGTTTGAAGAATGAATGGTTAAAGGGGATCTGGATGATTTGAAATTAGTGGTGATTGTGACATTGCTGCTGTTATTAGAAGATGAATCCGATGTCAGGGTTTGATTGTGTTGCTGGGGATGAAGAATCATGGGTAGTGTTGAGGGTCTGGAAGATCTGATAACTTAGGGTTTGAACTGTAAAAAATCAACAGAGAAATTGGGGTTTTGAATTCAAGAACATATGATGCCATAATCTGGTGGTTACTGAGATTGTAGAATGGTAGATTGTTATGATGTTGTTGAACTGAGATTACAAGGGAATGAGCTATGAAGAGGAAATAGAGTTGTGCTACCAGTTTGAACTAAAAACATTACGGGAATGGTGGTGAGTTGTTTGCTGAAGGCTTGAATGGATCAGAATCAGTGTGTTGTGGTTGAGTAGGTGCCATTGGTATTCAAGAGTTCAAGATTACAGAAGAAGCTGGTGTTACTTGCAGTATGAATACACAACAAAGAATTGGTTGTGGTGCTGATCCATGGAAAATGGCAGGATAAGGCAGATGATGGTGTTGTGGATTGTAGTTGCAGGAAATCCTACATTACACCCCTCACTAGAATATGCACAATTAAGTCATTTTAAGATGGACAATTACGATTCTTATTGATTGAATTCTTGAATGTTCACAATATGCAATAGAAATGAGTTATAGAATTATAATCACTCTAAAACTTTCTCTCTCCTAATGACTTGCCTCACAATTCAAAAAGATTCTCCCCTACAACAGACTTGCTCAACTCTTTATATAGGGTAGTACACAGTGGATAACGACTAAGCTGTCCTTTATTTTCGGGAATGATTTGCGAAATATCGCAAGTGTACATGTATTAATTCTCGCGACACTCCTAAATTTCGCTAGATCTTCACGTCTTTCTCGTGTTTTGGCTGTCGTCATTCATTGCGTAATTTATATTACTCATTTGTGACACTTTCGCAATGCTGTCGTTTATTGATTTCGCGAAGGATATACGTCGCGATATTCTGATCCTACATCTTGCCTCTTCTCATGTCTTCTCTGCGAAGAAGAGAATGTCATGAGAATTAGTATTTTAAAACGCCGCAACTGTTCATATTTATCCATTATAATCCCGTACTTCTACACAGAATTGATTACGCATGTTTCTTCTTCCACTCTTTTCTTGACACGTTTCTTTCAACCGTTTTTTCTTGACCATTCACGTCCCCTCTCGCATTAAATGCATTTACCTTCTCGAGAATTCTTCTCTATATATAGTTTTCTCACCCTCCTCTTTTTTTTTTTTTTTTTTTTTTTTTTTTTTTTTTTTATCTCTGCAACTTTTCTTCACTTCTCCTTCTCCGCAATTTGCGTTCCTGCTACTGTAAATATTCTTTTCCTTCTTTCTCTTGATCTTCAATTCTCTAATCATTCCCATACCCTAAAAATGGCTCCTCCTGGTCGTAGATATGAAACCATTTTGAGTGAAACTCAAAAGAATTTACAAGAAAGAGGTTTTATCCTATCTACCATTCCTGATCACGAATCTTCATCTATCTTTTCTGCAAAGTTGTTTACTGATCATCATTGTGATGATCAGAAAATCATAATCTCGCAAAGTCAACTCCTCGCAGGTCTTCCCATTCCTCTCTACAATCCCGATCTGCCCTTATTTTATGAAATCCTTGCTCATGAGAAATTCTCGCGAGCTGTTTATCAACTAAGCGGTGATTGCATCCGTCTAATGCTTGAATTCGCCAATCGTGGCGCCGGTAAGGGGTCTCTTTACCATGATAAAGTCAAGGATCCTAAGTTCGGAAAAAATTATGAAGTGATAAATATGAAGAATGATAAATCACGTTGGGGTGCTCGATTGAAAAGAAAGAGAACATTCCGACGATAAGATTCTAAACAATGTTGAATAACGACAAGCAAAACATGAAGAAGACGTGAGACCTGGCGAGGTTAAAAAATGTTTGTGCATCTGCGACACTTGTTCCCAGAAAATAAAGGGGAGCTTAGCATTTGTCATCCACTATGAACTATATAAAGGGTTGGGTAATATGTGAGAGGGATCTTTTGAAATGGTGAAGCAAGTCAATAGGAGAGAGAAAGTTTAAGAGTGTTTTAATTCTAAGTGTAATTCTATTATCTGAAACATTTCATGCGAGAGAAAGGTTTGGAGAAGATATTCGATTCATTGGAGAAGAAAAATGGCTAGAAGAAGAAATGTATTAAGAAGAAGTGGGAGACTTGCCGGAGAAAGGAGGAATGAAACGGGAGAATCGTCGAGGATGAATATGAGAAATGATGGAGAAGATCAAAATCGGCCAATCTCCCCAGTAAAAACGCGGTGTGGATTATGATAGAGTAAGTGTGCATACTTGGAGGTGCGATTACGAAGACGAGAGGGAAGAGGAGCAGCGGCGGTAACAATGGACAAGGAGGAGGCGAGCAAAGATGAATGGAGAAATGAATCCGTGGCGGCGTTAGAAGATTGAAACAAACAATACGAAGAGAGGCGACTAGAGGCGGAGGAACGAGCAAACTTGACAAGACAGAATCATGAATTAAGGATGGAAAATATGAGATTGCAAAATAGGAGATCATAGCGTGAGATCAAGTTCAAGATCGAATAGGGAAGAAAGAAGGAGAGTTTTACCAGTCCTTCCAAGCATGGAAGGCCGTTATGTTCCTCAGCCCGAAAATCTTCAAAATGAGCGGAGTAGGGAAAATCATGTCAAGCTTCGACCAGTGAATCTTGCACGGGAGAGAAGAATTGAGAAGAAACCGAGAGATCGAGGATGACATTGATACTACATTGAACAAGCGCGGCTAGCTCGCGAGAGTAAGAAGCGGAAATGGAAAATCAAGAGATGGAAGAGGCAATTCGGCGAGAATAACCATGACAACCGCGAAAGAAGGAGAACAAAAATCGACCAATAGAAATAATTGAGAGGGTGCGGATGAGAGGCTATAATTTTTGAAGAAGAGCGTTTCAAAATTAAAAGACCAGGTTCAAATTACCGAGGCAAATGAACAAATTTTAAGAGAACTGGCTGAAATGAGAGGATTCTTCAATTAGACGAAGCCATTATATCTAATCTGGGAGGAATACCTCCTAAATGCAACTGATCGTGAGCAAGAAACTTACGGTGGACGAAGGCAAAATAACCCCGTGGAGGCGGAGAAGTCGCGAGAATAGTATGGGAAGAGATTAGGATGCCTCCAAACGCTAGTGTGGAAAAGATCTGGAAGCTATACTTGTGATGGAAAATGTACCGGCACCTTGGAACGTGGGAATGGAACCACCTTCGGGCGATAGAAGTCATGAGTTTTGTTCTTACCATCGCTTCCATGGGCATCAAACAAACGATTGTAGAAACATAAAGAGAATTATTCTCGGGATGATTGATCGGGGAGCGAATCACTTTCTAAAGGGAGAAACGGGCCGAGACATTACCACCACCACCGAGAGATTTACGACTGACGGTGTCGGCGAAAGGAAAGGAAACATTTGTTATAGAGGTTGGAACAAAAGCTAGAAATTTGAACGCAACTCTATCGTCCCTCTTTATCGCACAATCGAAGATTTCCATGACAACGTGCTCGGTAGAGTCTTTGCGAGAGATGCTAATGATAAAGAAATAATGAGTCTGGCCTTTAGAAAAGTGGCGGTGAAGACTATTTCTTTCTCTGCGAGATGAAGTGCCAAAAGGAAGAGAAACACATGATAGCCCGTTGGTTGTGAAATTAGAATTAACCCGAAACAGTTGATGGAGAAGATGATGAAAGCTTTCTCAATTTCTAATCGATTTTCGGTGAATATTCTCTTCTATCATACTTACAAGACGATGGGAGGAAAAGATGAGGATTTGATCCCTCGACATACAAGATATATGGCTTTAATGGCAATGTACAAACAAACCAAAGGAGAGGTTCACATGAGAATACCTCTACAAGGATTATCAAGCGATATTTTATTAAGTGGTTGACGTGGAATATCCATATAATGCGATTGATTGGGAGGCCATGGCTTCATGAAATCTTAGAGTCGCATCTACATATCATCAATGTATAAAATTTCCACATCCAAATGGTATTGGAATTATACAGGGAGATTGGAAGGAGTCGCAACAATGTCATGAGGTCGATGTAGAAAGCTGTGAGGAAAGAAATGCCAAAAGAAAAGGTTGGAAGCAGCATGTGAAAGATGAACGAGAAAAGAAAAGTTGATGGTAGATGCTATAGAAGTAAGGATAACATACCTCATGAGATGAATGCCTAGAGGACAGAAATATTATGGTAATAAAGAAGCAAAGGGTATGAGGAACAAAAGGCATAAGAGTGAATAATCGGAGAAAACGGGAGAAAAAGTAGCAATTGAAGCAATGATGTGCGAGAATCTCGCAGCCAAGAGCATATGGGAATTCAGTTAAGAAAGAAAAATGAAAATACAACAATTGAGACAGAATTGTGCGAATACTTCGCAAACAAACATCAACAAATAATGAAATATGAATGATTGAATGATTTAACAAAGATGAATGAGTAAAAGAACGGGACGAACCTTTATGGCGTACACCCTAGTTCGCGAATAACATTTAAATAAGAGGCAAATGTAAGACCTAAAGTGCGTCATATAAGGGGTATCTCTCAACATGGCTCGGGGGAAGGTTACACCGCTCTGAAGCCTCGAGTCATGAAAATTTGGGGCCCATGAAAGCCTATCCGGGGGAGATACCTTGGATTCCCAACTATATATGTAGGTTATACCCTGGTTGGGCGAAGGGTCTCTTCTAGGAGTCGTATGCTCAAGGCGCCGAGGTACGGTTGAGCCGAGTGCCGGGATGGATGAACCTACCCTGGCCATTCTTGGCAAGTCTTGGCATATGTTGCACTGCCCGAAGAAAACTCCACTTAGGGTGCAGCCTCGTAACCATAAACCTATGGTATAAGGGATAAGAGGCTGCGAAAACAACTGTTGTTGTTAAGACCCTGATGGGAGGAGCTAGTCTTGTATGGCGATGTTTCAAGAAGGGGGCAACCGGAGGAGATGATAAGGGCGGCGCTCTCCATTGGGGGAGTGTCAAAAGAGACGCAAATGTCATAAGGCTATGTTTTGTGAGAGAATTTAGGCTCGTCATATTTGTGCAATGATCTGATAATACTAACACGAGGGTAAGGCGAGATCAATGGGTCTTTACACGAAGTGTACGGACGTCTGATTTCGTCGCACGGCAAAGTCATGGGGCTTTATGTTCGCAAGAATATCTAGGCCTGTCATATTATCGCAACTAAAACATCCTGCAGAGGCAAAAATACTTGGAAAATGATAAGGCAAGATCAATGGGTCTTTACATGCAAGTGTAAAAGACGTCCTGCCATTTTGTCGCGATGAAAGGTGGCGAGGAAGACCTCTACTTAGGGAGGTCTAACTCGGAAGACCACACAAAATGATAAGACAGGGTCAATGGGCCCTTGCTTGAAAATGTAAGGGCGGCCTGCGACCTTGTCGCAATGATAAGAGATAAAAACCATCTATGAAGATAAGGCAAGGCAAGCAAAATTCTTGATTTACGAAGATACTGGATCTCGTCGTAATGGAAAAGATAGAATATTGTTATTCATCTTCTGATGAACGAGTTATCAATAATGTTAGCCAAGGAAGAATTACCAAAGAAGGGGAGTGAAGATTGAATTCAGGGGGGAAAAATCCAAGAAATACACTATAATAAGGATACAAAAATGTACGAGATGGTGATTCTTCTTCTTCATCGATTCCTCGGATTCTATTATTCTCCTCGCTCGAAATTTTCTTCCTCGCGGCTTCACTTTCTCGAAACATCCGAGACAGGCGATTCTCGGGAACCTTTTCAAAGCCGGGGTATGAATGCGAGAGGGATATTGTGGTCCTTGCAAACATACTCCATGGCTCCATTACGAAAAAACATCATCATTATTAAAGTTCTCCACTTGTCATCGTTAGAAATTGTTTCTTCAACTTGGAATATTTATTCTCGCGAAGGAGAGACTCTTTGCGAGTTGTTGTTTTTCGATTCAAGTTCTTCAATTCTTTGATTCCTTGCGAGTTGTTCTTTTTGATTCAATCTTCTAGCTTGAAATCTTTTCTCTACAAAGAAATAACAACAAGTTAATAATTTACAAACAATACAACGAAGTAAGAAACTGGGTATAATAAGCAGACCTTCTCTCGGATATCATATCTTTAATCAAGGAAGTATGCTCGGCATGAAGACTAACATCAACACCTAGGCTATTTCGGCATTATCTAAAACTTTCGCAGCCCAGGCGAATTCATCGTCTATTTATAACAAGGAGTGAACAGATACGGTCTTCTCGTTCACTAAGCAAGGAATTACGAATTCATCTCGCTCAATTTGTAGTTCAAGAAGGGATTTTTGAAATGTTACTAATGCTTGTGCACCATTGTTAGCAATACGATCTTTGTCATCTATATGGTCACTAATTTTCTTCCTCAAAATTTTGGTTTCTTTATGAGATTAGATATACATCTGAAAGTAATGAGTTAGGTAGCAATATGCGACCGATAAAATAAAAATAATAAAAGGAAGTAAAATTTTATACCATAAAGTTCTTGATTAGCGTTACGAAGAGTGGACACCCTATCCCTTTGGGAGTCAAGTTCGGTATTTAACTTTTGAATTCTCTCGTCTTTATCGCGAGATGACGGCCTTTTTTCAAGATTGTTGCGTCTTCTCTAGAGATCCGAGGCAACTACAAAAGAAGTTCTTCCAACCTATAAAAAGAAGATAGAAAGATCATTAAGATATATATATATATTTAAAAATTTAAAATTGACGTCCACACATTTGCGAGGTCCGCAAAGGGAAAGCTAGGGGAGCATCTCCCATTCCTTGGAAAGAATTGCTAGATAACCTAGATCCATGGAGAGGCTGACGACGGAATCTCTTTAGCGAGAGAAGAATTTGAATTATGGTTATCCTGCGGAAGATTCGGAGCTTGAGCTAAAAGGCCATTTAAAATCAAAGGTACAACCCACCACTTCTCATCTTTGGAGTGGCGAGGGAGTACACGGTCAAAAAGAAGCTTTATATGCACTAATGAAAGCCATTATCGTATATGAATGGATGGGAGGTTGGAGATTAGGATCGGTGTGAGAAGAAAACGAAGAAAGATTTGCGGTAAACGAAGCGCAAATTGCGGAAGAAAGTCAAAAAGTTGCGGAAAAGGATGAAAGGAAGGAAAAGAAAACTATATATAGGGAAGAAGATCGGTCATTTAATGCGAGAAGAGACATTTTAAGCGGTTGAAAGAGACGTGTCAAGAAAAGACATTAATAATCAAACCCGTATAAAAGTATTCAAAAGTATCACTCTCATGGTACTCTTCCCTTCGCGGGGAGAAATATGAGGAGAAATAAGAGACGATACTTTGTATATATATCTCAAAGAAACTTCGAACTTCGCAAAAGAATAGAGGCAAGTACGTGATCAACAAGAATCAAAGATTGCTACCACAATAGATTTTTCCTTAAAGATCGCTTGACAAGCAATATTCAAGGAAAAAGAGGCAAGATGAAGAATAAACGCAACATGAATAAATCTCGTTAAGAAGTGTCGCGTGTTTGTGCATCTCGATTGACATTCCCAGAAAATAAAGGGGAGCTTAGATCACATTCCCCTATATAAAGGGTTGAGTGAATAAGATCTTTTGAAATGGTGAAGCAAGTCATGTTTAAGAGTGTTTTAATTCCTAAGAATTCTATTATCCTGTGTAAACATTTCATGGACTCAATCAAAATATTCTTCTTACATCTTTCAATGGATTAATTAAGTAAAATTGAGTAAGGGGTGTAGGATTTCCACATGAGGATGGTGGTGTGCGCCTTTAGCTATTTTTGAACGGTCCTTACATTTTGATTCCCATGTGCTTCTCCTGCGAATCTCGCAAATTATAAACCTTGGGTATTTAATTGGCCCGAGAAAGCAAAAGAGGTAATTTCCTAATTTTTATTTATTTTACAATCTTTACTTCCTCTTATATCTAATCTTGAGAATTTTTCAGATCATCAAATTGAGAAGGAGCTACAAAAGAAATCCAAAGGAAAATACTCTAGCGATACTTCGTTCAATCACGGATGAAGTAAGAAATAATTTTCCTTATCATTTTTAACAATATTGTTGCCTCTGTTCTTATCTTCATTCGTGTGCGAAGGTTGGCGTTGAAGAGAATGATATTTCTGAAGCTGCGAAGACTAAAGGCAAGGATAAGACTACTATTCGTAAGGATAAACCTTCTGCTCCTTCTTCTAAGAAGCGGAAAATCTGTTCCTCTTCTCACTCTAATTCCCAAACTGGCGAGAACTCTGATGAAGATAATAATGAGGTTGACACTTCTTTTGCGAAGGAGAATCATTCAGTCGAATCTGCTATGGCGCAACTGTCTAGTGTTTTCTTCTATTCTATGCAAGTTTTAGAAGATGATCATTTTTCAGCTACATGCGAAGCTCTCGCAAATATCTGTGATGCTCCCCTTCTAGCGGATAATGATTCTTTTCGTGGAGTTTCTCGGACAATGACTCCCAGTTTCTTAAATGCACTTAGTGCTTTGGTATGTTCATATTTCTTTATTCCTTTGTGATTTCAATTATAAACCTTATCTTAACAATTTCTTTATTTTCCTTTATAGTCTGGGAGAGCTTCCTTTGTTGTTGCCTCAGATCTCGAAAAAAGGCGCAACAATCTTGAAAAGAAAAACCTTCAACTCAAGGAGAAGAATAAAGAACTAGAAGTTGAAGTTGCGACATCTCGCAAGAAGAGTGAAAATGAGACTGCTGCTCTTCAACAAAGAATTCAACAACTGGAAACTGAATCTTCTACTCAGAAGAATAAAATTTCTACCCTTCAAAGTGCTAATCAACAACTTTATGGTACAAAACTCTTCTCTTTTCCTCACTTTCATTTTGTCATTTACTTTTCTTTGCCTGACTTATCATTTTCGCAGACATTTATAATCTTTCTGAGGAAGCCATCCTTCTCCATTCATTTCCCGAGCCTATGGATAATGATGCACTTCTTGCCCATATCAACGAATCTTTAAGTAGTTCATCGAGCAAAATTAACTCTCTTTCAATAAATGAACTTCGAACCAAATTTCATCTCTTAGAAATTGAACATAGATCTAGCTTAGGTTTAGCCAACCGATTTAAACGTTTATATCTTAGCTCCCACGAGAACAATAATATTCTAAGGAAGAAAATTAATAGCCTTATAGATGACAAGGATCGTATTGCTAATCAAGGTGCACAAGCATTAGCGAAATTCCAAAAAACTCTTCTTGAAGTCCAAATCGAACGAGATGAATCCCTTCGCCAAAATGCCATACTTAATGAACGAGAAAATCAAATTCGTTCACTTCTTGTCATAAATAGTGATGATGAATTCGCTTTGGCTGCGAAAGTTCTAGATAATGCCAGAAATAATTTAGGTGTTAACGTCAGTCTTCATGCTGAGCATTCTGCCTTGGTAAAAGATATGATTTCTGACAGAGAAGGTTGTTAACTGTTCTTCTTTACTTTATCACTTCTTATTTGTGAAATTGCTTTTAAATTACTAATTCATTATCATATGTTCGCAGAGGCTGAGAAGAGATATCAAACAAGGATTGAAGAACTTGAATCCGAAAAGGAACAGCTCGCAAAGGACCTCTCTCTTCGCGACAACAAGTATTCCAGGTTGAAGAAGCAATTGCAAACTACAGTAGCGAATTTCAATAACGACGCTGTTCGTTTTCGCAATCAAACTATTGAAACAGTTTGTAATGACCATCGCATTCCTCTTTCTTCATATCCTTGTCTTCTTGATGAAGTCCCTGAAAATGTGCCTTTCTCAGATGTCTCTGATAGTGAAGCTAGCGAAGAAGAGTCTGATAAAGAGTCTGGTGACAAAGAAGAATGAACTGAGAGATAGCTCCCTTTTTCTTTTTCTCTTCTTCTAATATTTGTACATTTATCCCTTTAGTCTTCCATTTTTGTAATTTCTCACTGTAAATCTATCATATGGAAATAAATAACAAATTTTTACTCTAATCATTCCCATACTTGCCTCTGTTATTTATTTTCACATGAGAGATTAAATCAATAATCTTTAAGTAAGAATACGTCTTTGTTTCGCAACTGCGGTTGCTAACTCTTCAAATAAATTTAGAAGTATAGCCATTTTCGCGAGCTTATTTGTTTACTCAATTTCTTTTGTGATCTTATTTTCATTTACATTGATATTTATCATTGCGACAAGATCGCATGACGTCTTTACATTGGCATGTAATGACCCATTGATCTTGCCTTGTCATTGCTTTTGCGTGGTCTTATTTTGCCTTCCTAGTTAAAGGTCTTATTTTGCCACCCCTCATTGCGACAAAATCGCAGGACGTCATTACACTTTCATGTAACGACCCATTGACCTTGTCTTATCATTTCTTTAGTATTTTTGCCTCTGCAGGATATTTTTCTTGCGACAATATGACATGCCTGCAAGTTCTTGCAAATTTACAGCCCCATGACATTGCCGTCTTGCGACGAAATCGCAGGACGTCTGTACACTTTCATGTAAATACCCATTGATCTCGTCTTATCCTCGCGTTAGTATTATTGCATCTTCAGGATTATCGCACAAATATGACAAGCCTAAATTTTCTTGCGAAAATGGAGTCTCATGACATTTGCGTCTTAAGACACTTATCAGCTCCCTAATGGAGGGTGCCGCCCTTATCATCTCCCTGGTTTCCCCTTCAAGGAGGCGTACATCGGCCATACAAGACTAGCTCCTCCCATCCGGTCTTAACAACAACCGGTTGTTTTCGCAGCCTCTTATCCCTTATACCTATAGGGTTTATGGTTACGAGACTGCACCCTAAGTGGAGTTTTCTTCAGGACGAGTGCAGCATGTGCCAAGACTTGCCAAGAATGGCCGAAACACTTCAAATGCCCCAGGCACTCTTGGATCAACCGTGTACCTCGGCGCCTTGGTCATACATTGAATCCTTGAAAGAGAACGCGGGCGTCCAACCAGGGTATAACCTTATATATATAGTTGGAAATCCAAGGTATCTCTCCCGGATAGGCTTTCATGGGCCCCAAATCTCCATGACTCAAGTTCCAGGGGCGGTGTAACCTTTTCCCTGAGCCATGTCAAGAGATACCCCCTTATATGACGCACTTTAGGTCTTACATTTGCCTCTTACGAAATATCATTCGCGAACTAGGGTGTACGCCATAAAGGTTCGTCCCATTCACTCACTTTTTTATTTCTGTTAATTCGTTCAATCATTTATTTTTGGTTATCTCTTTTTATTTTGTTTGCGAAATTATCGCACAATCTTGCTTTGTTTATTGTAATCTCATTCCAATTCTCCAATCATACATTCTGGATAGCGAGATTCTCGCGCACTTCTTCTTCAATTATCATAATCTAAAACCAATTATTCATTTCTTACACCTCTTACTGCTGGTGCTCTTTGCTTCTTCATTCATACTTTCTGACATTGCCTTCCCTTTTGCGAAACCGTCGCAATTTCGAACTATTTCCATGCATTGACTTTGTAATGTGTCTTCATCTCTTATTTCTATAGTGTCCACCATCAGTCTCTCTCTTCTTTGTTCTTCTTTTATGTTTTTCTTCCAATTTTTCTTTTGAGTTGTTCTTTCCTCACAAGTCTCTACATCAACCTCATAACATTTTTGTTCTTCCATCCAGTTTATAACTCCAACACCGCTAGGATGAGGAAACTTAATACACTAGTGATAAGTCGATGCTACACCCAGAATTTCATGTAACCATGGGCGCCCGATCAATGCATTATAAGGGGATTCCACATCGACTACACAGAACAAAACTTCAGTTGATAATCCTTGCAAGGGTATTCTCATATGAACTTCTCCTTTAGGCTTATTCGTTGTACCATTGAAACCATATATCTTATATGTCGAAGGTATCAAATCTTCATCCTTCCCTCCCATAGTCTTGTAAGTATGGTAAAAAAGGATGTTTACTGAGCTCCCAGTATCGATTAAGATTCTATTGATCGCCCATGAATTTTCTGCTTCATCATCTTCGCCATCAACAGGTTTTGGGTTAATTTCCAATTTCACGACCAATGGGCTATCATGCGTATCCCTGCCTTCAGGTACCTCTTCTGCGGTGAAAGAAATAATCTGCATTTGCCATTCTTTTAACTGCGATGTCTTCGCGATGTTCATTACTTCTCTATTATCAGCATCTCTTGCAAAAACCCTACTGAGAACATTATCATGAAAATCTTCAATTGTTCGGTGCGAATGTACAATGGAGTTGCAAAACAAATTTTTGGCTTTTACTCCAACTTCTACTACAAATGTTTCTTTCCCTTTCGTTGTGTTTACTCTATGAATCTTTGGAGGTGGTGGTAATGGTTGAGTCTTCTCTTCACCTTTTAAGAAATGATTCATCTTCCCTTGGTCAATCATTATGACTTAGGATGATTCTTTTTATATTTCTGCAATCATTTGTTAACTGCCCATGAAAACGGTGGTAAGAACAGAATTCATGACTTCTATCACCTGGTGGCGGTTCATTTCCCATGTTCCATGGTGTAGGTATGTTTTCCATCAAAATTATAGCTTCCATATTTTCTCCACACTAGCATTCAGCGGGGCATCTTGATTTCTTCCCATACTACCCTGTGATTTCGCTGTCCTCCATGATAATTCTGCCTTCGACTTCCATAAGTTTCTTGCGGTTGATCAAGTCTTTGAATCTTATTATTTCCGCCACGGTTGTAGTAGTTCCTTTCTCTTTCAAATTCTTCCTGATCACGACTTCCCATGGCCACTAACTTTTGCTGACCATCATCTACCATCCTTTCTTGTTGCCCTTGCGAGGTGCTCGCTACTGTATTTATCAATTTGGGTAATAAGCTTGCATTCGCAGTATTTAAACTTGTATTCGCAACTGGGTATGATTCCATCTCATTTTGCCTTTCCTCTAGAGCAATATATTCTTCCTGAAGTTCTCGCAACTCAGTCATTGTGATTGTATTTTTGACTTTAAAAATTTGAATATATAACAAATTGGTTGCGAACATAGCATTTATGAATGATAGAATGAGATATCTTTCATCCAACCGTCCAGCCATATCACTGCACATTGTCTTCCATCTCACAATTAAATGTTTCAAACTTTCGCCAACCCTTTGTTTTAACCCAAATACATCTTCAATACCCGGTCGCGACGAATTATTACTTATATATGCCCCTAAAAATATAGCTTGTAGATGGTTGAATGATGTGATTGTGATTCTTGGTAAACCCTCAAACCATTTCAGTGCTTCTCCTGTCAAACTCGATGCAAAGTGTAATATGGCATCATGATTTTCCCATTGTAACATACATCTCACATAAGCTTTGATGTGTTGTATTGCACAAGTTGTTCCATCAAAAACGCTAGTTAACGCCGGTAAATTACACTTCGGGGGTATTCCTCCTAGTTGCACCTCTAGTGTAAATGGAGTTTTCGCAGCTTCTTCGATAGCCTCATCCAATTGTCTTCTTCCTCCTCCCCTTCTCTCTGTTCAGCATTCCTCTCATTTCTGCCAATTCTCTCAGGATTTTTCATTTGCATCAGAATTCGAATCTATTGGTCTTTTTAGTTCTGCCTCTCTCCTTCTGCGTTCATGTCTGCTTTGATTTTCTTGTTCATCATTCTCTTTTTTTCTTTCTCTGCGACCTTCTCCTTCATCTCTTTCACGAATTCGCACACCGTTATATCTATCATTTTCTCTTCTTGGTTGTCTATCAGTTCTCCTTTGTATTCTTTCATATTCTTCGTTGATATTTCCATTGTTGCGATTTTGTTCTCGCCTTCTTTCTCGATTGTCATGATTGTTCTGCCGAATTGCTTCTTCCAATTCCCGTTCTTCCATTTCTGCTCTTAATCTTTCCCTTTCGCAAGCTAGACGTGCTTGTTCAATATAATGTTTTTCAATTTCATCTTCAATCTCCTTTTGTTTCCTTCGTGTTTCTCTCCCCTGCAGTATTCTTCTTCCTTCTTCCCGATTTTCTTCACCAACTGGATTATTCTGCCCTTGACGCTGCCTATTTCCTTGATTTCCATCATTTTGGCCATTCTGTAGAATTTCAGGACGTGGGATATAACGATCTTCTATCACTTCTCTTCTTTCGCAGTATCCTTCACCGAGATTTGGCTCTCTTTCTAGATTTTCTTCATTAACATTTTCTACAGGTAATGTTCTCCTTATTTCTTCTCTAACCGATCTTGATCTTGACCTTGTATTACTTCTCGGCCTTCTATTCTGCAACCTCATATTTTCCATTCTTAACTCATGGTTTTGCCTTGTTAAATTTGCGCGTTCTTCCGCTTCTAACCGCCTTTCTTCATGTATTGTTTGCCTCAACGCCTCTAATGCTGCGATTTCTTCATTTGGAGGAATTGTTTCTCCAATCTCTTCTCGGTTTCTCTCTTATTGTCCATTGTTTACCAATTGTTGCTCTTCTTCTCTTTCCTCCATAGAATCTGATATCCATGTATGCACACTCACCATATCATAATCTATAGCTCTATTTGGTATTGGTTGAACTAGTGGTTGAATTTGACCTTCTTCACTATTTCTTGCGTTTATTCTTGAGGGTTCACCTACTTCATTTCTCCTTTCTCCAGCTAATCTCCTGCTTCTTCTAACAGTTGTTGGTTGTTCTGATGCATTCCCTCATCTAACCATTTCTCAATCTCCGTAAGTTGTTGAAAATTGTATGAAATTCCCTTCTTGTTACTCCTGATTCTTTCAATTCACAAGGTTGATCTTTTCTCAATCCCTGTTTCTAGCGCCATTATGTAGTTACAGGAAATCCTACACTACACCCCTCACTAGAATATGCACAATTAAGTCATTTTAAGATGGACAATTACGATTCTTATTGATTGAATTCTTGAATGTTCACAATATGCAATAGAAATGAGTTATAGAATTACAATCACTCTAAAACTTTCTCTCTCCTAATGACTTGCCTCACAATTCAAAAAGATTCTCCCCTACAACAGACTTGCTCAACTCTTTATATAGGGTAGTACACAGTGGATGACAACTAAGCTGTCCTTTATTTTCGAGAATGATTTGCGAAATATCGCAAGTGTACATGTATTAATTCTCGCGACACTCCTAAATTTCGCTAGATCTTCACGTCTTTCTCGTGTTTTGGCTGTCGTCATTCATTGCGTCATTTATATTACTCATTTGCGACACTTTCGCAATGCTGTCGTTTATTGATTTCGCGAAGGATATACGTCGCGATATTCTGATCCTACATGGGTGTTGTTAGCAGCTGGTATTGCATCACAGGTGATGTTGGCTGTGTTTGAAATGGAAGCAATAATGTTGGAGTTGTACAAGGGATGTGCTGGTGGTGTTGATTTGGAATTGAGAAAAGCAGAAAATGAAGTTGCAGGAATGTTCTGTAGATGGCAGGTGGAATCTGGTGTTTGAAGTTAAGAGATGGGTCTTGTTGTGGTAATTGGTGCTGGTCATGAGATGGCAGTGGCAATGGAACTGATATAGTACTGCTGAGCTAGAGCAAGAAATGGTTGGTGCTAATGGCAGGTATTGAAGCTACAGAGTGGTGAATGAGATGGTGTAGCAGAAGGTAGTACTGAGATTTGCAGTGGACTAGCTGGGTTGGCTGTGAAGTTGCTTATAGATGAATGCCAGGTGCAGCTGAATTGAAATGGGACTGAGGGGCTGCTGTGTAGTATGCTAGAGATGAAGCTAGAGCAGGTATTGATGGGTGTTTACATAGCAAGCAGTGGAAGTGAGACAAGAGCATGATAAGAAAGAACTGATGTGAGTTGTGCTTGAGCAGTTTGTGTGGGTTTGGACGGGGAAGGCAAGCGATGAAGTGATGCTTAGATGAATGTTGGGTTTACAAGATGGTGGCACTGATGCTGAGCTCTGGAGCTGTTCAATTGGAGCTTTGGTTGGTATGGAAGATGGCATGGCCAAGGAAGTGATGCAGCTGTTGCAGTCAAAGGTTAGTTGTGCCATGGAACTGTGGTGATTGAGTTAATGGGTACTGGTGGTGCTAATTGCAGTTCTGGTGGTGCCTGAGATGGAGGTAGGCGAGAGAAACACGGGGAGAAGAATGGTGGCCTGAGCGCACGGGTTGCGGTGGGTGGTGTTGGCTGGAAATGAGTGATGCACCATCCTGGTGCAACACAAAAATTTGGCATGGCAAACCAAATAAGCTCTGACTCAGCTGAGTTGACTGACTCAAGTCTGACTTCTGAGTTGAGTCATCTGACTCGGTGTTTGACCATGTTTGACTCAGTGACTTGACTGAGTTTACCTGTACGATTTGACTCATTGACCGGTGACCGGGTGGACTTTGCCGGTCACCTGGGATATATTTTCCGGCCAATTTCTGGCCACAATACCAGTTTTCTGGTGACTTCTTTGGGACATATTTTCACATGGGTTTTCCTCACATATGGGCTTGGTGGACCACTTGGACTTTGGGCTTTGAAAACCTAATTTTGGAAAGATGAAAAGCTATAAAAGGGAAAGTTTTCTACAACTTTGAAAAAAAAATCACGTTTTATTCTTGGAACTTTGGAGAGAGCCGCTTTTGTTTACGCTTCTAGGGTTTGCTTTTGTTCATCTTCTTCTATTCAATTAATATTTTTATGATGAACTCCATAGCTATGAGTAGCTAAAAACATATTATTGGTTATGGGATAAAGTGGATTTCACAACATGATATATGATTCAATGAATTAGTTTTGTCTCAATACTTTATTGTTTATTCTTCATTATTAATATTGTTATATAGTTTGAATGTTTGTTTAGTCGAATCCGGAATCGATTGAGTTTGCCTTCATCCTTATTGCTAGATTAGGATTTTCAATACGAAATAGTTGTTTATCCCTGATTCTAAGTAGCATAGTGTGGTTATTACTTGTAGTGATACATCTTTATAATTGCATATGAATCATAACCTTGGTTAAATTGAATTAGTGCTTTACACGTTTGATTGCCTTGATTAGTCTTATTCCATAGAACTTATTGCTTTTAGGGAGTTAAATCTAATTGTGCTTTTACACTTTAGGTTGTTTTCTAGGAAGAATTCACATATGCATCTTTTAATGTGGTTGTGATGAAATCAGGGAATTAGCGGGATATACTTGCGATCGAGGTATCCTAGGACTTTTAGTAAATGAGAGATTAAAATACCAATTCTAATCGTTGATGATAATACATGTTTGTAAATGATACTATCCCGTGACCAATATCTTCACCTTATTGATTATTCCAATTATTTGCTTTGCTTTCAATTACTTTTATTTCTTAGATAAAACAAAAATTCCCCCCTTGGTTACCTTAGAAACTGAAAATCGCATAACAACAAGTGCCTCTCTGTGGAAACGAACTCTTCCTTACCTTGTACTTCATTTATATTTAGTGAGTAAGAAAGTGAAATTATTTTTGACGGATTGACAACCGGTCAATTACCTAATTAGTAGACTAACTCTACTAAAGGATTTTATCCGCATTAAAGTCAACTGAACTTTATAACAAATTGAAGGTTTATGGTCATCAGATCATCAATGGAGTTTATAACTCTAGGGAGAGGTTTTTCTTTAAAATTATAGAAGTGTTATTGATGTGTTGAAAGTTCGTACTTCAGGCGTAGTCCATCTCAAGCATGGCATATTACATCTTGAATACCATATTGTAATCTAAATAAGCAATACCAATATTTGGTGCAAGTTTGAGTCAGGTTGTGCGATATATCGCATAAATATTAGAGACGAAAAATACCGTTTATGAGATTACTAGTGCCATTGGAACTCTTGCGAAAGTTGGCGATGCAACTTTTTCAGAGATATTTGGACCATTCCTAAAAGTTTTGGTTGTAGTTGACTTAGCTGAAACTTTGCTTGTGGAAATTTTGGTTGAAAGAGATCGATTAGTCATTTTCGCATTCTTTATGTATAAAAATTTTCCAATATTTCTTGTAAGTTTTTCAAATCTATTAGCTATGAAATGGGGGAATGCAAACCCAAAATAGGCTAATGGTTGACCAATAGAAGCCACACTAATAAATCCAAGGTTACCAATCAGTTTCCGGTGAAAACCTACTGTTAAAGCGGACTGTAAATGCAAAAATGTTATTGCTAATATGTTCCAAAAGATCTTCAACCATCAGGATATGCTGGTAACAAATATGATGTAGACGTTGATAACTCAACAATATTTTATGTTAATACAACTACTCAGGAAGACGTAACTACTACAACTATTAGCAAAAAATCACATGTTGCTATAGTTCATGATAAGACAACGGATCATGTAGCTAAAAATAATATAGATGCAAGCGTCAAGGTAACTAACAAGGATACTAATGAAAGCCAGATACTAAATACTAATCTTAATAGTCTGGTGAACTCTGTGATCTATCGTTCTTTTTCGATAAATGAAACTACAATCAGAGTGGGTACATCAAATTTCAGTAGTGCTCAACTTGCAATAATTAAAAAAATAACAGTTCATGAAGCTACAAGCCATTGAAGAATCAGTAAAAAAGGTTGTTAGCCAAATATCTCCTATTACCGTTAGTCATGCTATTAATGTTACGAGTCCGAGTCTTTGAGAACTAGATGGATAGATTTTTCCGAGGAATAATGGGAGATTAATTCACAAAGAGCAGGAAACATGGGTTTGATATCCTCATAAAAGTTGAGAATGACCGCTTGTGCTGATACAAATAGATTAAGTAGGATAGCCATGTATACATATGGGTAATAAGTACGATGATTATCCAACATTTTCATCATTGCTAGTATTGGAAATAAGGATACTCCTTCTCCCCCCTCGGATGGTTTTCAACATATTTTGCATGATTGTAATAAGAAAAAAGCTAAATCAAAATATGTATTTTACTTGTGAACACGGAAATCAAGTGAGCATCCACGTGTTCACAAACAATCTCAACATGAATTGAATACACGCATTAAAGTGTGAGTAAAGTATAATATGCGTAGGTAGATGATGATTCACTGATTCCAAACCCCGCGGGTTTTTCATGATCTCCTCAGCATCCCAAAATGATAGATCTAAGACGAAAACACATAAATAAAACTATACGAATGCTAAAGGTAAAGGAGACGATGATTTACGTGGTTCAGCACTAAGGCCTACGTCCACGGATCTGGGGATATTCACTATAAAGTAAACGGTTACAAAAGCAATCACAAGATCTTTGGTGTTCATCGACCTCATAGGTTGATACTCATACTTACTTCTCACTATTCTCTCTCCTACCCCTTGATTCTACTCTCCATCCCCTTCTCAGTGGAAGGGATGTACATATATATAGCTAAATCGAGTGGGTCCACTGACAAAGAGCTGTTGAGATCTTATCTTCTTGTGCTATGTGCATGGTCCGCGGACTTCCCTGTCACTCCGCGGCTTCTACAATACCCAAGTTCATTACGCTGATCAACCCTCGTCTTCTTCGTTGGTCATCCGACACGTGCCCTCTGAGCGGCATTAAATGTTAGTTGTTGGGGCGGTCCAGTCCGCGCCAGGCGGTGTCAGTCCTCCCTTGTCACGTCCGTGTCAGTTGGACTATCCCCAGCCGTTGATTACATTTCGCCTCGTGATGGGATAAAGTAACTCTTTGGTGTTGCGCGGGATTACCCACCTTGGATGCTCCCTCATCTTCGACCGTTGGTCTTGACAGATGGCACGTCATCTAGATACCATGGATGCCCCTACGTGTCATCCCTCTTTATGACGTGGCCTCCACGTGGGTTCTGCTAGTACACATGGCGAGGGAGATAAATAAGTGTACTTACAATTTGCCCCTCTTCTTGTGACTAGGCGCTAGTTTTAGTTGGAAGAAGAATCGTGTGGTACGTTTTTATCTCTCTCTTCATAACTTATCCTAAAAAGGTGCTACTGCATTTATTGTGCACGTTTCCCTTATCCTACCATAAGCGCCCTTTGGGTAGTGGACGGTTTTTCTTGATCTTATAAGAAAGAGAAGAATGAGAGAATGTGAATTAAATTCACATTCTCTATTTATTCTCTGTTTCATTGTCTTCTTCCTCTTCTTAACTTCCTCTGACACCATTATTGCTGCTGCTGTTGCTCTGCTCATCGCTCTTCTTTCGCTCTGCTGCCATCGTTGCCACCTTCGTTCTTCTTCTTTGCTTTACTCTTTGAGGTTCAGGTATGATTTTTTATTCCGTTTAATCGCCATGCCTAACCCTGTTGAGTTCTTGATTTTCTGGTGATGCGTCGATGATGAATTTAATCTTATGTATATCCTGGGATTTGAGAGTTGACGCCGCTGAGCCGTGTGTTTCATCATGCTTTGATTTTATTTTTCTTCTTTTGAGTTTGAATAATAGTTCGAGAATTTAAGTAATTGTAGATGAGGTCTAGGGTTTTCTTCACGTTTGCTGCTGTTCTTGAGAGTTTCTTGCTTTTCGATCTTCCTTGCCTCTGATTTGCACTTTTATTTGTGTTTGTGTCCGTAGGTATGTCCGATCGTCCGCGGGTTCCTTAACAAACTCCTCCGTCAAGTCCTCATAGATCTCCTCGGAGTGATTCCAATATCAGGGGTGGATCTTTGCCTTCACTTACCCGGGATAATCCTCGGGATGGACGAACGTCCTCGTCCTCTGGTCAGAGACCTTCGCTTAGAAGGGGTGATCCGCCGCAGGGATCTAGATATGCCGTGAATCGCCCTAGAGGTGGGTCTCCTAAGAAACAGCAGAATCCGCGCACTGATCCTTTAGATGTGCAGCCTCTCCGCATCAAGCCCCCACCGCGGACTAATCCACCTGTGCCTAGTTCAAGTAAATCAACTAAGACTCAGCCTTCGAAGAGAAAGGCTGCGGAGATAGAATCTTTGGGAGATGTAGTTCCTCCTAAGAAGAAGGCAGCGGGTTCTACGGAAGATACTACGGGAGATGCTTTCGAGGATGACTCTGCTGTTACTTTTCGACCTTTACCTTTGGGTAATAAGAAGTTTACTTTCAGGCACATTGATCTTGAAGCCTTCAAATTGAAGCATGGTCTTCAGCACTTCCAAGTGCGTTTTTATGCCCCTGATAAAGATATAACTTATGAGATGGTTACCAATTATCAGTATGATGCCTTTCATTTGCCGACGACCGTGGGTGCTTTCGAGGCTGGTTTGATGTTGCCTTTGTATAAAGCCGGTGATGATTTCTACTACCAGGTCTTGTCTAGCCGCGATACTGCCAAGAAAAGTCATAATCGTGGGGTGCAACAGTTGATAGGAAACTATCTTCGCCATCTCCGAGAATGCTATCTTCGTAGCAAGGGGCAAACGATGATGACTTGTTATGCCCCTAAATTAGAAAAGGAGAAAGGGTGGTATACTCCTGAAAATTTCAACAGATCCTTTGGAGATTACGTTAACAGGAATACTCGTAAGCCGTGGTCTGTGAGTCTGCGGAACATTGCTCTTGCTAAGGGGGAAGTTCGCCTTTTGAGCGAAGTAAGTGATTCCAAGATGGCAAGGGTTCCTGGTGCTGAAGGTCTTCATATTCCCGTTGATGAGAGAATTAAGCGTGATCACGACTATGAGTGGTCTGCCACTGTTCTTGAAGTCGTTGGTCCGTGGGCCTATGGTTGGGTCCCTGGACCCCATGGTTGGCAGCCTACTGATAACAGTCCTTATCGCGAAGCTTCTCCCGCTCGTTATGCCCATTACTGCCCTTGGCAGATGAGTTTTGTAGGTATGGATTTTGCTTATAATCGCGATGTTGATGATGCGGAAGACGAAGATATCCCTGATGCTAACCTTCCTCCGCAGAATACTGATGTTGTTAAGGTGTGTTGTTCATTTTCTACGTATATATGCCCCTTCGTTTTCTTAAATAATGTTGATTATGCCAAGGAAAGGAGATGCCAATGGCTCTTTTATCATTATGTGTTGTAGGTGCGGAGAAATAAGAAGATCAATCCTAAGCAATCGTCGAATTTTCCCACCTAGGGTTCGACACACTTCGAGGATGTGAACAGTCCAGTGGATGGTGATGAGGATGTTTCCGATGGGGAGGAGCGAATTGAGACTTATCCACCCGTTCAAGAAGTAGATAGTATTGCCGGTGGGAGCATTGGTGGAGGTGATGGTAATCAGGCCACTGGTGGTGGTGGTAATGATCAGGCTACTGGGGGTGGTGGTGGTGATCAGGCCACTGGTGGTGGTGGTGATGATCAGGCCACTGGTGGTGGTGGTGATGATCAGGCCACTGGTGGTGGTGTTGATGATCAGGCCACTGGTGGTGGTGGTGGTGATGATCAGGCTGAGGGGGCTACTAAGTCAAGTGGGGTTGTTGTGGACAAGGGTAAGGGAATTGCTCTTGGTAGTGGTGACAAGGATGGGGATGCTTATTGCGAGTTTTCCTTTGGTAGGGTTTTATCCGGGGAACAATCGTTTGACATGGCCACAGTTATGGGGCTTGTCTCGGACTTCACTCTGCTTCCAGCTGGTGATAACTGGAGTGTTCTTAAGGATAGCTGCGGAGATGACCCCACACGCGGATCTGATGCTGGGGTTTTGGCGGTGCATCCCGAAGGTTGGGTTAGTGCCTCCTCCACTGCTGGCGGGTCTTTGGGGCTAAGTAATACTAGTGCTTCGCTTGGTGGGAAGCCCTCAAACTCTTCCTCAGATGATTTCTCGCGGTCCTTGGTCGCGGATGGCGATGATGCTGTTTTGGCATGGCTGCAAAAGAAAAACTTGCTTGTCGTGCCTCATCCTGCCCCTGTGATTGAAGGGGAAAAGAGTTTGGATTCTTTTACCCGCAGACATATGGAGCTAACCCCTAAGGAGGTGGTAGATCGAGGGTGGGGCAAGAATCTTTTGGCCAGTGGGATTGATCTCGTGGTGGATCCCCCCCCCCCTACGGTTGCTGGCATGATGGCCATTGCTGATGGGTACCAATACAATTATCCCCAGCAGCGGTTATTGGAGGTTTGTCCTGCTCTTTCTACCCCTGATATTTCTTAAATGTGTTGTGAACTAATTTCCTTTTTTGATTAATAGATGATGAGGAGTGAGTATTGTAACCACCATCTTTACCGGCTCTTCAAGGCTGATCGCTGTCGTAAGCGACACAAATATAATTACACTTTCTTACTACTCAAAATATAAATATAGCAAGGGCAAGAAAGGATCGATCCCACAGAGAGGTCTAGGTTGTCAAATTGTTATGGTTTCCTATATAAAATACCCGGAAGAATTTCTGATTGTGTAAATAAAAATAAACAAAAAGCAAATAAACAGAGCACGCAAATCAAGGATGTGAAAATATTGGATAAAGGTTTCATCTTCAATTGTAAACAAGTTTATGAATATATGAATAGAATTCGTATTTAATCTTCGCCATCATCAAAAGCCATGGAATACCTTATTGCAAGAATACTCCGTAAATTTCCAAAGTTATCAACACACACATTAGGGCTGCGTATGTGAAATCTACCTAAAGAATAACCTAACGCCTTGCGCTAATCAAGTTCAATTCCTAGGAGCATTAAGTTTCAGAAATAGACTAATCAATGCAATTGAAATACATTGCGCAAACAATTCGAACAAAGGTCAATTTCTACATATGAATACAAGGATGTATCACTACAACCTAGAATCATATCATGCTACTAGTATTCAAGGTTATCGCTCGATGAAAACCCTAAAATAGCTATAGATATGGATGTGAGTTCAATCAATTCTAGACTCGACTAAACAAACATTCAATCATATTGCAATCCATCAATCATGCAATTATTGTAACCCGTAGAAATCATACGATAATATTGAGAGAAAACTAATTCATAAAATCATAACTTAGTTGCAAAATCCAACTACATCTTCAACCAATAATAAAAACTTAGTTCATATTCATGGAGTTCATAACAAGAAGAAAGAGAAACGACTTCATGGTGTAAACCCTAGAAAACTAAGTGGAAGAGATAATAATAAAACGTTATCAGATCCTCAAAAAGATAGAAGTCCTCTCTTTTATATATTCCTCAATTTCCATAAAGGATACTCCTTCCAAAATTAGGTTTTGTCTTGAAGTCCATTAGTTGGAAATTCACCCGGCCCACCATGGAGAGAAACCCGTGTAGAAATTTTGTCCCAAAAACGCTCGCCGGAAAAGCTGGGATTATGGCGGGAATCTGCCAGGAAAAGTCGCTTGGAAATAGCATCTCGGGTGGCCAGGCAAAGTCAAACCGGCCACTTAGGTCAACGGTCCAACTCGGTCGGGTCAAATCGGGTCAACTCACTGAGTCAATGGGTCAAGCACCCGAGTCGGGGTCGGGTCGGGTCGGTCGAGTCGGGTGGAAGTCGGTGTGAGTCGGGTGAGTCGGACTGACCGGTCTAGGCCTAATCCATGTTGCGGTGGCACGAGTTGTGAAGCACAATCATTGTGCTTGACCTATGATGCCTTCCTTCCACGCAACTTCTCCACTACCAACTCCAAACACGATCAATCATCCACGAAACTTCAAAAGCACCATCCAGCTTAGTGCCCTGCATCATTAATACCCGCAAGCAAAACCACTTCCCAAACCTTCAGTTCCACCACTGCAATTCCATTGCCTGGGCCTGCAATGTATCTCGCAACACCACCGTTCTTCATGGCTCAGCTCAATCTATTGCAGTCCATAGCCAATCCCATCCGTAGCTGCTGATCTATCCTTGTCAACCTGATAATATCCATCTTATTTTTCCCTTCCCCTCATGCCTGAGTTAACCGCTACCATTTCAACAGCTCACTGCCACAGGCCAACACCAACAATCTCCAGTAGTGGCTCATAATCACCACTATTCACAATCTGCCAGTCCCATTTGTAACTTCACAAACTCTGCACTACCTTTTGAATCCACCAGACACCACCATCAATACCCACAGGCAATCTCTGCATTTAAACCACTCCAGCTTGCAAAACCTGTTTACCAGCACCAGGCACAAACCACACGCAATACCTTGGCTAACCACCAACACATCTCACTGACTTTCATCTCCCGATTATTCTCGGTCAGCTCCATCTTCCATTCCTTCAGTTCTTCCACCACCACTTTTCTTGAACCTCAGTTATCTCAGCATCAACTTCACAGCTTCTCCTAACATTCATCTATATAGCCTCATCTGCCCCATAACATCATCTTCACTATTCACTTGCTAACTCAGCTTCCACATCCCTTCATACTGCATAACTTCTCATACTCAACACCATTTACTCATAGCAAGACAACCTCCATTCAGCATAAGCTTACCCCGATTCAATTCCGAGACCACAACACCACAACAAAACCCTAACGAGCTTCAACTACTCGATTCTCGATCCAAATTCGGCGGCCCTCTCTTCCATACCTGCACCAACAATCAATCTATCTTCAATTTCATAACAAACTCTCAATTTCATTCTTAATCTCAGCTCCATTGAATCTTCCCCAACAATCCCGATTTCAAACCCTAAAAACCCAATTCACCATCTCATTTCACAACACCACCAATTCAACAGCAGCATCAGGTTATTATGACCCTTGAAATTCTTCACTCGAGTACAGTTTCCACTCATCTCTCGATCTCGGTTTAGTAGCGACTTCGATCTCCTCTCGATTAACAGCAAACCCTAATTCGAACTCAGATTCCATTCAATAGCAGCAGTGATGTCTCAATATCGACAAATCCCATCACCGAACTCAAACTCAAATTCCTCCTCTCTCGAGCTCGATCTCTCTGTGTTAAATTCCGAATGAAATGAAAAAATGTGAGAGATGAGTTCTCTCGATTAGGGTTGTAGGGAATAGGACAAATTTGATATTGCCACCCTAGAGAGTAGATAAGGGCCAACTTAATTCTAACCCCCTTAACCATTAGTTGGCACATTTAGTTTTCTTTCACATAGAAGCGCCCCTTAACCTTAGCTCTACTGTGTTTAGTACTCCTCCAATAGGGTTTCCCCTTAAGCTTGACTAGGCTCCAGATAGCACATGCCTGTGAAATGACACTCTTGCCCTTTGCTTATGAGTTCTTGTTTTGCCCATAACTTCTTCATACGAGCTCCGAATGACTCCGTTCTTTCGCCATTGGCTTTGTCTTTTCGTGCTCTTCGAGATGATGAGAAGAAATCTTGGATTTGAGCGAGTTCCACTTCCTTTTGCCCCAATGACTCCAAAACACCTAAATAACTCAAAAGCAAAAATAAGATACATAATTCACAAGAAAACTTCAAAGAAAGCATAAATACTAGATATTAAATACGGTGTATTCTACACCTATCAAATTCCCCCACACTTAGACTTTGCTAGTCCTCGAGCAAATCAAACAAAACAAAAATAAAAATACAACAACTCCGTGACGTCGAGGCTACGGTTAATTTTAGCATAAATAACAAGCCTTTAAACCCCTAGGTGTCCCTAGTGGACGAGTTATAGTCTCGTGAAGGTTTACTAGAGATATACCTACAAAACCTATATTTCAAACTCCGTTTATTCGTGACAAATCAATGAACGAATCCAAAATGACTACAGGAGGAGGTACCTTGCAAATTCAATTCAATTATTAGTAAATAAACTCTAATTAGATAGTCGAACAAGCCACAATACTCAGAAACTAACAAACCACAATCACAATGAAAAGATTAGGAAGATGGATAAAGATGTAGATGTTGGCGAATATTCACAAGTGTTCGATGTTTCCCATATCTGTCTCAAGGTCATGCTAAGATGAACCTAATCCTATTGGATTGAGCTACTTAGTGCTGAATGCTACATCAAATCAATTGGCATATACAAGGGAACCAAAAGTGACTTTATTCAACACAATAATAAATTCCTTTTTTTTTTTTTTTTTTTTTCTTTTTTATATGATTGGATCAAACTGGATCCAATTTCTCCTTTTTTTTTTAGACAGCATGATTAGATCTTTTGGATCCAAGCGCATGCTTCTTGTCAGCAAGTACATGATAGTTGCCTTGGATCCTGCATTCCACGCTTGTTTAGGCGACGGAGACAGGGACTACGTTTCACACATACTGCTATTCCCAAGTGTCTTTTTATTCCGTTTTGGTCTAATTGGTCGGTCCTTTTTTTTTTTCTTTTCTTTTTTTTTTTTTTTTTTTTTTTTTTTTTTTTTTTTTTTTTTTTTAGTAACTCAACCACTCTATTTCATCCTAGCAGTAATAACACGTCGATTTTTAGTGACCCACCAAAGCACTTAGAGAATAATAGATAAATATGGAAAAATAAAAATAGAATGTGATATGGTGATATTCCGAGATATGGTAACAACTATCATGTTAATTTGTGATTTCTGAGCTATATTCTTCCCTTTTAGTTAATTGGTTCCTCAACTCCTGCATTCAAAATGGTTCCATCCACTAATGGTGTCAAAAACAAACATATAAATGCTCCCCCACACTTAAACTTCACATTGTCCTCAATGTGTAAAACCGAAAGTTCTGAATTCTGACGTAACAGCAGATAAAAACGCAAAAACTGTGCAAATTGGTAAGGAATTTGGAAAAACTCCATTTCACAAAAGTTGTTCATCTACGTGTTTTCTACACAGTGTCAAAATTTCACAGTGTTTCGATAAACGGTCTGACAGTTATGGTCTCTGGACTGAACTACGCGCAGTCTGAAATTTTCTGACGAAAAGGTATTCGGCATAATTCTCTTCTAAGATAGATTACGGACTCAATGAAATTAAACATAGGGATTCAAATATGATATAAAAACAGTAAAAAATAAATAAACGAAACAAAAATAAAAAGCAAAAGGATAAGAAATACAAAACCGGTGGGTTGCCTCCCACTAAGCGCTTGTTTTAAAGTCGACGGCCCGACCTAGCTTCTTGTAAGATTCATTCCCCATACACCAATAATCGGAAAAGTTGGGGATCCGTCCATAGAACCTGTTTTGCAAACACTAGCTTCACACAAATATTAGTAATATAAATCAAAAGTGAAGCTATGAACCGATAAAAGCTTCCCCCACACTTATTCTTGTCCACACATGGAAGTGTAAAAAGAATATAGAAGTCGGGTACTTCCACGGTTTCCGGTTCCATAACCTGCATAGTATGAGAATCAAGTGTCTCTAATGGCGGAAAACGAGAAACAAAGTCATTCAACAATGTTTTCGAAGCACATACATTCAAACCAATAAGAGGAAAAGGAGAAGAAACAATAGGCAAAGGGTTAGATAAACCTTTCACAATCTCTTGTATCACGGAATCCTCTTCATCCTTGAAAAACTCAAGTGAATTATTCACCTCTTGTATATCATGGTCCTCTATCAAACCTTGCAACCATTCTTCGTCCGTTTCTGCCTTAACCAAAGTATCGACATAAACATCATCATTACAATCCTTTGCAAGCTCAATTGGGTCTTCCACAATATTGGTTATAACGGTCTCATTCTCAACATACTCCTCTTTTTTTGTTGTAAGGCACATACTCTTTTGCGGATGCAATATTGTCCATAAGGAATTTCTTTAGAACACTCATTGCATCATCCTCAAGCTCTACCTTTTGAATAGGTTGTTGATCGTTATAAAGATCAATGCTTGAGTAATCTACACTAGTGTCATCATATTCCTTTTCAACTTCACCTTGATCGCAAAAAAGACTCCATTATAAACTCCTCGGGATGTCACCATGAATTGGTTTAGGCAATGTATTTTCATAATAATCATCATCACTATCATAGTCATCATAACATTGGTCCTCGCTGAATTTAGTGTTGCTAATCTCAAACTCATCCTTTTGAATAGGTGAATGATCATTATTACGATCAAGAGTTGAGTTAACTACACAAATATCAACAAAAGTCCCCGAAGGTTCGCCTTTTTCAACATAATTATTCATTTCCTCCTTGTACTCATCAATGCCTTGTCTTAAAGTGGAAACACCTTTTTGAAGCTTTTGGAGTGTTCCATCCAAATTCTGAATATAGTGTTCCATTTGTTGGTAAAGCTCATTCGACAAAGAAAAAGTAGAATTACTTACTTCAGTATTGTTAGGCCAATTATATTCCCTTTGAATGGGTGGATGATCATAACTACGATCAGAAATTGGGCCAAACATACCATTATTAACACATTCGGTCGATGAAAGTTGTTCCATGCTTGGTTGTCTACAAATTGACTCCATGCTGTCCATAAATTGTTGCATTTCATCTACCAAACTAGAGGAAAAATTATAAGGAAAACAACTATTCTCCCCTCCTTGTGGTTTCTCACTTACATAACCACCATAAGAAGGTTGATATGTATGAGAATAACTCATAGGGTACGTGGAGTATTGATCATAGCCAAAGGATTGGTTTTGATTATACTCCCCATAAGGGTGATAGTTTTCATGTTGTTGAGGTTGAAAGCCGTATTGATTGCTCCAATAAGCTCCGTCCATAGCAATTGGTACCTGAAACGAGATTCTCAAAACTCGGTTAAGAACCAAAGAATAAGAAAAAGACTAAAAACAAAAATAAGAAACCAAAAACAATTAACAACCGCTGCCTCCCCGGCAGCGGGCGCTAAAATTTGATCATGCGTCGTAAGCGACACAAATATAATTACACTTTCTTACTACTCAAAATATAAATATAGCAAGGGCAAGAAAGGATCGATCCACGAGAGAGGTCTAGGTTGTCAAATTGTTATGGTTTCCTATATAAAATACCCTAAGAATTTCGATTGTGTAAATAAAAATAAACAAAAAAGCAAATAAACAGAGCACGCAAATCAAGGATGTGAAAATATTGGATAAAGGTTTCATCTTCAATTGTAAACAAGTTTATGAATATATGAATAGAATTCGTATTTAATCTCGCTATCATCAAAAGCCATGGAATACCTTATTGCAAGAATACTCCGTAAATTTCCAAAGTTATCAACACACACATTAGGGCTGCGTATGTGAAATCTACCTAAAGAATAACCTAACGCCTTGCGCTAATCAAGTTCAATTCCTAGGAGCATTAAGTTTCAGAAATAGACTAATCAATGCAATTGAAATACATTGCGCAAACAATTCGAACAAAGGTCAATTTCTACATATGAATACAAGGATGTATCACTACAACCTAGAATCATATCATGCTACTAGTATTCAAGGTTATCGCTCGATGAAAACCTAAAATAGCTATAGATATGGATGTGAGTTCAATCAATTCTAGACTCGACTAAACAAACATTCAATCATATTGCAATCCATCAATCATGCAATTATTGTAACCCGTAGAAATCATACGATAATATTGAGAGAAAACTAATTCATAAAATCATAACTTAGTTGCAAAATCCAACTACATCTTCAACCAATAATAAAAACTTAGTTCATATTCATGGAGTTCATAACAAGAAGAAAGAGAAACGACTTCATGGTGTAAACCCTAGAAAACTAAGTGGAAGAGATAATAATAAAACGTTATCAGATCCCTCAAAAAGATAGAAGTCCTCTCTTTTATATATTCCTCAATTTCCATAAAGGATACTCCTTCCAAAATTAGGTTTTGTCTTCAAGTCCATTAGTTGGAAATTCACCCGGCCCACCATGGAGAGAAACCCGTGTAGAAATTTTGTCCCAAAAACGCTCGCCGGAAAACTGGGATTATGGCCGGAATCCTGCCGGAAAAGTCGCCGGAAATAGCATCTCAGGTGACCGGCAAAGTCAAACCGGCCACCGGTCAACGGTCCAACTCAGTCGGGTCAAATCGGGTCAACTCACTGAGTCAATTGGGTCAAGCACCGAGTCAGGGTCAGGTCAGGTCAGAGTCAGGTGGAAGTCAGTGTGAGTCAGGTGAGTCAGCACCTGACTGGTCTAGGCCTAATCCATGTTGCAGTGGCCTGAGTTGTGAAGCACAATCATTGTGCTTCAGCCATGATGGCTGCCTTCCCTGCAACTTCTCCACTACCAACTCCAAACACAGTCAATCATCCACAGAAACTTCAAAAGCACCATCCAGCTTAGTGCCTGCATCATTAATACCCGCAAGCAAAACCACTTCCCAAACCTTCAGTTCCACCACTGCAATTCCATTGCCTGGGCCTGCAATGTATCTCGCAACACCACCGTTCTTCATGGCTCAGCTCAATCTATTGCAGTCCATAGCCAATCCCATCCGTAGCTGCTGATCTATCCTTGTCAACCTGATAATATCCATCTTATTTTTCCCTTCCCTGCACAGAGTTAACCGCTACCATTTCAACAGCTCACTGCCACAGGCCAACACCAACAATCTCCAGTAGTGGCTCATAATCACCACTATTCACAATCTGCCAGTCCCATTTGTAACTTCACAAACTCTGCACTACCTTTTGAATCCACCAGACACCACCATCAATACCCACAGGCAATCTCTGCATTTAAACCACTCCAGCTTGCAAAACCTGTTTACCAGCACCAGGCACAAACCACCTGCAATACCAGCTAACCACCAACACATCTCACATTCGCAGCTTTCATCTCCCAGATTATTCTCAGTCCCAGCTCCATCTTCCATTCCTTCAGTTCTTCCACCACCACTTTTCTTGAACCTCAGTTATCTCAGCATCAACTTCACAGCTTCTCCTAACATTCATCTATATAGCCTCATCTGCCCCATAACATCATCTTCACTATTCACTTGCTAACTCAGCTTCCACATCCCTTCATACCTGCATAACTTCTCATACTCAACACCATTTACCTGTAGCAGCAACCTCCATTCAGCATAAGCTTACCCCGATTCAATTCCAGACCACAGCACCACAACAAAACCCTAACTGAGCTTCAACTACTCTGATTCTCGATCCAAATTCGGCAGCCCTCTCTTCCATACCCAGACCAACAATCAATCTATCTTCAATTTCATAACAAACTCTCAATTTCATTCTTAATCTCAGCTCCGCCAGAATCTTCCCTGTAATCCTGATTTCAAACCCTAAAAACCCAATTCACCATCTCATTTCACAACACCACCAATTCAACAGCAGCATCAGGTTATTATGACCCTTGAAATTCTTCACTCGAGTACAGTTTCCACTCATCTCTCGATCTCGGTTTAGTAGCGACTTCGATCTCCTCTCGATTAACAGCAAACCCTAATTCGAACTCAGATTCCATTCAATAGCAGCAGTGATGTCTCAATATCGACAAATCCCATCACCGAACTCAAACTCAAATTCCTCCTCTCTGAGCTCGATCTCTCTGTGTTAAATTCCAGAATGAAATGAAAAATGTGAGAGATGAGTTCTCTCGATTAGGGTTGTAGGGAATAGGACAGGCTGATATTGCCACCCTAGAGAGTAGATAAGGGCCAACTTAATTCTAACCCCCTTAACCATTAGGCCGGCTGCATTTAGTTTTCTTTCACATAGAAGCGCCCTTAACCTTAGCTCTACTGTGTTTAGTACTCCTCCAATAGGGTTTCCCCTTAAAAGCTTGACTAGGCTCCAGATAGCACATGCCCGTGAAATGACACTCTTGCCCTTTGCTTATGAGTTCTTGTTTTGCCCATAACTTCTTCATACGAGCTCCGAATGACTCCGTTCTTTCGCCATTGGCTTTGTCTTTTCGTGCTCTTCGAGATGATGAGAAGAAATCTTGGATTTGAGCGAGTTCCACTTCCTTTTGCCCCAATGACTCCAAAACACCTAAATAACTCAAAAGCAAAAATAAGATACATAATTCACACGAAAACTCGCAAAGAAAGCATAAATACTAGATATTAAATACGGTGTATTCTACACCTATCAAAGGCTAAGTCTCTCAAGCTAGAAGGAAGCTCCGATATTGTGAAGAAACGCTACGAGCGTTGAAGGCTGCGGTCTCTCGCTAAAGATGAGGAAATAGCAGAGGCAAGGGTTTGCTTAAGCGTAAGGAACAGCGGGACGCGGAAGAGGCGAAGCTGCGTTCTGAGTTGGCTTCGGTTAAGGCCAAGTTAGCGGTGGCTGAGAAGAACTCTTCGTCTATTTCAGGTCTGCGTCTCCTCTTCTTTGATAGTTACATGTTCCTTATATGTTCTGAGTTATTTTCTTCTTCCCTCCTCCCGCTGTATTGTCTTCAGTGGGTGGAGTTGGTAGGCCCTGAGAAGTGTATAAATTATGGCCTACGGTGATAAACCGCAAGTGCACGGCGTCTATCGGAGACGCGGCAAGTACGGGTCGAACCACGGAGACTTGTGGTGCTCTTGTATTGATCAAAGGCTTGCTAACTGAATTTCTAGTGATAGTAACAAAGTGACAACATATATTTTGTGCCGATACGGCAGAGTTGAAATTATGTGAACCTAAACTAAGGTATAGACAGTGACAAAAGTATGCTAAGGTCTTCAATTCCACCACTAAATTCCTGTTATGTGCTCAACTAAGTTGAGTGTCTCTTGTCCTGTGATTGATAAGGGCAGGGTGTCAATTCCACCACCTATCTCTCCCTGTAATACTTCAAAGAACAGCTAATGTGCTAACCCAGAGCACTAGTTGTCTATTTAAGTACAACTAGTCAAGGGAATTAGCATTTGGGTCTAAGAATTGAGCTGCAGTACTCTCAATGTAGTTGTAACCTAACTACAATGGATACAAGGCATCCATTGTGAGAGAAAAACACTGGGTACTTAATTGAAGATATGTTTTAAAGTTTAAACATGTAAGAACACTCAAATAATGGTTGAACACAGATTAGAGAATTAGGGTTTCATTAAGAAACCTAGCAACTAAATTAAAACAACAAACAACCAAATTAAATCTAAATGACTGCTCTGGCTAATCCAGGCGTGGTTTCTATGAACTCAGTTCACTTCAATTTATACATGCATCCCCCTTCAAAATACCTAACCCTAATTCAATTAAAAAAAGAAATTAAATCATACCCATACCCTCTACTCTCTGAATCGAGTTTTCCTCCTGTCAATTCGTGCTCAGAACTCCTATTGCTTTGATTGGGTGAAACCCTAGTTCTTATCTATCTCTAAATTAGCTTCTAGATTTATGGAGAAGCTAAGAGAGAGATAGCTAAACCTAGAGAAGAGGTGAAGGAGGTACTGATGGAGTTGTTGTCGCTGGCAAGGTGATGATGGAGGTGGTGAGGGCGGCTCTGTAACAGGTATGGTCGGGGAGAAGGGATGGGAAGAGCAGAGCTCTGCTCTGTGATGGAGACGGGAGAAGAGAAGAAAGAGAAGAGAGAAGAGAAAATGGGTAAGGTCGATTAGGGTATAGGGTGTTGGGTCGATTCGTTGTGAAGCAGGCGCAGCAGAGTTCGATGAGCCAGTTGAAGCGAGCGTTGGATCATGCGGGAGAGATCTGAACGGTCGAGGGAGAACTGAGAGGGATCTGGTGTTGAGCGGAGCATCGAGAAATATATGTGAGTGAAGGAGCGACCGTGTGATGCATTTGGGCGAGATCTCAACGGCTCGGAATGAGCGGGTTCGGATCCGGGTCGTGGGTAGCTCTAGCCCATGTCTTCCTTGTTGGTTTGCAACTGATTCGCGCGCAGGCTTTGGCTATCTGCTCCATAGATGTTTGACTCTACTTCTTCGCTCTTTGGCTCCTCAGCTTCTCCGAGCTTTATTTATTACCTAAAAACACAAAATTAATTAATACAAATATTTATTCTTGAAAACAAAGAAAACTCAGAATCTGGGATAATATCTGATTTCTAAGCGCAAAAGATGAGTAAAATGCCAATAAAAAGGTGTATAAATATGCATTATTTGGCACTCATCAGGAGTCCCTAAGTTATTGTGGCTTCGGAATGAGAGAACTCGTCAAAAAGGTCATATTGCCGAGTTAGTTGAAAAACTTAAGAGTGAATCAGCGAAATGGAATGCCCGCGCGGATGTTCATAACGCCATGGCCGAAGAATGGCGTAAGAAAAAGCTTTGCTTGGTAGATCTGCAAAATCAAAACAACCATGACCGTCATTTATTCAACGGGGCTCTTTTATGGACGCGGGATAATCTTGAGAAAGCCCGCGATCAGATTTCCTCTTTAGAAATTAAGCTTAATGTTATGGAAGACGAGCTGCGGCAGGCGCGGTCTTCTCATCCCTCGGATGTGCGGGCTTATATGCAACGTCTTGCTAAGGAAAGAGACGCGCTAGGGGCGAGAATCAGGCGCTCTCGGTAGTGCCTTATCCGCGTCTCGGCTGATGTGGCCCGTCGATTGAGTGCGAGAAAAACTTAGAGGTGACTATGTATCGTCTTAACAAGGGGTTGGAATCGAAGAATGATGAGGTTAATCGGTATCGTCATTCGGACTCGATGCTTCGAGATGACCTAAGCGCGAGTCGAAGTATGCTCATAATCTTCTGAAGGTAGATTATGATAGGTTATCAAATGAATATGATTATCTTTGCGAAGCAAGGGATTCCGCGGTTGAACATTGTGAAGGTATACGTTTTTGTCATCGAGTGTGCTTTGTATTGTATTTGTTATAACTCACTTTGTCTTCCTCCATTGTCATGAGCTCAAGGACGGACTTAAAGTGCGGATGGCAAGTTTTCCGAAGCTCAGGCTAAGGTAGTTCAACTGGAGGGCCAAGTTAATTACCATCGTGGTCTAGCCTTGTCTCAGGAGGAAACGTTGAAGCAAGCCAATCAAATGGTAGACCAGCTTTCCACTTCCCTAAATCAGGCTGAGATGAAGAACGTAGACATAGGCTTCGTGGCTCGTAAGCAGCTAGCAGAAGAGATTAATAGGACTCTCGGTGAGATTGAGCTGGATCTCAAGAAGAGCCATGGGCTGACCAAGAATTATACCCGGCGTCCCCGTGCACCCGCTCCCGTCGGGTTCTTACTCGGACCCTCCTCTGGTGGTAGTGTTCCTTCATCGCTGAAGGATAAACCTGCGGATAATGCTCCTTCTCAGTAGATCGTAGCTAGTATGCTAGGGATTGATCTCAGTTGCTTATCCTTTTTGGCGTTTTTGCTATTTTGCTTGCTAGGCTTGTAATCAACTGCCGTGTACTAGATCAAACTTTGGTGTTTAAATCTGAATTTGAATTTTGTTGAATTTGCATCTATCAGCTTTACAAATTAAGTTAAACATAATGAGTAATTCCGTAGTGTTTATAATTCGCGGATATCAATCTTTGAATTTGAGAAAGTGTATTGTCTGTGCAATTCCGTAGGTTGATATCCCCGGAATTGTCTTGTGACCTTGCACCCCGTCCAGCTAATTCCTTGGCCAGAGGGTTTTACGAACGGTGGAGGTCTGGCGACGTTTAAGGATATATTCCATTGATTTCGCGGCTTGTAATATTGCTCGGGTATCTCGTTCTGTGGGAAGTCGCCCCCTGGTCATACACTTATAGACGCTTACGGAGGAGTTCCGAGAGATTGCATGTGTATGCTCCGATATATTGCATGTGTGTGCTTTGCATGGGATATTGCCCGGTATATTGCAGTGGGTATGATCCACGCTTTGTGCGGGACATCCCTCTTGCTAAAGTATAATGCCAATTCTTAATAATAGTAACTGCACAATGATTTACGTGGTTCAGCCCTAAGGCCTACGTCCACGGGGTAACGATAGTATCGATATTTTATTAAGATGTGGTATGGTTTACAATGTACATTGTGTAAGTAGTATATACATGTGTCTCATATGGTATAGGTTGTGGTTTTGAATAAATTGAAATGTGTGTGGGTAATGAATAGAATATGACACTCGAAAATGAAAGCTTGTATTGATTGAAAAGTTAAGGCGCGTTACTCCTTCGTCAGAGATAGAAACATGTGGACTTGTAAGTCCGTTTTCTTCTTCTGAAATGCATACGCAGTTGGTAGGTTATGGGTAGTATGGTTTGAGATATTTAGCATTCCACGGATGCATGAGGATTTCCCCTTTCAGATTACGCAGATAGTAAGATCCATTTCCTGCGATGTCGTGTATTACGTAGGGTCCTCCCCAAGTTGGTGCTAATTTTCCCCATTTCTTTTCTCGCTGGTATTGGGGAATGGTCCTTAACACATACCGCCCTTCTACAAAATTCCTAAGTTTCACTTTTTGTTATATTCTCTGGCTAGCTGCGTTGGTAGTTTTCCATTCTTTGCGGTCTGCTTCTCTCCTTTCTTCGAGGTCGTCAAGCTTTTCCAACATCATGTCCGTGGTGAGGTTCTTTTCCCACGCTTGTCTTTGTTGTTGGAAGTAGAATTTCTGTAGGGATTCTTACACTCCGTGCGTGAGTAAAAACGGAGACTCTCCGTAGCTGATCTTCGAGTCGTCCTATATGCCCACGAACGTTATGTATCGCTCACACCACCGCCCCTGTACTCGTCTAGTTGTTTTTAAGGATAAGTGCCAAAGTTTTGTTCGTGGCTTCTGCTTGTCCGTTGCTTTGTGGGTATATGGGGGTGGATTTGTTTTTTCGAATTTTGAGGGTGTCGAACAGCAAGTCGATATTCTTTCCTTGTAGCTGTTTACCGTTGTCGGAAACTATCTCTACGGGGATGCCAAACCTGCAGATGATATTTTGAAAGATAAAAGTAAAGACGTCTGAATCCCGAATTCTTGCCAGTGCCTTTGCTTCTACCCACTTGCTGAAATAATCCGTTGCCACTATTAGGAATCTTCTTTTCCCGGTCCCTGATACGAGTGGGCCTACTATGTCGATACCCCATTTCCCAAAGGGCCACGGACTGTCCACAGAGTTCAACTTTGTGGCTGGGGCGTGGATTCGTTTGCCAAATCTTTGACATTCTTCGCACCTTTGCGCCATTCTAGCCGCGTCTCGGATCATGGTTGGCGGTAGTAGCCTGCGTCTTCGCCTTATCTGCGCAAGGGACCTCATTCCACTGTGATTCCCCGCGTCTCCTCTATGGATGTCTTTCAAGATGATATGTCCCTCTGATCGGGACAGGCAGCGACGGAGTGGCCAGAGGAATGATTTTATGTATAAGGTTTCGTCTCTTAGCTCGTACATCCTTGCTCTAGATTGTACTTTCTTAGCCTGTTTGGTATCCTGGGGGAGTTTCCCCTCTTTTAGGAAAGAGTGGATTTCGATTCTCCAATGCTCTCGATTTGTAATCGTCGTCCTCATCAGCTTGTCGCATGATATCATCGTTCTGGAAGTCGTCGAATATGTGCTCTCCGACATCATCATCAGAGATATCTTCCTCCTTAGATTTGCGTTGGTTAGCCGCGCATGTTTCTTGGGGCTTGATGGATGGTTCGTACACTCTTGTTATCTTGATTGCTTTGACATCCTCATTTTTAAGCATGGCTGATATATATGCCCGGGGCATCTACGTGTCGAGCTCCTTCCTACGCAGATGTCGGAATTTGATTTTTGGTATTTGGGAAACCAATGTTTGCACCAGAGCCATGTATGCCATCAGTGTCTTGTCATACACATTGTATTCGTAGCCTATTTGCCGTATGATTAGTTGTGAGTCACTTGTCAACCGTACTTCTTGTATCCCTAATTCAATTATCAAGCGGAGGGCATGGACCACTCCTTCGTACTCTACGATGTTATTTGTATGGCCTTCAAATTCCAATCTGAATGCATGCACGATCCTATCCCCCGTGGGTGTGGTGATGACGATGCCTATCCCCGCGCCCTGTCTATTTTTGGAGCCGTCGACAAAGACCTCCCATTGTCGTGGGTTTATTGGTTCAAGAATGTTACTTGGCTCCTTTTGTTTTTCTATTTCTGGGGCACCCGCGGCCCTCCATCCTTGTATGCGCACCTCTTCTTCGTTGTCCAAAGGTAGATCTGCTAGAAAGTCCGCTAACACTTGCGATTTCTGAGAGTGTTGAAGCTCATAGTGGATATTGAATTGGTCGAGGTACGTGCTCCATTTCGCTATGCGTCCTACCTTTCCTACCCCTTTGAGGATGGATTCTAAGGGTGCTCGGCATGGGATACGTATGTCATGCGTTAAGAAGTACGTCCTCAGTTTTAAGGTAGACCATACGATGGCTAAGATGAGTTGTTCGATTCTTGTCTAGTTTCTTTCGCGAATTCATAGTCTTGTCGACATAATAGATCGGCTGCTCCTCCTTTGTGTGGGTCCCGACAAGTACTGCGCTTCTTGCATCGTCATTCTTTGCAATGTATAGTGCCAAGACTTCGTCGAGTGGTCTGGTTTCGAAGGATGGGGATCTCTGCTAGTCTTGTTTGACGCCTAGGAAAGCTTCTTCACATTCTGCCGTCCACTCAAATTTCGTCCCCTTTTTTAGTATGTTGAAAAAGAGTTTGCACCTATCCGAGGATCTTGAGATGAACCTTCCCAGGGCTGCTAGGGATCCATTGAGCTTTTGTACCTCTTTTAGGTTCTTTGGAGATGGCATGTCTACTATGGCTCGGATTTTTGCGGATCTACTTCAATTCCCTTTTTTGTCACCCGTGTACCCAAGGAATTTTCCCGATGTTACTCGAAAGTGAATTTTTCCGGGTTTACCTTCATATTGTGTTCTCTCATAGCTCAAGATGTCCCTCAGGTCCTGGTGGTGGTTCTTCCTCAATCTGCTCTTTACGAGCATATCATCAACATAGACCTCTAAGGTCCTGCCAATCCATGGCTTGAAAATAGCATCGACCATCCTTTGGTACGTTGCTCCCGCATTCCGGAGTCCGAAAGGCATCCTTACGTAGCAATAGAGACCGTGGGGTGTGTAAAATCTTTGTATGTTGCTGATCTTCTTCTCGCTAAAAATAGTTGGTTGTACCCGGAGTATCCGTCCATGAATGATAACTCTTCATATCCTTCTACTGCGTCGACTAGCTGATCAATGCTGGGTAACGGATAACTATCCTTGGGGCATGCTTTGTTCAAATTGGTGAAGTCGATGCAGATTCCGACCCCTCCATTCTTCTTTGGTACTATTACCATGTTAGAGATCCAAGTAGGATATTTGAATTCTTTTATAAAACCGGCCTCCAACAGTTTTCGCAGCTCCGTTTCGACTGCTTTGTGATACTCTGTAGCCACCTTTCGTATCTTTTGTCTTACTGGGGGTGTACCAGGTTTAATGCGCAACTCATGTTGTCTTTGTCTTCGGGTCTATTCCGGGCATATCAGATAGTTTCCATGCAAAGATATCTGCGTATTCCGTTAGTAGTTTTACCAATGAGGCTTCGCGTTCTTCATCCATTAGAGTTCCTATCTTGATCTTTTTTGGATTCTGCTCCGTTCCTATATTAATATCCTTCACCGCCTCCAAGGACGTAAATGTGGGTTTCGGTTCCCCCAGGTGAGGGACTTTCTTTAATTGCTATTTGGTAGACTCAGGTTCTTCGTTTGCGAGGGCGCCCTGGTTAGCAGTTGATGTCGATGCTTCTGTGTTGCCTACCGAATTCCCCTTGGATAAGCTTTTCCCTGAGATCTCTTCCAAGTATTAGTCGATGGCTTTGTCTTTGGATATTGCCTTGTTCCGAGCCCTGCGGGTTCTCCTTTTCTCATCTTCTTCATTGTTGAGTTGTATTTGCATCGCGTGGCATTCCTTTACGGAAGCTTGATCACCCTTGATCTCCATTACTCCTAGGGGAGTAGGAAACCTAAGGTATTGATGGTAGGTGGCTGCGACTCCCTTAAGCTTGTGGACCCATCTTCGTCCAATAATGGCATTGTAGGGCGAAGGCGTGTTTACCACACTGAAGCGAGTGTCGACTTTCATGAGGCCTGCATCCACCTGTAAGATAATATCCCCAAGAGGCTTCGTAGCCGTACCATTGAACCCATAGATGGTGTAATGCGAAGTCAAGAGTTGCTCATCGTTAAGCTCCATACGTTTGAAGGTATCGTAAAACATGACATTTACGGAGCTCCCTCCATCGATGAGGATTTTCTTTATGTTGCATCCTGCGATTGGCAAGGTGAGGGTCAACGGATCATTGTGATCTTCCATGTCATCCTCAATATCCTCGGCCTCGAAGGTTAGAGGTGCGTTCATCCATTCCTCGTGATCTTCCACTTCCTTTCCGTCTAAACTATAAAGCTCACAGTAGTCTTCAAATTTCTTTCTCAATCGTTTCCCTATTTGTGCCGTTAGGGTTGGCTCTTTGCTTTCTGAGCAGGATATAGCGTTCAATGTGCGGTTACCCTCTGGTAACTTGGACACATTTGCTTGCGTTTGGCTCTGTCTTCCGCTCCACCTTTTCTATATATTTTTGAGATCCCCGCATCAATCGGCTTTTGTATCGCTATCTTGAGATTTTTGCACTTCTCGGTTTGGTGTCCGTAGAAAGCGTGGAAATCGCGGTACTCTTTGGATTCTGCCGAGGCCGGTGGTTGTTTCCCTTTGGACCAGGGCCGAGTCTAAGTCTTCGCGATCCTTGATCTCCTTTAAAATGCGTGAGTAGCTGGCATTGAGCTTTGTGTAGACTCGGTCTTCAAATTTTCTTCCACCCCTTTTGTGGTCATCCTTCCGATCCTTTTGGTGTTCGCTGGATCTGTTCGTTAGTTCCGCGGAGTTGGTCCGTGGGGGTCGTTGAGCCTGTGCTCTTGGGTTCTCTCTTTGAATTTCTTCCAACCTGGCATGTTTTTCGATGATTATCCTCAAATCTCCCTCTGTGGTCGGAGAGGTACCGTGGATTTCGACAAACAATGGGCTCATCCTGTCAAGTCCCCATTTGTAACAATTAATACTCACCACGGGATCCACTTGTCCTATGGCTTGACATATCTTGTGCCACCTATCCGTGTATTCTCGAATGGACTCCTTGTATTTGATTGCGAGTGAGAAGAGTTTGTCCATCCCTGTGTTCACAACCTTGTTATACATGTAGGTGGCCAAGAATTTTTCGGTGAGCTGATCATACGAATCAATGCACCCTGGCTTGAGGTTATCAAACCAAGATAATGCGGATCCCTTCAGGCTTGAAGGGAAATACCGGCATAGTATAGCTTCGTCATGATCCCACCTGGCCATTACCCTGTTGTAATATCGTAGGTGAGCTGCGGGATCCGCGGATCCATCGTAACACTCAAAGGATGGGACCGGGCACTTCTGCGGAATGGTAGCCGTAGCCAGCTGTCGTGCTAGTGGGGTAGTCTTTGGCCTCCTTCATAACTGTTCTAGTCTTCCACCTCCTTGCCTGGTCTTGATTTGATTGATTTCCGCTAGCATTTCTGCATGGAGATTCTCCATTGCCAAACAATGCTCGTTCTGAATGGAAGTCCGTGTCTTTCTTGTAGGTTGTGATGTCGTGGCCTCTTCTTCATCATAGTAGTCCGAGGTTTACGGATGGTAGTCCTGGTCAATCCTTCTATTTTTCTGCGCACCCTTTTGGGGTATTCCTCTTTGATTGACTACTGCAGGGACGTTTTTGAGGATCATCCTCCGGTCTCTATTTTGTACCGCAGAATTAGCTTCGTCCTGCTGATTCTCTAGCTCCGCGCTTTGGAGGATCTTCTCTCTTAATTGTTGGTTCTCTTGGGCTAGTAAGGCCACCGTGTCCGCGTATGTCTGCTGATTCCTTTTTAGCTCTTCTAATTGCGCCAATATCTGCGCAGACTGGTTTGATTCCTGATTTGTTCCTATCTGTATCTGAGCTTGTCCCTCGAAGGCTGCGGTGTTGACTTCCTCTACTAGCCGTCTACCCGCTCGGTCATTCCGTAGGATCTTGCGTACAGTGGTATATTATGTTCATCGATCTGTGGCATCCGTAAGGAGGGTTACTCGGATTACGGTTACGCTCTTCGCTTCTCGAGGTTCAATAAGCCGGGTTGCATCTGTCATTTTGGAGGCGATCATTTGAGAAGTTCCTTCGGTAGGTGTAGCAGCTTTTGCCGCCGCGGCCTTCTTTGCTTCCATTGCAATGATGCCCGCATCTGAAAGGAATGTGCTTTCCGCTCCATTTTGTGTCTTGTCCCCGGCTGTGAATCCCGTGCCCTTTTTTCTGCTCCTTGTCACTACTGGCGTTATCCTAGGTGCCTCTTTTGAAGGTACCTTTGTCTTCTCGGCATCTTTGTTCCTTTCCATTGTAATGTTCTGCACAGTGAGCATGGAGGTAAACCGAGACAAAAAGTCCACGGATTAGCTGTTAGTTCAAACTTGATTTCATAGGCTCGATTTCTAGTGGCAATGAGTGTACTCAAGCTGTTAGTTTGGCGAACAATACGGAAAACATAGACGGATGTGGGTTTAACCGGGATAAGGTCCATGGGTTATTATTTTGCAAAAAATCCAAATCTATTGGTGGAAATTATGTTTGAAATACCAGTTAAAACACAGATCTGTTGGTAGAAAATAAAATAGACATAAACATGTGCGAAAAATAGCCCAAAAACATAGATCTCCTAGTTTGTGTTTGTAAAAAGACCCAGATCTGCAGGTAGAAAGTACAAAGGATACAGATGTGTGCTAAAAATGAGTTTAAATATAGATTTGTTTGTGTTTTAAGTAAAATATTTGAGGCAGAGGCTATAAAGTCACAGGAAAAGATAAATCTTTTTACCGGGACAAAGTCCCTGTTTCTAGCGCCATATTGTGAACACGGAAATCAAGTGAGCATCCACGTGTTCACAAACAATCTCAACATGAATTGAATACACGCATTAAAGTGTGAGTAAAGTATAATATGCCTAGGTAGATGATGATTCACTGATTCCAAACCCCGCGGGTTTGTCATGATCTCCTCAGCATCCCAAAATGATAGATCTAAGACGTAAACACATAAATAAAACTATACGAATGCTAAAGGTAAAGGAGACGATGATTTACGTGGTTCAAAGACTAAGGCCTACGTCCACGAATGCTGGATATTCACTATAAAGTAAACGGTTACAAAAGCAATCACAAGATCTTTGGTGTTCATCGACCTCATAGGTTGATACTCATACTTACTTCTCACTATTCTCTCTCCTACCCCTTGATTCTACTCTCCATCCCCTTCTCAGTGGAAGGGATGTACATATATATAGCTAAATCGAGTGGGTCCACTGACTAAGAGCTGTTGAGATCTTATCTTCTTATGCTCTGTGCATGGTCCGCGGACTTCCCTGTCACTCCACGGCTTCTACAATACCCAAGTTCATTACGCTGATCAACCCTCGTCTTCTTCGTTGGTCATCCGACATGTGCCCTCTGAGCAGCATTAAATGTTAGTGGTTGGGCGGTCCCGATCCGCGCCCGGGGCGGTGTCGATCCTCCCTTGTCACGTCCGTGTCGGTTGGACTATCCCGGTAGTTGATTAGATTTCGCCTCGTGATGGGATAAAGTAACTCTTTGGTGTTGCGCGGGATTACCCACCTTGGATGCTCCCTCATCTTCGATCGTTGGTCTTGACAGATGGCACGTCATCTAGATACCATGGATGCCCCTACGTGTCATCCCTCTTTATGACGTGGCCTCCACGTGGGTTCTCACTAGTACACGTGGCGAGGAGATAAATAAGTGTACTTACAATTTGCCCCTCTTCTTGTGACTAGGCGCTAGTTTTAGTTGGAAGAAGAATCGTGTGTATGTTTTTATCTCTCTCTTCATAACTTCTCCTAAAAGGTACTACCCGCATTTATTGTGCACGTTTCCCCTATCCGGCCATAACTGCCCTTTGGGTAGTGGACGGTTTTTCTTGATCTTATAAGAAAGAGAAGAATGAGAGAATGTGAATTAAATTCACATTCTCTGTTTATTCTCTGTTTCATTGTCTTCTTCCTCTTCTTAACTTCCTATGACACCATTATTCTTTGCTTTGTTGCTGCTTTTATCATCGCTCTTTCTTTGTCGTCATTTCTGCCATCGTTGCCACCTTCGTTCTTCTTGCTGCTGCTTTACTCTTTGAGGTTCGGTATGATTTTTATTCCGTTTAATCGCCATGCCTAACCCCGTTGAGTTCTTGATTTTTACGGTGATGCGTCGATGATGAATTTAATCTTATGTATATCCTGGGATTTGAGAGTTGACGCCGCTGAGCCGTGTGTTTCATCATGCTTTGATTTTATTTTTCTTCTTTTGAGTTTGAATAATAGTTCGAGAATTTAAGTAATTGTAGATGAGGTCTAGGGTTTTCTTCACGTTTGCTGCTGTTCTTGAGAGTTTCTTGCTTTTCGATCTTCCTTGCCTCTGATTTGTACTTTTATTTGTGTTTGTGTCCGTAGGTATGTCCGATCGTCCGCGGGTTCCTTACCAAACTCCTCCGTCAAGTCCTCACAGATCTCCTCGGAGTGATTCCAATATCAGGGGTGGATCTTTGCCTTCACTTACCCGGGATAATCCTCGGGATGGACGAACGTCCTCGTCCTCTGGTCAGAGACCTTCGCTTAGAAGGGGTGATCCGCCGCAGGGATCTAGATATGCCGTGAATCTCCCTAGAGGTGGGTCTCCTAAGAAACAGCAGAATCCGCGCACTAATCCTTTAGATGTGCAGCCTCTCCGCATCAAGCCCCCACCGCGGACTAATCCACATGTGCCTAGTTCAAGTAAATCAACTAAGACTCAGCCTTCGAAGAGAAAGTCTGCGGAGATAGAATCTTCGGGAGATGTAGTTCCTCCTAAGAAGAAGGCAGCGGGTTCTGCGGAAGATACTACGGGAGATGCTTTCGAGGATGACTCTGCTGTTACTTTTCGACCTTTACCTTTGGGTAATAAGAAGTTTACTTTCAGGCACATTGATCTTGAAGCCTTCAAATTGAAGCACGGTCTTCAGAACTTCCAAGTGCGTTTTTATGCCCCTGATAAAGATATAACTTATGAGATGGTTACCAATTACCAGTATGATGCCTTTCATTTGCTGACGACCGTGGGTGCTTTCGAGGCTGGTTTGATGTTGCCTTTGTATAAAGCCGGTGATGATTTCTACTACCGGGTCTTGTCTAGCCGCGATACTGCCAAGAAAAGTCATAATCGTGGGGTGCAACAGTTGACAGGAAACTATCTTCGCCATCTCCGAGAATGATATCTTCGTAGCAAGGGGCAAACGATGATGACTTGTTATGCCCCTAAATTAGAAAAGGAGAAAGGGTGGTATACTCCTGAAAATTTCAACAGATCCTTTGGAGATTACGTTAACAGGAATACTCGTAAGCCGTGGTGTGTGAGTCTGCGGAACATTGCTCTTGCTAAGGGGGAAGTTCGCCTTTTGAGCGAAGTAAGTGATTCCAAGATGGCGAGGGTTCCTGGTGCTGAAGGTCTTCATATTCCCGCTGATGAGAGAATTAAGCGTGATCACGACTATGAGTGGTCTGCCACTGTTCTTGAAGTCGTTGGTCCGTGGGCCTATGGTTGGGTCCCTGGACCCCATGGTTGGCGACCTCTACGATGATCCGTCCTTGCTCGCGAAGCTTCTCCCGCTCGTTATGCCCATTACTGCCCTTGGCAGATGAGTTTTGTAGGTATGGATTTTGCTTATAATCGCGATGTTGATGACGCGGAAGACGAAGATATCCCTGATGCTAACCTTCCTCCGCAGAATACTGATGTTGTTAAGGTGTGTTGTTCGTTTTCTACGTATATATGCCCCTTCGTTTTCTTAAATAATGTTGATTATTCCAAGGAAAGGAGATGCCAATGGCTCTTTTATCATTATGTGTTGTAGGTGCGGAGAAATAAGAAGATCAATCCTACCGAGCAATCGTCGAATTCTCCCACCGAGGGTTCGACACACTTCGAGGATGTGAACAGTCCAGTGGATGGTGATGAGGATGTTTCCGATGGGGAGGAGCGAATTGAGACTTCTCCACCCGTTCAAGAAGTAGATAGTATTGCCGGTGGGAGCATTGGTGGAGGTGATGGTAATCAGGCCACTGGTGGTGGTAGTAATGATCAGGCTACTGGGGGTGGTGGTGGTGATCAGGCCACTGGTGGTGGTGGTGATGATCAGGCCACTGGTGGTGGTGGTGATGATCAGGCCACTGGTGGTGGTGGTGATGATCAGGCCACTGGTGGTGGTGGTGGTGATGATCAGGCTGAGGGGGCTACTAAGTCAAGTGGGGTTGTTGTGGACAAGGGTAAGGGAATTGCTCTTGGTAGTGTTGCGCGGGATTACCCACCTTGGATGCTCCCTCATCTTCGACCGTTGGTCTTGACAGATGGCACGTCATCTAGATACCATGGATGCCCCTACGTGTCATCCCTCTTTATGATGTGGCCTCCACGTGGGTTCTGCTAGTACACGTGGCGAGGGAGATAAATAAGTGTACTTACATTACTTGAGAGCTCCTGAAAAGAATTATTGGATGAATCGTTTTGAATGATCTTGCTGATGTTATTTATGTTTTTCTCATTTTTATTTTCCTTCAAGAGGTTTAGGGCTTAATGTTCACTTCTTTTTTCTCATTTTCTTATTAATATTTTTTTTTGCTTAAAAAAATAATAAAACAACAAGTTGGTGGAAATTAAATCTAATAACAACGTTAATTCTAATGAAGACATGGCTAAATTATTGAGAACTTTAGGGGCTCTCAACACCCTTCCAAGGATTAAAAACTTTCTTTGGAAATGTGTCGGCACACTCTTCCTTTCACCAAAAGATTGTCTAGAGGTATGGGTTTTCACCAAAAGATTGTCTAGAGGTATGGGTTACAGTAGAAAGGTCTTTAAGGTTTGTAATAGTAATGAGATTGGAACAACTACACATATACTTATGGAGTGTACTTTCCTCGAAGATGTTTGGAATTCAGTTACATGAGCTAGAAGCCTAGAACAAGCATCAATAACGCAAGAGTTTTTATCAATGACTGGATCAAAAGTTGGTTTATTAATGAGTAATATTCTAGTATGGATGAGAATTGAACTGTTACGATGGATAATATACATTGTGGGAGATATGAAAATCTAGGTGCAACTATGTTTTCCAAAAGATAAAATCAAATCCTATTGAAGTTATTCGAAAAGTCCAAGACCTCACTATTGTGATAGGAAATATAATGAAAATAATAACTAAGACACGCATGAATAGTTCTAAGACGTGTTGATGGTGTATTTTCGGCAAGGGCTAAAATCGTAAAGTCATGATACTGCATGTTTCTGGCCCAGCTTCAGGAATGTATGTGACAATTCATATTTTATGATCCGTGAACCATTTCACGATCCCTGACTGAGCGAACGTTCCTCTCAGAGCTATGATGAATATGTTTCTCGGAAGGCCTCTCAACTGAGCTTTCGATGCTTCACACATTTGATCATCACCTCTACATATAACCAAAACGATTTGGCGGCTCCTAGACATATTGCATACTAGTATATAGCCTAACGCCTTCAGGATGTCACGCTGCTCGTTGTTCCCTGACTACATAAAGAGACTGTGTATGGAATCTCTTAATGATTGGGCGGATCCTAGACATATTGTATGCTAGTATAGAGCCTAACGCCTTCAGGACATCATGCTATTTGTTTTTCCTTGGCTATACACCCCCTCAGAACGAGTTTGATGGTTCAATAATCTCATATCTCAATTCTGCAAATAGGTTAATTCTAGTGTGTCATTCATCAACTGAATTCCTAGAAAATAATCTATTATATCTCATTACTCTGTTTCATGGTTGATCCTCAGCTGGATTCCATGGATTAGTAATAGATACTCAACTCATTTCACTACTCCGTTTCATGAATCATTCTCAGTTGAATTTCTTGAATTAGTAATAAATACTCAAATGATTTTTATTACTCCATTTCATGAATTATTCTCAGCTGAATTTCATGAATTAGTAATAAGTATTCACTGATCGGGCATTTGGGTCACCACCGAATAAGCCCCGAGAAGATGGTGCGAGTGTATTTAGCAATAACGCACAAACGAGCATCCGAATACACGAACGAGAATTCAAAAATATGGACAGACGAGGTAAACTGTGCAAAATAGGGAGGAAAATAATATTAATAAAATAATAAAGAGGCGCATAAGGGGACCGGGGCCCACCGGCTGGCCGGTCATGTCGTCGTGGCCGGTCCCGCACCTCTTCCATTATTTTATATTATTTTGTTATTTTTCCTCATCTTATGAAAACTCCTTTATTTGAGCAAACTCCCTCGTTTTTTTTTTTTTTTTTTTTTTTTTTTTTATTTTTAAAAAAAACTAGGCATAGGCCCGTCCTGCCCCCTGGCAGCGTAGCCACCGGCTTACTCCCCACTGAGCAAACTCGGCCCCCTGAACCCCATAGTAAAGTTAGTATAATTACACGAGTACTCCAATGTTTGAGCGGAGACTCGAACTCCTGACCTCCTCCTTGAGAGTCAGGCTCCTGGCCAACTGGGCTAACCCCAGATGGTTTGATCAAAACTCTTAGTTCTCCATATTTTCCTTCAAACAATGAAAAAATAGTAATAAAATAGGAAGGTGTCACGGGACCGGGTCACCTAGCCGGCCGGCCATGCCCTAGCCGTGACCGGTCCCACACATTAAAATTCCTTATTTTCTCATATTATTATTTCCTTCATCTTATGAAACTCCTTCGTTTGAGCAAAACCCCTAGTTTTTCAATATTTTCTCAAATATTGCTCAAACCATGAAAAAACCAAAAAGCCAAATGGTCACATGACCGACTAGGCATTTCATGTCAAAAATTAAAATATTTTTTTTTTTTTTTAAATGTTGATATCATATCCATCGTATTAATATTTTATTAAAAAAATTACACAAAGGAGTTTTTAGTTGGCAGCCGAGCAACAAGCTGGGCACCAACTCCTTTTTAAATAGAAACACCCAATCTATGGAAAATAAAACTACCAAGACCACTATCAGCATCGTTACTAACTAAACAATTTTTAATATTCTCAAAATATTGGTCGCACGAGCAAAGTTCTACTTTCTCATTCGAGCAAAATTGAGAGTTTCAGTCAAGATCAAACTCTTCTGAAAATCCAAAATATTGCTCAAACGCGCACCAGAAAATACCAAAAACTCTCAAGACTGAGACACGGGAGTGACACGGGCATGCCACCTTGATCGACCAAGGTCGGCCCTTAGAATTGCAAGGAGACGGTCCCACACTCTTTCATAACTTTGACCTAATTAGCTCTCAACAGTTCATAGTGGGTCCAAGCTCTCTCCAACCAACTTGGAATTTGCTCAATCGACCACCAGATGGTCCCACGACCACTAAGGGCCGGTCCCATGACCCCTTGGCCGGTCCTCATCTCTCCATTATTAGGTTTTACCTAACACTCAGACGAGCACTATTTTAATAAATGATTAAACCAGCATTTGATCATCCTTTCACCAACTGGTCAACAAAGGACTTTGGTGCATGCTCACTCGAGCACCTGGGCGCTACATGGTCGACCATCATCCCATGTAGCCATCCCCTCCTTCACTCAGTGACTTATTTTCAGTAAATCATCAACTGATCAGCAATCGATCAATTTTAGGGTTTCGAACTGAATGCTCTACAAATCATAATTCTGAGCAAGTTCGAACACTAATAATTTTAGGTTGATCCAGCAATCAACATCTAGATTAATTATATAATATTCGGTTCAACTACCAGTATTTTTAATTAATATTTTATTTGGTCATGCTACCAATAATTCATCAAATGAGCAATATTTTCTCAAACGGGGAATATTGATTCAATATCAATATTCAGTAATTTATCAAATGAGTAATGTTCGAGAAATATTTGCTCGAATATTGATTCAACTATCAATATTCAGTAATTCCTCAAATGAGCAATAATTGCTCAGACGAGCAATATTTGCTCGAATATTGATTCAACTATCAATATCCAGTAATTCCTCAAATGAGCAATATTTGCTCAGACAAGCAATATTTGCTCTGAGGAATATTGATTCAACTATCAATATTCATTAATTCAACAATTCATCATACGAGCAATATTTTCTCGGACGAGCAATATTTGCTCAGACTATCAATATTCATTATGTTTATTCAATTATCAACATCACTCATTCGAGATCTATATGTCCCAACAGACATGTTCAATCCATTAATCCTAGAGCATTCAGTAATCATGTTCGACTGAACAATACTTAGACTCATCGTCTAATCAAGTCAACGACTGAGTAATCAAATACACGTCTGCCTTGCAGACTCCACGTTCGTGAGACATCAATCACGTCACATGGGGGATATTAATTAGGGCTTTGGTATGGCGGCCTACGACACGTGTGTTCATCCATGATGAGAAATGTGAGTAAGTCGTGTGAGCAGTTGAGGGAGTTAGCAAAGTAGTGGGCGGACAATCTACCAAGTCTCTGCATGACCTGGAACTGGTTAAACCATGATTTCCCACTTTCCCACTCTTTCACTCGAGAAACCGTCACACTTACTGGAGATCAATGTGTCTGCATTCTAGCAATATAAATAAGTTTTTGAATTCACGATTGAGAACAACATTGGTCGAATAGACAACATCCGTCTAACCAAGAATCATCGTGTGAGCAACAATCTCTCTTAATTGAGAAAAATTTAAACTTATTCTTCATTTGCCGAAACCCACAACACATTCACAATCCTTGATCACCATTGATCTCACACACTTCTCAGCTTCCCTCCTACAGATCAACCCTCTTCCCTCTTTGTGACTGAATTGACTCTGGAACGACCATTTCTTCGTTTAGGCCGGAGAGATTGATCTATCGAACTCAAAACACTCCTGTGCAGTACGTTTGTTTGAGGTTAGGCAGTTTGCTCGGTTGAGGAGTCTTCGTCCGTACGGTCGTCTCTTCATTTCCTGAAAAACCAACAAATCCTTTTTTCCCCATCAACAAGACGAAACCTATTTTTTGTTGTAATCCAACTGTTAATCCATATTCTACCATTGTGCTTCATGTAAAAAGCTAACTGATTATTGTGATGTTGGACTAATAGTTCGAAATAATGCAGGTGGATAAGAAAAAACAAGATGTGTATGTGCAAATGGATGCTTGAACATAAAGTAAGCATAACGTGATGCAATGTTATAGGATATAAGAAGTGGGTACAAAAGATAGAACTGCAACATATCTATTTTGAGTTTGATCCAGAACTTGTAGCAGAGGTCGTCATTGTGTGTAATCACAAGTTGGCACGAAAAAACAAATCTAGTAATGTATAGTATGAATGATTAAGCTTTATTTTAAACCAATATACTAATCTAGTTGAAAATCCACTTATATTTATAGGTTGTGAAGGAATTGTATTCAATCCAGTATTCATATACATACATTTTGACTATGTATGGAAACCAAATGCTCTTCAGGTTCACCTTAGTCAGAATCAATTTACCCTTTTTAAGGATCTCTAACTTCCAGGTTATACTTGGTCTTACTTTGACTCCCCCTATATCTATGGATCTGTAACTTCCAGGTCTTACCTGGTATTCTCAATAATTAATTCCTCCATTTTCTAGGGATCTGTGACTTCCAGGATTTACCTGGTCTTCTTAGTAACTGATTCCTCCAATTTTTTTAAGGATCTAATGAATTTAGTCATTTGGTGTAGAAGGATAATTACTGACTGGGCTATCATCATCCTTCCATATTTCAAGCTATGTGCTTGTTACTGTAACATGTCTTTTTGCTTGCATTACCACTAGGTATTTTCTTTCTTTTCACTATGGCAAGGATATTTCACTGACTACTATAACATGTTGGCGCGTCTCTTGGATAATGTATGTGTCTTTTTGGATCAACAATTGTTGTTGGTCTCATTTTTGAGCTAAGAGTTCCTGGTTGTAGTGGCGTAAAACTTGGTGAGCTTTTGTTCTTTCGTTGAGAGCAAGACTTAAGTCTCCACTCGTGAGGTAAGGTTGATGCATGTATAATGCAAGACTTTTTGCCTGTACCGTGGTTGTAGTATAACTTCACTGTTCGTAAAAAGTTAGCTTATTCTTCTGTGAAATATAGATCCTTGTGCGTAGATCGGTAAATACTATATGAATATATCCCAATTGATGTTCCAACAATGATGGCGATGCCGAGACCTGAACTTCACCTTTTAAATGGTTGTAAAATATCACAACTATTCATGCATTCAGAGCTTTATAACTGATGTTCAGCTTATTCCTTTGAGATCTTTATACTATATCGTTGCTTTTCTTTTCTCCTCTTTTTTTTTCCTCCTTTTTTTTTGTATCATCGCTCCTTGTGATTTTATTTTATTTTCTTCTCCTCCGTTTTTCCTCCATGTCCAACAAAAACTCTTCCTGCGAATATTTTATATTTTATTTTTCCTATTTCGTTCCAATCCAAGTATGCCTCTTCACGCAAATGATTTTTTACATTTTTTTCTTTTTTTCTTCTTCATGCATAAAATTATTTTGACTCCATCAAAGATTGTTTCTAAATCAATTTGATTTTTTATCTCCTTTCGCCCCCGCTCCAGTAAAGCTTCTTTTTGCATTTTTTTTTTTCATTTTTTCTCCCGCTCCAACAAAGTTTCTTCATGCATTTTTTTCAACTCCATCTATTTTTTTTTAATTTTTTTTTTTAATTTGCTCAAACTACTTCTTCGACAAAGTTTCCTCTTGTAATTTTTTCTAATTTGCGCCATAAAAGCTTCCTTGCGAATTGACTTTTGATCGTTCCAGCCACAATAAAGCTTATATATGCAATTTTATATTCTTTATTATTTTTTCTCTGTAGCTCTAGCCTTTGATCCATCAAAACCTTATTATAAAATGTATTTCTTTTTATCGTATAATGAACTCTCATTTCCCAGAGAATGGGATTCCATTTCCCATGGAAGAAGGTCTTTGTTATTCTTGAGACTGCGCTAAACCGGTTTAGGTTTAGCTTGCTCGCAAATTTTTGCAAGTATCGACTAAGACCATGTTCAAATATTTCCTTTATTCAAAGCCAAGTTGGTTTGGTTCTCACTGCCCTGAGATGGGGTTCCATTTCCCATGGAACAAGGTCCTTGCTATTCTTAAGCATTCACTAAACCGGTTTAGCTTGCTCGCAAATTTGCGTAAGTATTGACTAAGACCCTGCAAGGAATACTTTAACAGCTCTGGCTAGTATTGACGAAGAGTTATTGTTTAACAGCTCTGGCTAGTATGCACGAAGTTTATGTCTGATCTTAGCTATGCGAGTGTTATTGCTAAACGACTATGGCTAGTACCGAAGTGTGTGTATCATGCATTTGTTTATAAATTGTGCACTTTTATGTGAATTGAGCATTTTTTTTAGGACTAGAAAAATATGAATATTGTAAAAAAAATTGAGCTATCATTTAGGCTTACTTATGAGGTGTGAATGGATCCAATATCGCAAATATGTATCCTTATTTGTGAACTATTTCCAATTTGCGGAATTTCCAAGTTTTGGGATCCATTTGATGCTCTCCAATCAATAAAACTTTCCTCCTGCTAGCTTATCTGTCAGGTACGGTCTTCACCAGACGCCCCCAACTTTTCGAATATTATGATTAAAACTCACAACGATATGTGGGTCCAATTATTCTAAACTCGTGCAAGTTTTAACTTGGATCCATACAAAAGAACAGATCTTTGATTGGATAGGAGAGCTGGATCAGTAGTTGGATCAACGAGCTGAATTGTTGATTGAACAGATGACTTGGAATGTTGGGTCTAGCGAGTTAGATCGTTTGGCAAATCTTGAGTTTAATTGACAAAGCAACGGCGCATGTGTGAGAAAGTAACGCTGAAATTGGAGAAGAGATATAATGAAGATATATTCCACTAATTTTTTTATGAGTATACAACTTGAGATCGCTGATGTTTGCGAGGCTAGGATAATAGAGCGTGTGCGAATTAAATACGCTGATTGTGTTGCAACTAAGGTCGAGCGTTGATATTCATGTTACATACTATTAATGACTACTATTTTTAAACGTTTCGGTGTATACGTTTCTTTCTGTTATCTGGCATTGGAAGATTACATCCATAATGAGATACATTGGAGACTACGCCCATAAACGACATCCATGGAAATTTTCTCCTATCCAAAGACGAAAATTTCCATTTTTTTGTCGTAATACTCCTTCCGCTTGTCGAGGTATTCCTATCGACCCTGTATGCTTGTCAAGGTATTTCTCTCGCTCACGCCTGTTGTTCTGCCGATGACTAGGCATCGATTGTCGTTCCGATTCTACGATGACGTGATGTCTTTTATAGCGGTCATTTTTTTTAATACATTACTTGCTTCGGGAGCTTTCCTTTCTGATGATTCATGTGTCTTATTGTGATCACTTCATACCCGTCGCGCTCACCATTCCTCCTGTGAAGATCGTGCACGCTGATGTAGAATGATACTTTTTATTTATCATTTGTGATCTCTTATTGAGTGAAGCTTTTAGTAGTTTATTTCTTTATCTAACTCTTGCAATCTTTCTTGTAGACTCAAATCTTTGAGTGTTACTCCCATCTGATCCACTTGCACAATACGCGAGGCTATACGAAATCCTCTACTAGCAAGGGAGTTTGGATGTGAGTTTAACATGTTTGTTTGATGTTATTCTAAATTTCTTGGGGATTTTTTCAGATTACTACCTTAACTTAACGGGAGAGTTGGAATCCGCACCCAGCGATTTCCGCTACTTACCCCCATGGAGCTAAGTTATCATAAAGGGACATCCTGATGATGTCATTGCAGGTAAGGATTCAATTCCCTTTTCGAAATGGGTGATCAACATTTCTCTGAGTTTGTCGCATTCCCACATCTACGTTGTCGTTCATATCGCTACCGACTTTCTTGTGATGTAACAATGGATCTTGATTTGTTTTTCTAAATATTCCTTCTCCGTCCCACGGTGAGCGGCAAAAGATGTTATAGCAAATATATTCCTTCTCTGCCCCATGGTGGGCGCCAAAAGATGTTGTAGCAAATATATTCCTACAACATTCCTCGAAATTTGCACTTGACGATGAGATTTTAGCCGTTGGATAGTTCTACAATTTCCTCGAGATGTGTTCTTAATGGAAGTTATGATTTCTGATGATGAAATATTAATCGTTGGATAATTCGGTAGCATTCCTTGTGATGTGCTCCTAATGTATGAAGAATTCCAGCTATTCATGAATCATCTTTTGATTGACTTTGGCTCTCCAAGAATTGCTGATAAATGAAAGTGTGTGTGTGGTGTGGTGGTGGGGGTGGGGGGGTGTACCTGGAAGGACACTCAGATGCCTCGATGAGTAAGAGTGACTGCAAGTTTTTATGGAGAGAGAAGGATTATAAATGTATACCTTTCCTAGTTCAAATTCCACTTCTATATATAAATAAGTCGTGGAGGAATTGTATTCAGTCCAGTATTCGTATACATACATTTTGGATGTGTATCTAAACCAAATGCTCTTCAGGTTCACCTTGGTCAGAACCAATTTACCCCTTTTTCTAAGGATCTGTAACTTCCAGGACTTACATGGTCTTCTCAGTAACTGATTCCTCCCTTATTTTAAGAACTAATGAATTCAATCATTTGGTGTAGAAGGATAATCGCTAAATGGGTATCGTCATCCTTCCATATTTTTTGAAGGATTTTTTGGGGACCATTGAAATTTTGAAGGAGAGCACTATTTTTATTTTATTTTTGGTAGGTCATTATGAAGCAAAGTTCAACACCCTTATCCACATATTTTAGTTAATGACAAAAGTACCCTTATATTATCTTGATTATTCTATTTTGATTATTATTATTTATTATTTGTCCAGGTTTCGTACAAGACTTTGGTTGGAAGCCTAGCATCAAGCTAAGCCCCAACACCTTTTTGAATAGCAACACCCAATCTATAAAAAAAAAAATTACCTACACCGCTACTAACATCTTTGCTAACTAATTTTTTAATTTTTTCTTAAACTTTCTTTTCGATTTTAATACTTTTTTTTAGTTAATTTCTTTAATTTAGAAAATTAAAATGAAAAATTGTATAAAAATAAAATAAAAATTGAAAATAAATAAAAATAAAAAGTACTCGCTCCGTCCCAAATTAGATGAGCTAGTTGGTTTTAAATTTTTCCCATAAATAGATGAGCTATTTCTCTAATCAAGGGGATATTTCTAAAACTACCATTTTAATTGATTATTGTTAATATAAGAAATATATATATAATTTGATAGCCATGTTTATATCCATTACGTAGGTGTTTTAAAATGCTTTTCAACGGTATAAAATTTACGAAAAACCGTGGTATACTTTAAGAGATGAATCATTTCTAAGTTTCACTAGTTATTATCCATAAGGGTATAATAAATGAGAAAACGAGAGAGAATTATCTGACTTTCTAATATTGGTGAAGTCTTCTCGAATTGCAAAACAAGATAGTGAGATGAAATTGTTGTGATCATACATATCATTTATGCAGAATGGTTGGTGATTCATTCCTCCATCATTTTCTGGTATGTTGCACCTTAGTAGTTCTAGTCTGAGACATAGTTATAACACTAGTGGAAAATCAAAAAAATAAGTCCGCCAGAAGAGCACTTAAAATCATTAAAAACGACCACTCTTGGGAGCCATAGAATTGTAGTCTTATTTCTCAAAAAGACTGTTTCTTTCTTTCTTTTTATTTTTTTAAATTAGGACTATCTTCATCAGTCTATTTATTAGTTCTAACAGACACAGTCGTTTCGTTAATTTTATATTAAAAACCATAAAATTCAAGCTACAGTTTTGGACATCTGGGATGAATAATTTCAGAAAAGCAGTTTTAGACATATGGACTGAATAATATTAAAAAAAAAAAATACTTACACATACTTCCCTTTCCTCATTGCCTTAAGAATTGTGCAAACTACAACTGACTCATCTAATTTGGGACGGAGGGAGTAAGAATTAAAATAAAAATAACAACTAAAATTAGAATAAAAAATTAATTATGTAAGGGACAATTTAGTCATTTACGCTTACTAGGACATCCTTTATCCCTAGCCAGTGACTGGCCTAGTAACTTAATGGTCCCCCAAAAATCATTCTATTTTTTACCCAAGGACGCATTGGGTTGGGGCACTTGGGCCATATACCAAACTATTGAACCTTGTCTTAGGGCAAACTGAAAAATTTCAGGGCATATCAAATAAGGACAACAATGGGTCATTAGATAGTAATCCTCAAAGCCCCTTATCCATATATTATCCTTAATGGCAAAACTACCCTTATTCTTATTTTATTTTTTTTTAATTTTCATTTTTTTAATAGTTTCTAAAAATCTTTTTTTCCTTTTATTTTTTTGGTTTTCCTTAAAAAAGTTTTAAATTGTTTAAAAAATAAAGAATTGTTTTTTATAAAAATTTTAAATGAAGCTTTAGAATAAAAATTCATTAAAAAAATAAAAAAAATAAAAAAATAACAGACTATCAAAGAAATTAAAATACTTTTTTCAAAATTAAAAAAAAATAGAAAAATAAAAATTAGAATGCTTTTTTCAAAAATTTAAAACTTTTTTGAAAAAAAATTTAAAAATTAAAAAAAAAATATTTGTAAAAAACTTATTAGAAAATATTAATTTTACAAAAAATAATTATATTAATAAATTAATCGAGGGTAACTAAGTAATTTACATATCTTTAGATACCCTTTATCACCTCACCCTAGTTAGTTCAATCCTTTTGTATGCCTTCAAATTTTCTTGCATGCCATAAAACTTGATTCAAACTATTTGGTACAAACACGTTGAGAATTATCCTGGTAGTACAAGCGATTACCACAATCAGCTCCAAATAATTTTGAATCCATTAAAACCATTCTTCAAGATGTCACAAACGATATCATCCCTGGCCTTAGACATTGGCAGAGTCCAGAACACTCTGCCTCATTTCCTTCCAGTGGTTCCATTGCCGGGTTCCTTGGCGAAATGCTTAGTACTGGATTTATTGTTGTGGGCTTCAATTGGATGTCTTCACCAGCCGCAACTGAGTTTCCAATTATTTCTCTTCCCGTTAGATGGGAGTTCAGGAGGAGGAGGGGTTTAAGGAACAACTTGTGAAGCCATTTTATGTACACCAACTGCAGCAGGAGATAAAATGATGAACAAAATTGAAAATTGGAAGAGAAAATATCAATACGCTATGCGTCTGCTCAAACTCATTGTGCACTGCAAAAAGAGTCTCAGATCGCCGGTATAAACCCAAGGAACTTCCGTGCAATTGCTACCTCAAAGGCTACAAACTTCGGCCTCTCTCCCAATTCACTTTAATCTACCGATGAGTTTCATTATTTCTATGTCCCACCATTGGTACAGATTCATCAACAGCAGTAGATTCTATTGGGCCTCTTTGCGAGGTTGCAAAAATATATGGTTCATGTAGATGCGGCGTATGCTGGAAGTGCTTCTATCTGCTCAGACTTCAGGAACTTTATTGATGGTGTTGGAGGAGGCAGATTCGTTTAGTCTAAGTGGAAGATTTTGATTAATGAAACTTTTATTGGTACTTCACAGCTGCGGAATTGCTAACTTGAGAACCTTCCTTAGGGGTCATGTTAAAACGGCTAAGCATTTTCAAGGGCTCATCGGTGTGGACATCAGGTTTGAAATTGTGGTTCCTAAACATTTTCCATGGTTTGTTTTCGCCTTAAACCAACTGCAGTTGTCGAAACTGATTACGCTGAAGCTCAAACAAGTGATATTAATGCGAAAATGCTAGAACCAGTCAATGCATCTGGCCGGATATATATTAGACTCACGTTGTAGGACATATGTACCTGATTCGGTTTGCTGTAGGGCAACACTGACAGAGGAACAACACGTGACCGGGGCATGGAAGTTGGTACAAGAGCATACTTTGTTTCACTGGATACTACTTCTGCTCATGTTATTGTTGATTAATCAGTCAAACATCTTTCTATTTCCATTTCTAGTTTATGTTAATTTTGTTGGGGGACTTACAAAATCCGAGCCGCTATGTGCAATACGAAAACCACACAAGCAATGAATCACAATGCGGAAATAATATAACTATGAAGATATAAGAAGCAATCACACAACACCGGCAATTACGTGGAAAACCCCCTTCAAGGTGAAGGGTAAAAAACCACGGGCAAATCTTCCACTATAATCAAACAATGGGTTACACACAAATCTCCCAATTTGGGGATAACAACAACTTCAAGGTGCATATTGCACTTGGATAACAATTTGCCTAAATTACACTCACCCCTAAGGATGGATCAACAATTCATTCACCAATAAGATGAGATTCACTATCAATTTGACAATAGCAAGAGTAAGAGATACCTACTATTAGGATTTGAATAAACCCTAGATTTTTCCCCTTTTGAAGAGATGTGGAAATTGATCAATCAATCTTCACACACTAACCAATAGATCCTTAGCTAAGAACCCTTTCTTCTTCTTCAAAGATTAACTTCAAGATCTCACCAAAAAATCAACTCTAATGGTGGCTTTACCTCTCTTTCTCTCCCACTCTCTCTCTACCTCCTTTCTTTCTCACAACTTGAGAAGATAACACCCGTGAAGACAAACTTCTCCTGATGCCTAATGTTCAAACGAAGATCGGGTACATGTCGCACATTTCCGAGAACCAATGTACAACCAACACTGGTCTCGATCTTCACATCACCCATTCCTACAATCTTCGAAACACCATTGTTTCCCATTCTGATTGAACCAAAATCACCAGCATTGTAGGAGATAAACACATCTTCTCGAGGAGTAGCATGATAGGATGCACCTGAATCTACTATCCACTCTAAATCGGAAACTGCAGAACTCACACATACATCATTACAATCAGAGAAAAAAATGATATCATCTACTTAATTTTTTTTTTGTGTTAATGGTTTTATGGTGTCCAGCGTCTAATTTATTGGATATCATTCTTGATTTACAGAAGGTGGAGGATGTTCTTAATAATAAACGTCGTGGGAGAGTTTCGAGATTTGTAAGAGAAAAACCTAAGAAGAAAACGAAGAAGAAAGCGAGAAGATAGCTCTTGATTAAGAGATCTAAATATCTGGATCTGGCATCGGATTATCCCAAGTGGACTAGTAAGCTTCCAATGTCTGGCATCGGATTAAAATGTATTCAAAGAATTTTTAACCTCATGGGAATACCCATGTGTGTACTATAGGATATATATTGATGACAAAGGAATTTTTACTATCTGATGACTTTTTAATTGCTTTTAACCTCCACAACGACTACATGTATGTTGACATATTAGATGACTTTTAAGCTTCCAATGTCTCATTCGCTTTTTGAATGAGACCAGAAGTCTTGACTGTCAAATCTACCAAATTCTCTTTTGTATTTCTACGGACTGATATATTCAAGTAAGAAGAGTAAAAATACAAAACAAAAAGGATAAAAAAGATCTCGATAAAGACATCAAGATAGAACCCCATGAACTGCTGGAACAATTGAAATATGAAATGCGCTGATGTTGAATCCTCCAACTCCAGTTTCCTTGGACAAGTTTAGAACCACTGGCAACAACTGGATGCTCAAATACAGAAGGGTACACCAACGGATCCGTCCCATGAGGAGGCTCAAACTTATTAAAGTAAACCTGCAGATCATCCAGATTCTGAACTGGCCATGCCCTCATTTCACATAACAGAGGAGGAAGGCTCCGCCACCTGGGGGATCTCGAGCTGCTGACAATTTGAACCACAACAAATCCTCAATAGTACTGACAATTGCTGGTAGTAGACCCCTGAGCAACCAGTCAATCTGGTAGATAGATCCCCCATCCTCAACATTTTTTCACATTTTTCTGTAGCAGCAGCTGCAGTCTTGGGACACCATACTTCCGGTAGAAATCCACTCAGCAAGCTGCAAAAACTGAAAATAATCCACAATGCTGACAAGGATGATTTCAACATTATGGCCACTAAGACGTGGGTCAAGGACCCTGATATATTGCCAGCTTGAGATTGGAGACTTGGGAAGAAAAAAAAGATGCTGGAGTTAAGTGTTTATATAGCTCCTTCCCATCGAACAATGGGTTCTTGTTTACCTAGATTGATTGCTGGTAGAGAACACAGCAAGTATGGAAAAGTACCTGAGCAGCAAATTAATGTGAAACACTAGATGACAAAGCAACATTTCTAGCTTCATCATAATAACCAGTTTGCAAGCAAAAATAAACCTGCAAGTAATTAAGATAAAATCAATGTCAAAATATAGTAGCAATAATATGATAACAAGAATATAACGAGTTGATATTTAGTATTATTGAGTTCAGGGTTCAATAATTATTGAGTTTGTATTTCTCTTTACAGAATACGAACACAAAGATATCAAATATATGTCATTCACTATGGTAACGAAGAAAAAAAAAACAGAAACAATGGAAAACCAGCTAGGCACGAGAAAATATTACGAGCCTGGTAATATACTTTATACATAAGGGCGCTCTATTTCGCCTCAGCCGCAAAGCACTTCTGAAGCGCCGCTTTGTGATTTGGTTTAGTAAAAAAAAAACATTAATGGTTGATTAAACTTCTTAGTTATGGGGAAATCTTGATCTAATCATCTTCCTTCCACCAGAAAGAAACTTAAGGGAAATCTTGATCTAATTATATATAATATGGAAAGAAAATATTAACCATCATAGTTGCCAGTCCATTATTAACCATCTTAGTTGTCAGTGCATTATTAGATATGGAAAGAAAATTTAGCATATGGATTTTTTTTTAATGAAGTTTCCATGTTTAATCATTGACTTGATGGTTATTGATATTCCATGAGAACATATTCTTATGAAGATTATCGGTGATCAAGGAAGATTTCTTGCTTTTATGTCTTCACATACATCTGTATAGATATTTATTTAATATAATTATATATTTTGCAAAGCTACGCCTTCGCTTTATGCTTTGCTGCTAGAGCGCTTCACTAAACGCTTTCGCTTTTTTAAACTTGCATACTCATATCATTGATCTCTTCTAACTCCTAAGCATAAATTAGAATGAACACTCATGGAGGAAAAAACACTAACTTCAAGGTAATGTTCTAATGAACATAAATTAGAGACCACTCTTTCATCAACAGAAAACACTCTTCTCCATCTTCACCTATAAACTTTACCAAGATGATGAGGATACACAAGGCAATGGTGAAGGGTGGGAAGTTTCAATGTGTTCTGAAATTAGTTTCACTTCTTTTTGGTTAAGAAAAAACATTTCTATGTTGTTCACACAATTTATTTGTCCTGAAACCACTTTTCTAGGTCATTATGGCTCTCATATACATTGTTTGCAGTTCTATGAAAATGTGGGGACCCTAAAGCAAATGTAATGCTCTAATAAACAGAAAACAAATTATAAGTCCAATAGAGCTTTCTAATACCTGTGCGACTTTGCATTGGATCTATGGTATACTTTTCATGTCCCCTTTTCTGTTGTCGTTCTGCACCAATTACTAATGACATTTTCCTTGATACATTGTGTTTAACAACTGAGTCTTCACCTACTAATGCCTGCATAAGAAAGTAAATTGCAGAGAAGTCGCATTAGTATTCTTATAAGCAAACACAGACACAGAGATTCAATGAAGTATTAGGACATGACAACATCACAACGCTGAAATTAGCGAGTACCTAAATTAAGTGCCAGATCTTCTGCGCAGTAACTGATTTTCCACCAGAAACAGGAGTCCTAAAGTTTCACAAGCACCCAACAGGCTAGCCAGGACAAAAGAAATGATAAATAAGATGCACAGATTTTTAATGAACTAATAGATGGTACAATTATATAGTCAGACAGCAGCAGTGTTTGCAAGAGGCGCAGTACATGAGTAACAGCCTAACTTGACTTTTTATAATAATCAACATATGCACTTTAAGAATTGTACCCTTATGAGATAGAAGAAGAAAAGAGGCTTACTTTAAATGGTAAGGCTTGTTCTCTCGCGTCTTTTCGAGGGTAGGCTTAATATTTGCTAGAGGCACAGACTCCATGCCAGTTGTACCAATAGAAACCCTTGGACTATAAGTAAAGGAAGCCATTTCACCAGGACGAGTAATCAATGTGCCTACATTACTGCTCGTTCTGTGTTGTGTAGAAAGCCGACTCAATACTTGAAGAAAATCCCACTTTTCCTTTTGCCAATCCTTCTGTAGAATATCAAATCCACATATTAAATACGATAACATAATGGGGGCAAAAGAGATTTAACCTTATATATTCAGAATCTGAAACTAAAATGTATCTCTTCCTCATGATATAGTTAGTTTATCTACCCTCTGAAGGGCAATCATCCTAAAAGTTTGAACATTTTACAAAGAAGGAGAACACAGCAAAAGAACAATTGTAGTTAACTGCCAACATATAAACCCATGAACCGATGCAGATCGTACTAAGATGCACATAACTCAAGAAGAATTGACTCACTAATCCGAGATTATAGGAGCATGAGTGGGACATCACATTTAACCCATTCCCAATGTCTGTAATTAAGGTTGTGGGTGGTATTCAAATCATTCATCTCAGAAACTTCCCAATAATTATGAGATTCGGGTGGTATATTACCAGCTAATTCTAAGAGGGCACACTTATAAGGCGGCATGAATGCTGACGATAGTTTTCGCCCAAGCAGAGTTACTTCTGCGGCCTTCGTTGTAAGATCACATTGATTTACCAGGATCTAATTGATTTCCCCACAAAACTAAGTAGTTGGCTGATTTTCAACCCAACAAAGGTACACGAGGACTTCCCAAGCCCCCCCCCCACCCCCCCACCCCCCACCCACCCACCCTGGTACTGCTCTCGCCCTCTATTGGTCTATCGCAGGCTCGCCAAGCCGATTGCGACCTAATTTCATAGGGGAATAGCTGGATTTTTACCGTTGGCTCGCCAAGCTCATAACTAATGTTCCTCCTTTATCCTGGGTTACGACAGGCTGTGCAGAAAAATTACACGGGCGGAGTTGTATTATCTAAACCATTCAGTTTTCAAAAAAAAAACTAAAAATAGCATGATTTGAGAGCAGTACACAGTATGAACTTCAGTTAAAACAGAAAAATGTGACCTAAAAATTGCATTTGCTCAAGTTCTGTAAAAAATAAAAATGAACAGTTCTAGGAAGTGATCCAAAATTTATTGACTATGTTCAGTGGCACAAAAACTACCTGCTGCAGACAGAAAGATAACTAAAGCAGAAACATAAAAAATAAATAATAATAAGGGAAAGAAATATGATTGCCAATATGTCTGTCTATCAATCATCCTCCCTTACAGAAACAACAATTTATTGAAAGATCAAAAGAATTAACGGGCACCAATAAAAGCATCAGTAAGTTACACTCGGTTGGCGGACGTAAAGGTTGTTGACCAAGAAGATGGCAACTTCAGGGACTATAACGCTGTAAATTATCACTTTTACCTCTGAGCCTATGTCAAAACATCTGAAAATTATAGTCATTACTCATTCACACACTCGAATTCATTCATCAACAATAGCCCATAGAGTTTCTCCTTCACATTTTAGAAGCAAGCGAAGTTCAAAATCTCATATTGTAAAGTATAAAAAGTAAAAGAGGCTGCATAAGAGAGAAACTAAGATTGCTTTCAGAGTTTCAGCTGTATACTTCTGCTTCCATAGGAAGAATTCATCTTGGTAAAAATCAAATTTATAACATTTACTCATCCAAGATGCTTAAAAGAATCTTGAACTTCAAAGTACAATTCTATTCACAAGAGTTTTAGAAAGAAAAGGCGGACGGAGAGGTTAAAGTCTTTTCCTGAATAGGAACTAGACTGGGACAAGCAAGTAGACCCAATCTGAATAGAAATTAGAAATTAACAGGAAGTGACCTAGCTACCAGTTATAATACACCCAAACAAGTCAACATAGTTTCTAGGATAAAACAATATCCAATCCTATGGCTACAATCAAATTTCAACAAAAATAATTCAGGTTATCATTAGTAAATCAATGCAAACAGACATAGAGTATCACCAAAAAGAGTTTCAAGTGTCACCTTTAACTCAAAAGACTTGAGATCGCGTACAAGCTGTTCACCATTTATCCCTTCTCGCGCTAACAGCCTGCGTAACACAATTTACAAATGAACTCAGTTCCCCAAATTAAGAATCAGCCACAATGACCCAGCAAAAAAAAAAAATCCAAAAATTGAAAAGAAACAAGAACCTGGTGGTTGCATTAGATTGTGCAGGAACTTCAGTTCGTACAGTTTCAGATTTAAGCTTCTTGGATAGTGTTTCTTATCGATCTAAGTTTCTCTGTAAGCATACAATTAGGGTTAGGGTTTTTCAAAAAATTCATCAAAAAACAAAACATAATAATGTAGAAATGAATAACGAAGAATAGCTAAGTACCTGTAAGGCAGGGAACTGGGCAGATGGAGCAGCTTGTTCGAGAAGTTTAGTAGAAGAATGAAGAAGATCAGTCCAACTACTCATGTCTGGTTCACTCGCCATGATTCTGTCTATCAGTAAGTGTGACCTGTTGAAGGATTATCTCATAATCAATACAATGCATGTAAGCGAAAACTAGGATTTAAGAAGATTTTTCTAGGGTTTTACCTTTAAAGATTGAAAAACGCAGACAAGAGAGACTGAGGGAGAGAGAAGTCTCTCGTTCGCGTAATTTAGTTATTGGTCCTTCTTTTCTTTTTTCTTTTTTTTGGGGGCTTTTTGAGTTTTACCCCTAAACGAATTAGTAATGCAGCTTTCTCCCATAAATTGATAATACTAATAGCTTACCCCTAAACTCTAAATTCTGCCGAAATGACCTTAGACCGTGTGTCCGACATTAAAGTTATAGAGCAAGAACACACAAGAGACATTCGGGGAAATTGAGTGGTGTTGTTTGTACCATCAAGATTGATTGGACAATATTGAACATGCTTTCATGATATGTTTAGGCTTGCGCGGAATCTGGTTTCTTTTACTTGATAAATCATGGAAATAGCAAGATACATAAAAACGAGCTTTTGATGAAAGCAAAATAATCCTACCTTTATAAGATACAGGAACTCTCAATTTGACCATATAAGACAATCAACTTCTTATAAGGGTTTCGAACCAAGAAAAACCCAATTAGTTAATGATTGTGACTTCCTAACATGAGAACTATTTGCTGAGGAAGATCACCACGGAGGCACGGAATCAAAGAAGTCAAGCAAATGAGGTTGAATTAGTACTGATGTGACTTGATTGATTAATAATTGATTTTAAAAATCACTGATTTTCTCGTGATGGCGTCTTGGCACGTCAATGGTGGATTGGTGGGTAATTAATCGTAAGTGATGGGGCGTGTTGATATACTGGGAATAGTTGGAACAGAACATACAAGCTTATGTCGCACTCATGATCTAAGGTCATTTTTGGCACAATTTATAGTTTAGGGGGCAAATTACTAGTATTAACAACTTAGGGGGAAAGCTACATTACTAATTCGTTTAGGGGGAAAAACTCAAAAACCCCGGATTCAAGAAAAAAGCAAACAACAAAGGCCCAAAGACCACTAATCAACAAAATCGGTAGTATTCAACCTTATGCATTTATATTCTTGCTGGACTTACAACCTCAAATACTTCTGCAATATAATTTGCAGCTATGCCAATTCTACCGGGAGAGTTTCAATTACTTGAAACAAATAATCTCTGAAAACAACTCCAAAACCTGTTGTTCCAGGATTTCCATGAAAAGCACCGTCACAACTATTTGAGAGTGAAAATGGTTTCTGCTGATTTCGGTAATTTCGGGTGTGTAGGTGAGAAACGAATTTAAACCCTAAAAAATGTACTGCAAGGGAGTACTTTAGATTCGAGAGATCAATCTGTACAAATCCGGCCCAAACCAAGAAATGGTCGTTCCAAACTTGCTTCGGTCACAAAGTGAAGGAGAAGGGTTGGTTTTGGGGAGATAGGTCATTAAGAAATGGAAAACGGGTGAGTAAATGGGAGGAGGTGGTAACCGGTAACGCCTGGAATTGATGTTCCATAAAAGAAAGCATTTCACCATTACTCCCTGTGTTTACTAACCGCTTCATCCTTATGACACTCTCTTATAACGGGCGTAGTGTACGCCGCACGCTGTAAACCGCCAAACCAATACCCAATGAGCATCCCCCAGTTTGTGACACGCGTTGATGTCTCGAATGTTTTTGTAGAAAACATGTAGCATGTTTGTTGTTGCTTGGCAAGTTGAGCTTGGGAGACTTGCGTAGTGACCTTCGACGGTCGAGATCTTGCATCTCAAGAGGAAAGGTAGTCGTTGATTATTGCAAACCTTCGTTTGGTAGCCAGCGGCATGAAAGCATGACCGTCCATGGCTTTAACATGGTTAGGCGTGGCCAAGCTAGGATTTTGGCGTTGGGCCAAAGGTGGCCATGCGTTAGCTGGTGACCTTGGACGGGTAAGATCTGCATCTTAGATGGAAGGGTGGCCGTTGATCGTCGCACGCCTTCGTTTGGTAGCCAGTGGCATGTTTTAGGGACGGCATGGCTTGGAAGGGAAGCGCTTGCGGCTTTGTCTAAATTAGGGTTTGGTATGCTGAAACCCTAATTAGCGCCCTTCACTAGAATCGATGTATAATTCTCATACGGACTCGGATTTTGATGGTCCGCCCTTCCATTCTATACGGAAAAGAATTTCCTATCTTCTTTCGCGGGAACATTTAGGTTTGAGCTCGTTCGAGAGGTGAAAACAGCCCGAAAGTAAAACTCAGGAAGAATTCAAGAGGGACGGTGGCCTGTTTGGTGCGTTTTTGGGAAGCTAGCATGTTTTGGGAAGCTAGCGTGTTTTGGGAAGCTAGCAAGTTTTGGGAAGCTAGTGTGTTTTGGGCCAAAGGTTACCGTGCGTTGTTTGGCAACCTTGGACGGCTAGGATTTGCACCTAGGATGGAAGGGTGGTCGTTGATCGTCGCACGCCTTCGTTTTGGTAGCCGCATAGGGAAGGCCAAACATGGTATGACGCGACAAGGTGGCTGGCACGGCATGCCATTGGCACATGTGGCATGGTCGGCATGCCTTGGTGTGGTTTGGCGTGGCCAAAACTAGGGTTTTGAGCCAAAGGTTACCATGCGTTGTTTGGCAACCTTGGACGACTAAGATTTGCATCTTAGATGGAGAGATGGTCGTTGATTGTTACAGGCCTTTGTTTGGGTAGCCGCATGGGGAAGGCCAACACGGTATGGCGCGGCAAGGTGGCTGGCACGGCATGCCATTGGCACATGTGGCATGGTCGGCATGCCTTGGCGCGGTTTAGGCGTGTCCAAAACTAGGGTTTTGGCGTTGGGCCAAAGGTTACAGTGATACGGCTAGCATGGTTGGCATGCCTTAGCGCGGTAGATGTGGCTGGCATGGTTTGCCATTGGCACAGTGGTGCGGCTAGCATGGTTGGCATGCCTTGGCGCAGTAGATGTGGCTGGCGTGGTTTGCCATTGGCACAGTGGTGTGGGAATTAGGGTTTGGCCTATCGAAACCCTAATTAGTATTAAAAAAAATGTACCCTGGTAATTTTCTCGCAGACATATTAAAGGGTTCAATAAATGCGCTTAGTGGAGACATTATTACTCAAGTTCTATGACGTCACTATCTGATTAGGGTTTTACGATTTTAACCCTAAGCTAAAACCACCATCAACAACAACAAAACAAAGTAAAACTAAAATTTGGAGGAACCCATAAACAAATTATGATGCATTAAAAGTTAGAATTCCTAAGACCCAATTTAAAGAAAGATATTACCTGGAGGTCATAATTTTGTCCGCTTATCTCACTTCATTCAAAAACTACCTTCATAAACCATTTTTATGATTCTACATTTGAAGCTTTGAGCATTTGGCCGAGTTTCATCAAAAAATCTTATATTTTTCTGAAACCACAATTCCTTTAAAATTAATGGCACAATAAGAAGTAATCCAAACTTGTAAATTAGAGGGATTTTATGAGTTGCATTTTTCCAGACATCTTCAATAGACTTTGGCACACTGAAATCGAAAACAGAGCATAACCACTTACATATATCCACATTAATTTCGCATTCCCAAATAAGATGGTGCATGGTATCTTGGGCTTCTTCACAAATGCAACATCTAAAAACTAATTCATATCCTTTATTAACCAATACGGGATCATAAACATAAATTTCTTACACAATTTTACAAACATTGCTTGTAATGCTAAGATGAAGAAAAGTTTTCCAAATGTACCTTGACCAATGAACTTTAGCTTCCTTGAACCTTAACTTATTTGTTGAACAGACATTGTAAACTTACCTTTTTAAGTCACTTTTCCAAATATTTCATCCAAACCCCAAACCTACTTCTGGCAATCTTAGATTTAACCGCTCTTATTGAATTTTAGTTGGAAAAGACTAATTGCTATTATCTAAAATATCAGCCACCTTCATATGAATATCATCCTTGACATATTGAGATAAATACCAATTCCAATGGGCATTAGCAAACATGCCAAATTGTCTAGCCAGGTGGATGTGCAAATGCGTTGGTCCACTATGGGAAAAGACATTAAGACCAGAGACTGAGCCGAGTGGACGGTTCTTATCCGCCGGCGATCAAGAGTCTATCTCTCAGAATAGACTCGTTCGCTCAACGACTTTTTCCTTCTCCTTTATATAAATTGATTTTTTAGAAAATTTGTGAACAAACTCTATACAAATCCATCTCTACAAAGCCTTCTCTAAAATTTTGTCACATGTGGGATATTAATCTCTCTCTGCAAAATAGATTTCTTAATTATTTGGGATACATCCCCAAATAGATTAGTGAAAAACATGACAGATTCGCAATTTTCCCTTGATAACAACATGTGAGTACATGATTGCAGCTGTCGCAGGTTGCAACATTTGGTACGACTACATTATATATTAAAAGGGTGACACCGTAGTTAAGTTTTATCCCTTATTATGTGTTAGTTAAGTAATAATTATGCCCAATTATATATTTCGAACTTTGTATATACATGCATGTTTACTAAAGAAATTTGTCTCTAAAAAAAATTATCTTTCCTCTCTCAAAAAACTTCTGACGAAAACCCTAACCTATTAAGCGTCGTTCTGTTCAGATCGGCTCCATTGGAGGGCTGATTTAATCTAGATTTTAGTTATTTTATGGGATTTTCAGGGTTCTGTTCTTCTGGATTTTCTCTAGTTTTCTATGTTGCGTGAATGATAATGCAGGGCTGATTTCTTATCTTGATGGGAAGAAGAAATCAATAGTTTTCCTCATACTTGGAGCTATTCTATGAGCAAGATAAAGCAGTACCATCTTTACCTTAGGCATGGTCACCATTCAAAATAGAACCCCGTCCAAATACAAAATAACCACAGTCCATAATTCAAAATAATGCTAAGATAAAATACAAAATCTATAAAAACAAAAAGTTTCCTGTTTTACTCACAAACATTCCCAAGCTTAAACAAATTTTTCACAAACAAATAAGAAAAATATGTCTAAAAACTCTAATATTAGAGGTACTTAAAATTTTCGATTCATGCAATGTTTATACAAAATCGTATACCAGCATTCCTATAGTCCATTCCTCTGATTATATCCTCCAAAACAGAAAGTTGCATGCATGGCTATCATGATTAATTTAAAAGATATAGATACTGATCATGGAAATCAACGCCTACAGAAATCAAATATCAAAAAACGGAAAAACAAAGAATATGTAAAATTAGAAACCCTAATAAGGTATACCTTGTGTTCTTAATAAAAAAAAGACACCCTTAGTTCAAAGGTATAGCTTGTGTTATTAAAAAAAAGACTCCCCTAATTCAAACCGGTATACCCTAATCTGCAAAACAAAAAAGGAGCAAACCCCAATTTTTGTTTCGTGATTATATTTCACGATTCAAACCACGATGATTACGTTGAAAAAGAAAAAATAAATAAAAGAGGTTTAAGAAAGTAGGATAAGAAGAATGAAACCTCTAACATGCGCTTCCGATTCGCAGTTTATATATCATCACCTAAAACGAAAATCCAGATTAAAGAAAGTCTCCATCCCTAAAAGAGAGAGCCAGAGAAGAAACGGTGAGTAGAAAAGCTCGAGGGATAGAAAATAAGGTTTGAAAATAAGCTTGGTGGTGTTATTGGAGGAAACATTGGTGGTGTGAAATAACAGGATGATCCTAAGAAGAGAGCTTTGTTCATCTTTTAACCACAATAGAGGAAATCACCTGAAATCATATTATCATAGTTATAAAAAAGTATGAGGTTTGTGTCCATGATAGCCAGGGCTATCAGACGGACATCATTTAATGGGGACCCTGATCCGAAGGTCGGGAAGCTCCGGATTGGATTTTTACATGGACGGCTATTAAGGACTCTCGGGTTTCATTGTGCGTGAAAAATAAAGGATTTTATAAAAACCAAACTAACTTTATTTTGTGTTCACTTCATCTTCGTCTTTCTGCCCTAAACGTCACCCCGCTCTCCCTCTGTTCAACTATTGTATTACCAAGTTCATAGACGACGAAACAATTTCATCCATTAAATAAATAATCAACAAAGTGCCTCAAGATTTAGAGGTGTATCTCATTATGCCTTTTAAAACCCTAATTTTTGTTCTCAATATAAATCAACTTAGGTTAGGTAATTGCATATTTTTGAAAAATAGGTTATTCAGATTTATCACAGATGATGGATTTCGAGCTTTAATTCGTTGTAAGATTTTGATTTGTTAATTTAGGTTACCTTGGCGAAAAGATCCTGCTCTAGGGTTACAAGCTGATTATTTTGATGGGTTTAGTTAGCCTGTTAATTTTGTGGTAGAGGTTAGAACTCGAAGGAGAGTTCAATAGTCCAATTAGATGGACATCCCATTCTTTTGAGCCGAACTCTTCTTCACACGGATTGCATAAAGAGAGATTATTGAAGGTACTTGAATGTTTGCATAGTGACCAGTTTCTACTATAGCAATTCAAGTTTAAGGGTGAATGTTTGAGCATATTATTTTTTTTTTTAATTTGAATGCCTATTTTGCTATTGGAAGTAAATACGCCTTTGTATGTTGAATGTGTGTATGATTAAAATATTTGTTGATGTCTAACGATTATGTATTATTTACTAGATGAGTGAATTAGGTGTTGCATTGATATATGTAGGTAACTAAATTATGTGACTTGGGAGTGAATGATAGTGTTTCAGTTGGATGGGCAAGCCATGGACACAACTTGATGATGCAACTAATAATGGAAATTTCCAGGTAATATACATTCCTTCGATTTGTAATTTATATGATTAAATAGATGAGTACACGCAGAATGCGAATATGGCATCGGGGATCGAAAGGTATCCTTAAGTTGATGGGTCTGTATCAGATATTGCTAAACTACGTGAAGAGTTTAGAGGCTTAAAGTTAGACAGGGTTTTATGAGTTCTGCTACAAAATGAGATCTAAGTACATGAAGTTGAAGTTGCACAATTGTTTAATGACCCCCAAATATTCAAAATCTGTTGTTAGTTATTCAAAGATAAGGTACATAAGCCCATTGCAACAAGTAAGATCTTGAAGATAAAAGTACTTTTAAAAGAAGTAGAAATTGAACGCCTGAAAGACTTGGAAATCAAATTATTTGTGTATATCCCAGTTATTGTTTTTTGAGGGATAATATTACTCATCAAGATCATGCACTCTCTTAACCAAATAGCAGGGAATGTGGTAAGCAGGTATGTGTATTTTCACCTTTAGTAATGTAGTAATTTAGTGAATTCTAAATCTGATAGGATGTTGATTGACTACTGACTGCAATTCATCAAGTTGAACTGTGTAGTTGGTGAGCTTTCTGAATAGATTAAGTGGTCTAATGATGAGAACAGGATCATCTAAGATATCCATCTGCTAACGGAGCAAAAGGAGTAGATCTATGCTGCTTGCTGCGAATCTGCAATTCTTTTCTTATAACACCTGATTCTCTTGCTACCAACAGGTCCTCCCTCTCCCTCCCTCCCTCCCTCAAATATTTTAATTGATATATATATGTGTTGCGTCATTATTAGGATAATTTTTTTGATACCACGTAAATGATCTTTAACATTCTGGAACTTTTGATTGTATGTATCACATTAATAGAAAGTTAACATTGACCTGGAAGGCTAAAAGCTTTGTCTTTCAACTACTTTTGATGATTTATGAGCCTATCAAGTCATTTGAAGGTGATTTCTAAAAGGAAAACTCAACACTGTTGGACATTCAATATGATGATCATGACTCGAGTGCATAGATGCATCGTTTTGGTGGTATTTTTTGCTTTACGACAATGATTCGTATCTTAAAATAAAGATGTGTCACCATAATGTTCATGGAGAAATAATGGTTCTCTGTTTATTTGGGTGGTGCATAACTCTTTTAGGGCAATGCTTACAGGATTTAAACGATGAGATCGCTTATTTAACTCCTCACTGTAGCTAATTGACTACCAGAAAATGAGAATTATTAAGATGGCCAGCATCTTCATACCCATACAACCCCCATAAAAGTAAAATGCTTTGGCAAAGTCAAAGTTTTGTATGTAATCTAATTTATGGTTTTTTATTTTCGTCTTTGGTAGTTTTTTTTTCTTCAATTTACCTGGGTCATATCGCGACATCAATATTTCGCGAGATTAATAATTAATTATATTGCGAAGGCATCGCAAGAGAGTAATTTAAATGACGCATTAGATGACGACAGCCAGAACATGAGAAAAGTGTGAAGACTTGGCGAGATTTAGGAGTGTCGCGAAGAAGAACACTTATACATTTACGACATTTCGCGAAGGATTCCCGAAAATAAAGGATAGCTTAGCTGTCATCCATTATGTAATACCCTATATAAAGGGTTGAGTAAGTCCTTTGTAGGGGGTTCTTTTTGAATTGTTAAGCAAGTCATTAAGAGAGAGAAAACGAGAGAGTGATTGTAATTCTAAAGTTCCTTCTCATACCATAGTGTAAACAGTTCATGAAATTAATGAAGAAGAATTATACTTGCTCATCTTAATATGATCTATTAGTGTATAATCTAGTGAGGGGTGTAGTGTAGGATTTCCTGCAACTACATATGCGCTAGAAACAGGGAATTGAACAGGATTACAGATAAAAGATTGCAATCAAAATTATTTGAATCAAGAAAATGAGAGAGAAAATTGTTAAATCAGATGAGGTAGAGAAGTTAAAAAACAAGGAATATGATGAAAATACGGAGTACAGTACAATTACAAAAGCAACGATTAATGAATTTCATGAAAACATCAGAGGAAGAATACATAAACGAGATTTTGAAGGGAAGAAGATTATAGATGGGGAGAAAACATCATCTTTGAAAGAGTGGGAAAAGCAGAAAATAACATTCACAACAGCAGAAATACCTAAAGAAGATTTGAGTCATACATCCCCACTAGTGATCACAATAAATTCATGCAAAAATGGAGAAGAATCGGCAAAAGCAGCGGAAGAATGGACAATAAATAGAACTTTGGTGGATACAGGGAGTTTGGTGAGCATCATGTTTTACCATACTTACAAAAAAATTAGGATATAAAGATGAAGAAATGATTTCCCCAGCATATTATATCCATGGTTTTGGTAAATCTATAACGAAACCCAAAGGAGAGGTAAAATTACGAATTTTGCTTGGAGAGATTGAAACACAGGTGACATTGAGTATAGTGGATATGGAATCGCCATATAACGTGTTGTTAGGGAGACCATGGGTACATGCAATTAAAGCTGTAGCATCAACGTTTCACCAGTGCATCAAATTTCCTATGCCAACTGTAATTGGTGAAATCAGAGGGGATATTGATAAAGGAAGAATATATCATCAAATTGAAGTAAAGCATTATGAAGAACAAGTGAATAAACGAAGAGATCGTAATAAGATGGTAAAAGCAGCTAAAAAAGAAGAAGAGTTTAGAATTTACATGATAAGAGCAAAAGAAGGAAAAGGAATACCTAGCAAAACCTTGAGGGAAGAGGATGAACTTGTGAAGGAGATGAAGGGAACAACTCCTATGGGAGAGCCGAAGGCTAGTTATATCGCACCAGAACAAACAAAAGAAGTGAATATTGGAACCGAGGAAGAACCCAAGATGTTAAAAATTGGGACTAAGATGGAAGCGGATGAAGAGAGAAGAATCATGATTTGTTGCGAGATTACAAAGATATTTTCGCATGGGATATGGATGAAATGCCCGTATAGATCCATCGTGGCTTGCCATAAATTGGAAATTGGACAAAACGTAAAACCATTCAAACAAAGAATTAGAAAGATCGCAACAACATATCATCCTCCAATAGAAGAAGAGCTGCAGAAAATGCTAGACGCAGGGATCATTAGACAAGCAAAATATCCCGAATGGATAGCAAATATGGTTATAGTCCCAAAGAAGAAAAAAGGGATAAGAATTTGTATAGATTTTACCGATCTAAACAAAGCTTGTCCTAAAGATAGTTTTCTGTTACCAGATATTCCGCAATTGGTTGAATCAGCGGCAGGAAATGAAAGGATATCATCTCTGGACGGATACAAAGGCTACAACCAGATTCCTCTCGCAGAAGAAGATCAAGAACATCTTGCTTTTTTCGCCCCAAGAGGATTATATTGTTACACAAAAATGCAATTTGGCTTGCGAAATGCCGGAGCAACGTACCAAAGAATGGTAGAAAAGGTGTTCGCGAGATGGATACACAAAACATTAGAGGTATATGTAGATGATATGTTAATAAAAAGCAAGAAGGCAGAAGATCACGTACAAGATCTGAAAGAAATTTTTGAACAAATGAGGCATTTCAACATCAAAGTAAATCCAGAAAAGTGCACCTTTGGAGTTGCATCTGGGAAATTTTTAGGTTACATCGTATCAAAAGAAGGAATCCTAGTCGACCCAGAGAAAGTACAAGCAGTTCGCGATATGCCAACACCTGCGACATTAAAAGATGTTCAGAAGTTAAATGGGTTACTAGCTTCGCTAGGAAGGTTCATCTCGCGATCATCTGATAAATGCAAGCACTTTTTCAACATCCTCAGAAAGGGATCAAAGTTTAGATGGACAGATGAGTGTGAGAAATCCTTACAAGGAATAAAGGAACATTTAATGGATATATCAATTTTGCAAAAAGCAGAACCAGGAGAAGAATTATTGATCTATCTTGCGACGACCTCGCATGCATTAAGTGTAGTGTTACTGCGAATGGACGCAGGGGTAGAGAAACCAATCTATTACATCAGCAAAACTTTCAATGCCGCAGAAAGGAATTACTCAAAAATTGAAAAACTAATCTTAGCATTAGTTTACGCAACATTTAAACTTCGCATATACTTTCAAGCGCACATTGTTAAGGTAGTAACAAAAATACCAATCGAATCAGTAATGAAAAATTCAAAAAGATCGGGAAGAGTTGAGAGATGGAATGCTCAAATAAGTCATTGCAAGCTCAAATACGAAATATTATCTTCACCAAAATCACAAGTTGTCGCAGACTTTCTAGTAGAATTTCCTTTGGAAGAGGATGAACCAGTGGAAGAAATGATGGACGTAGAAGAAGAACATGGAGATCCAAAAGACTTGTTAACTGAGCCAAATAGATGGGAAATGTTAGTAGATGGGTCATCTAATGGAGAAGGTAATGGGATTGGAATAATTGTGATATCGCCAGAAGGAAATAAAATAGCTTTTTCTTTCAGATTGGAGTTTGCGTCAACCAATAATGAAACAGAATACGAAGCTATAATACATGCTTTGTAATTCGCAATAGAAATGAAATTGGAAAATGTGAGGATTACCAGTGATTCGCAATTGGCAATTCGCCAAATAAAAGAGGAATATACTACAAATGAACCATCTTTGCGAAAGTACAAGAAACTGGTTGACGAATTATCGATGCAGATACCGAGAATAAAATGGAGACATAAATCAAGGAGAGATAATAGACTCGCAGATTCTTTTGCCTTTATATCAAGTATGATGACAGATCCGACTGTAAGAAATATTAAAATACAAACACTTTTAACACCATCAATTAATAAAGAAGAAGAGCAGGAAACAGATGTAATGCTAATAGAAAATGGAACACAAACACTTTGCGAGGAAGATTGGAGAACAGAACTTCATGCATACCTGATGAAAGGGGAAACACCAAGAAATAGATTAGAGGCACACAAATTAAAAAGCCGTGCAACAAATTATGAATTAAGAGATGGAATGCTATACCGGCGATCTTTCAATGGACCTTCATTCAGATGTGTAACAAGGAAAGAAGGAGAAACCATATTGAAGATGTTGCATAGCGGGGATGCTGGTAATCATAGTGGTGGAAGATCTTTAGCACATAAAGCAAAAATGCAGGGTTATTACTGGCCATATATGCATGAGGACGCGAAACAAATATCAAGGCGTTGCGAAGATTGCCAAAGGCATGGGAAGAAGATACATGCACCAGGGACGCCACTAAATTCTTCAACAAGTGTATGGCCTTTTGGAAAATTGGGCTTAGATATTGTGGGACCATTTCTACCAGGAACAGGATAGAGAAGATATCTAATTGTCGCTACTGATTATTTCACAAAATGGGCAGAGGTGAAAGCGGTACAACATATTCGCGATAAAGATGTTTTTACTTTCATATTTGAGAACATTATATGCAGATTTGGGGTTCCAGCACAGTTGGTATCTGACAATGGGAAACAGTTTGAAGGGCAAAATATAGAACTCTTGCTTAATGCATTTCAGATACGATGTGGAAAATCAACTCCTCTATACCCGCAAGCTAATGGTCAGGCAGAAGCGACAAATAAAACAATTGCAGACATATTGAAGAAGAAGTTAGAAGGATACAATAGAGGATGGTGAGAACAAGTGCACAATGCAGTATGGGCTTATAATACAACCAGGAGAGAAGCTACGGGAATGTCACCTTTCTGTTTAACATATGGGGTTGAAGTTGTACTCCCAACAGAAGTTATGATTCCAATAACAAAGAAAGAAGCTTGGGAGAAAAACCTCAGTGCAGATAACATTTTAATCAAATTAGATGAATTAGAAGAAAAAAAGAGAAAGAGCACTACAACATATGGAGAATTATCGAAGATTGGCGAGAGAATATAACAAACGTGTTAAGATACGTGAATTTCAACCAGGAGATCTAGTCTTTGCGAGAAACACCAATATATCGGCGTGAAAGTGGTGGCAAGTTGGCAAGAAAATGGGATGGACCTTATATCATTAAGGAAATAGTTGGCACATGGGCATATAGATTAATGGATCTGAAGGGAAAGATGTAAAGGCGAGGATTGGATAGACCATGGAATAGGTTGTATCTCAAGAAGTATTACCCATAAAAGATGGAAGAAGAAGAAATGAATTTGGATGAAAATGTTTTCACGACAGAATGATTGCGAAGTATTACCCATAAGAATGTGAATGTCTCGCAAACAATACATTACCAAAAATGAATAATAGAATGAATTGATAAAATGATAGAGTGAGTGAATGGGACGAACCTTTATGGCGTACACCCTAGTTCGCGAATGATATTTCGCAAGAGGCAGATGTAAGACCTAAAGTGCGTCATATAAGGGGGAATCTCTTGACATGGCTCGGGGGAAGGTTACACCTCTCCCCGAAGCTTTGAGTCATGGAAATTTGGGGCCCATGAAAGCCTATCCGGAGAGATACCTTGGATTTCCAACTATATATATAAGGTTATACCACTGGTTGGACGCCCGAGGGTCTCTTCCAAGGAGTCGGTGTATGCTCAAGGCGCCGGGTACACGGTTGAGCCAAGAGTGCCTGAGGCATTTGAAGTGTCTCGACCATTCTTGGCAAGTCTTGGCATATGTTGCACTCGGCCCGAAGAAAACTCCACTTAGGGTGCAGTCTCGTAACCATAAACCCTATAGGTATAAGGGATAAGAGGTCATGCAAAACAACAAGCGGTTGTTGTTAAGACCGGATGGGAGGAGCTAGTCTTGTATGGCCGATGTACGCCTCCTTGAGGGGCAACCAGGGAGAAGATAAGGGCGGCACCCTCCATTAGGGAGCTGATAAGTGTCAAAAGACGCAAATGTCATGAGTCTTTATTTTCGCAAGGGAATTTAGACTTGTCATATTTGTGCGATGATCCTGAAAAGGCAATAATACTAACGCGAGGATAAGGCGAGATCAATGGGTTATTACATGAAAGTGTAAAAACGTCCTGCGATCTCGTCGCAAAGACGGCAATGTCATGGGATTATACATTCGCAAGAATATTTAAACCTGTCATATTGTCACAAGTAAAATATCCTACGGAGGCAAAAATACTTAAGAAATGATAAGACAAGGTCAATGGGTCGTTACATGAAAATGTAAAGACGTCCTGCGATCTTGTCGCAACGAGGGGTGGCTAAATAAGACCTTTAATTAGGAAGGCAAAATAAGACCACACAAAAAATGTAAGCTAACATGCTTGCGAGATTACAATCACAATTCTTGAATAAGAAGGGAAGAGAAAATAAAGGAATTATCAAACAAAGGATTTAATTGTTCAAAGGGAATACTTCAACATCTGAAAAAGTCGTACAGATAAAGAGATAGGAAGATGCAGAATTCCAAAAGCAGTTTAATTATCTACATTATTTTTATCAACAATGGGAGATGATAAACGTTCCTCAACAATCTTATCAGTTTCACCTTCGCCAGCTGGAGGGTTCTCATTAGAAGTTCCTTTATTCGGATTCTTATTGAAAATTTCATCATTAGCGACTTCATCGCAGCTTTCATAATCGTAATCACTATCAGGGGAATTAGGAACTTCATCATCACTTACTTCCAGAGGCGCGATGGATACAGGATCAAGAGATTTAGATAGTAAAATATCATTCACAAGAACTTCAGCTTTAAGATGAAGTTGACGAAGGAGTGCTTTTTGCTGATTTTTACTCTCTATATCTTTGCAATCACACATATAATTGAATCATCTTTCTGCCCTATCGCGAGAATGCATAAGGGAAGGTAACAAGCATTTTATTCTCCTTTGCGAATTTTTGAGTGGTCGGATTTCAAAGCAAAGAATGGAGGAGTGAAGATTTTTCTCAGACTCTGCGAAACAAGGAATAAAAACAAAAAAGTATTATAACAAACAAAAATTATAAAGCCCGATAAAGGAAGAATAGATGAGGCAGTCAACTTATATGACTACCTTCCTTTTGCGAGATAAGATGCTGGGTTAAAGCCGAACAACTATTCTCCAGTTGATCCATGGCGATGTCAAAGTTATCTCCAACTAATCCTTTCAGACGAGCTCGCAAATTTTTTTCGTTAGAAATAAGTATGGCATTTTCTTTTGCAAGGGAAGAATTGGATTTTTCCAATTGGGAACATTGATCCTTGAGTTGGTTTGCTTTTACACTTAAGGTTATTCTACCCTGAATGAGTTTATCCTTCTCGGCAGTAACTTCTTCAAGATTATTCTTCAGCGAATGAAGAGATTGTTCTTGCTCTTTACATAATTTTTGACAAATATCATATTGCTGCGAGTAACCTGCTACCTTGTTTAATAGAATACGCTTCTCTTGAGAAAGAGTTCCGTTCTCATCCGATAAAGTTTCCAACTTTAGATTAGCTTTAGTCAAAGAGTACGAGAGACGAGATAAGTCATTACTTAACAAGTCGTGTTTCTGAGCTAAATCAGCGTTTTCTTTAGAAAGATTATTATTTATTTGGTCAATGAGCGTATGTATGAAGATTATCTAATTGATTATATTGCTCCATCCAAGCATCTTTATCAACTCGAACTTCTTCAACAGTAGATTCCAACTGATATATCTCCATTTTTCGTTTCTGGTTTAAAGCTTGAAGGGTGAACAAGGACTTGAGTCTTAAAAAAAAATGTAGAGTATCGCAAAAAGTGTAGAGGCAAAAATGTACCTTTTAAGTCTTCATTCTTCTTGCGAAGAGTATCGCGATCCAGCGAAATGTTGAGAAGGTTATTCTTTTAAGATCTTAATTTCTTGTTCCAGAGATGTTCGCGACACTGTGTCAGAACCAAAATATTTACTCAGGGATTCAAAAACGCTAGACCTGATAGGATCAGTGGAGGTCTTCTTGACATCATTCATGACGTCTGATAAAACTTTGAAAGTTACATATATCCCTTCTAGGTTTTCTTTGGTAAGAGGGATAGATTCAGAGGAGGAGGAGGGAAAAGTTGAATCGTTCTTGGTCATAAGAATGCCAGTTGAAGAAATTTGATTAACAGGTGGAGGAGAGGTAAAAGTATTAAGAGTAAAAGTTGAGAGGGGTTCATTTTGAAGAATTTCATTGACAGAAAACTCAGGAATTGATTTTTCCTGCGAGGATATCGCAGGAGAAGGCAGATTATCTTGAGAAGAAGGAATTGGTTTATCTTGCGAAGCAATTGCTGGAAGAGATGAATTGCTTTGCGAAGGCACTACAGGAGAGGTAATAAGCTTGAATCCAGGAAAGGAAACGGGAGGTGTAACAGGCTTTGAATGGCGATGCCTCTTGGGAGATCTATCGCCATCTTTGTCATCCTGCGAACCACAAGCTAAATAAGAAACAGAGGCAACAATATTGTTATTAAAAGAGTAAATGTTTCTTAAGTACCTTGTTACTCGCAGGATGTCTTTTAGAAGCAGTGGATTTCGGTTTCGGTTGCGAACCTAAAGAGATATTAGGGTTTGCAATGGTAAATTTGGTGTTGGACTTGTTCTTGCTGAGGCAAAAATAACAGGAGAGACATTAAAAGAAGAACAGTGTTAGAATAAAACAACTTTAATAAAAGAGATTGATCACAAAATGATTAAGTTCAGCAAAATTAACAAACCTTGATGCCATGGAAACAGTAGCAGAAGAATAATAACAGGAGAATGATGAAGAAGATGGTGAAGAAAAGTAGCAGAAAAAAGTTGCAGACAATGAAGAAGATGAAGTAAAAAGAAAAGAAGTACTCTCACAAGGAAATCTCCTTTAAATAGACAAAAAAAGAGTGACCTGGTAGCATTAAATACACCGGTAAAAAAGGGAATTTAGATACGTGTAAACAGTCATCCCTAGATTCACGGAATCTTGTCGGCAAAAGATTGATAAGAAAAATGTGTGGGATTTCAAAGCGCTAGTTCTCATGACATTCTCTACTTCGCAGAGAAGACATGAGAAGAGGCAAGATGTAGGATCGAATATCGCGACATCAATATTTCGCGAGATTAATAATTAATTATATTGCGAAGGCATCGCAAGAGAGTAATTTAAATGACGCATTAGATGACGACAGCCAGAACATGAGAAAAGTGTGAAGACTTGGCGAGATTTAGGAGTATCGCGAAGAAGAACACTTATACATTTGCGACATTTCGCGAAGGATTCCCGAAAATAAAGGACATCTTAGCTGTCATCCATTATGTAATACCCTATATAAAGGGTTGAGTAAGTCCGTTGTAGGGGGGTCTTTTTGAATTGTTAAGCAAGTCATTAAGAGAGAGAAAACGAGAGAGTGATTGTAATTCTAAAGTTCCTTCTCATACCATAGTGTAAACAATTCATGAAATCAATGAAGAAGAATTATACTTGCTCATCTTAATATGATCTATTAGTGTATAATTGTGACGGATCAGAGAAATCTGGACTTCCAGCGAACCGGGTTTCGGCCCGCTTGGCAAACTTTGGCTCTCCGATACGCTATTCAAGTAACCGGACCTTCAAATTGGTCTGAGAGACTCGAATTCGAATTTCCCAAACTGCATTATAAGCAAACACATATGGCATTTATTCTCCAATTATTAGAGACTACCAATTTCCGAAGATAAGAGTTGGCCAGTTGTCAACTCTTATATTTCCATGGCCAGTTGCCACTCTAATATTTCCGTGGCCAGTTACCACTCTAATATTTCCATGGCCAGTTGCCACTCCTAACAATTCCATGGCCAGTTGCCACTTATAATATTTCCGTGGCCAGTTGCCACTCCTAACAATTCCGTGGCCAGTTGCCACTCTAATATTTCCGTGGCCAGTTGCCACTCCCAAAAATTCCGTGGCCAGTTGCCACTCCCAACAATTCCGTGGCCAGTTGCCACTCTAATATTTCCGTGGCCAGTTGCCACTCCCAACAATTCCGTGGCCAGTTGCCACTCCTAACAATTCCGTGGCCAGTTGCCACTCTAATATTTCCGTGGCCAGTTACCACTCTAATATTTCCATGGCCAGTTGCCACTCTAATATTTCCGTGGCCAGTTACCACTCTAATATTTCCATGGCCAGTTGCCACTCCTAACAATTCCATGGCCAGTTGCCACTTATAATATTTCCGTGGCCAGTTGCCACTCCTAACAATTCCGTGGCCAGTTGCCACTCTAATAATTTATACGGCCATTCAATACTAAATTCAACAGCAAATCCATGCATCAAACTCGTCAGTTTACCCGAGCAAAATTTCAGTCAAGTTCTTCAGATTCTAACCCCTTTAAAAAAAAGAAGAATTGGTGCCGAGAGTGAGTTATGCTTAGAAATAGAATTTAAAAGCCAAAATTCTTTCCTTTGGTCTATATAGCTTTTGAGCAGAACAAATGAGGGAAGAGTAAGGATTAAGGAAGAGAACCCCATCACCGATAATACCTATCCCCCTTCAAGCCTTCATTGCTTTCTCGCTTCAAAATTCATGCCTCAAACAAAACCAAAAAAAAACTCCTCCGACCTCTCACCCGATTCTATTTCTTCAAGACTTCAACTAATTTCTCCTTGTTCGCACGTGGTCTTACTCCCTGCTCATATCCTGCCACTTGCCAAGCATGCTTAAAATTTAAATTGCTACTTAAGTATTATCAGTTATTAAGGCGCCCCAAAATTATTAAACACACCAAAATATCGAATTTGGGGCACAAAGAAATGCAAAAGTTTACTAATGGGTTAAACTAAACCCGATAAAACCTTGGGCTCTTACATCATCAACCCCTTAAGAAGAACTTCGTCTCGAAGTTCCAAACAAAACCACAGTAAAGTATTACCCGTAAACGTTGCATGAGTAGAAGGCGGGTAAGCTCCGGACGCACAATCCGTTTGAACCGGAACTGCTCTGATACCAACTGTGACGGATCAGAGAAATCTGGACTTCCAGCGAACCGGGTTTCGGCCCGCTTGGCAAACTTTGGCTCTCCGATACGCTATTCAAGTAACCGGACCTTCAAATTCTTCTGAGAGACTCGAATTCGAATTTCCCAAACTGCATTATAAGCAAACACATATGGCATTTATTCTCCAATTATTAGAGACGGCCAATTTCCGAAGATAAGAGTTGGCCAGTTGTCAACTCTTATATTTCCATGGCCAGTTGCCACTCTAATATTTCCATGGCCAGTTGCCACTCCTAACAATTCCATGGCCAGTTGCCACTTATAATATTTCCGTGGCCGGTTACCCTCCTAACAATTCCGTGGCCAGTTGCCACTCTAATATTTCCGTGGCCAGTTGCCACTCCCAAAAATTCCGTGGCCAGTTGCCACTCTAATATTTCCGTGGCCAGTTGCCACTCCCAACAATTCCGTGGCCAGTTGCCACTCTAATATTTCCGTGGCCAGTTACCACTCTAATATTTCCATGGCCAGTTGCCACTCCTAACAATTCCATGGCCAGTTGCCACTTATAATATTTCCGTGGCCAGTTGCCACTCCTAACAATTCCGTGGCCAGTTGCCACTCTAATAATTTATACATTCAATACTAAATTCAACAGCAAATCCATGCATCAAACTCGTCAGTTTACCCGAGCAAAATTTCAGTCAAGTTCTTCAGATTCTAACCCCTTTAAAAAAAAGAAGAATTGGTGCCGAGAGTGAGTTATGCTTAGAAATAGAATTTAAAAGCCAAAATTCTTTCCTTTGGTCTATATAGCTTTTGAGCATAAACAAATGAGGGAAGAGTAAGGATTAAGGAAGAGAACCCCATCACCGATAATACATATCCCCCTTCAAGCCTTCATTGCTTTCTCGCTTCAAAATTCATGCCTCAAACAAAACCAAAAAAAAAAACTCCTCCGACCTCTCACCCAGATTCTATTTCTTCAAGACTTCAACTAATTTCTCCTTGTTCGCACGTGGTCTTACTCCCTGCTCATATCCTGCCACTTGCCAAGCATGCTTAAAATTTAAATTGCTACTTAAGTATTATCAGTTATTAAGGCGCCCCAAAATTATTAAACACACCAAAATATCGAATTTGGGGCACAAAGAAATGCAAAAGTTTACTAATGGGTTAAACTAAACCCGATAAAACCTTGGGCTCTTACATCATCAACCCCTTAAGAAGAACTTCGTCTCAAGTTCCAAACAAAAACCAAGTAAAGAGTATTACCCGTAAACGTTGCATGAGTAGAAGGCGTAAGCTCCGGACGCACAATCCCGTTTGAACCGGAATCGCTCGATACCAACCGTGACGGATCGTAGAAATTGGACTTCCAGCAACCTAGGCCGCCCGCTTGGCAAACTTTTGGCTCTCCGATACGCTATTCAAGTAACCGACCTTCAAATTCGTCTGAGAGACTCGAATTCGAATTTCCCAAACTGCATTATAAGCAAACACATATGGCATTTATTCTCCAATTATTAGAGACGGCCAATTTCCGAAGATAAGAGTTGGCCAGTTGTCAACTCTTATATTTCCATGGCCAGTTGCCACTCTAATATTTCCGTGGCCGCTACCACTCTAATATTTCCATGGCCGATTTACCACTCCTAACAATTCCATGGCGATTGCCACTTATAATATTTCCGTGGCGCTAACCACTCCTAACAATTCCGTGGCGATTGCCACTCTAATATTTCCGTGGCCGTTGCCACTCCCAAAATTCCGTGGCCGATTTGCCCTCCCCTAACAATTCCGTGCATTTGCCACTCTAATATTTCCGTGGCCAGTTGCCACTCCCAACAATTCCGTGGCCTACTGCCCTCCTAACAATTCCGTGGCCAGTTGCCACTCTAATATTTCCGTGGCCAGTTCCCACTCTAATATTTCCATGGCCAGTTGCCACTTATAATATTTCCGTGGCCAGTTGCCACTCCTAACAATTCCGTGGCCAGTTGCCACTCTAATAATTTATACGGCCATTCAATACTAAATTCAACAAAGAATCCATGCATCAAACTCGTCATCTTGTTAGCAAAATTTCAAATCAAGTTCTTGATTCTAACCCCTTTAAAAAAAAGAAGAATTGGTGCCGAGAGTGAGTTATGCTTAGAAATAGAATTTAAAAGCCAAAATTCTTTCCTTTGGTCTATATAGCTTTTGAGCAGAAACAAATGAGGAAGAGTAAGGATTAAGGAAGAGAACCCCATCACCGATAATACATATCCCCTTCAAGCCTTCATTGCTTTCTCGCTTCAAAATTCATGCCTCAAACAAAACCAAAAAAAAACTCCTCCGACCTCTCACCCGATTCTATTTCTTCAAGACTTCAACTAATTTCTCCTTGTTCGCACGTGGTCTTACTCCCGCTCATATCCTCGCCACTTGCCAAGCATGCTTAAAATTTAAATTGCTACTTAAGTATTATCAATTATTAAGGCGCCCAAAATTATTAAACACACCAAAATATCGAATTTGGGGCACAAAGAAATGCAAAAGTTTACTAATGGGTTAAACTAAACCCGATAAAACCTTGGGCTCTTACATCATCAACCCCTTAAGAAGAACTTCGTCTCGAAGTTCCAAACAAAAACCAGAAGTAAAGAGTATTACCCGTAAACGTTGCATGAGTAGAAGGCAAGTAAGCTCCAGACGCACAGTCCCGTTTGAACCGGAACTGCTCTGATACCAACTGTGACGGATCAGAGAAATCTGGACTTCCAGCGAACCGGGTTTCGGCCCGCTTGGCAAACTTTGGCTCTCCGATACGCTATTCAAGTAACCGGACCTTCAAATTCGTCCCGAGAGACTCGACTCGAATTTCCCAAACTGCATTATAAGCAAACACATATGGCATTTATTCTCCAATTATTAGAGACGGCCAATTTCCGAAGATAAGAGTTGGCCGCCTGTCAACTCTTATATTTCCATGGCCAGCCACACTCTAATATTTCCGTGGCCGCTACCACTCTAATATTTCCATGGCCGTTGCCCTCCTAACAATTCCATGGCCGGTTGCCACTTATAATATTTCCGTGGCCGATTGCCACTCCTAACAATTCCGTGGCCGCTAAGCCACTCTAATATTTCCGTGGCCGGTTGCCACTCCCAAAATTCCGTGGCCGTTGCCACTCCCAACAATTCCGTGGCCCGTTGCCACTCTAATATTTCCGTGGCCAGTTGCCACTCCCAACAATTCCGTGGCCAGTTGCCACTCCTAACATTTCCGTGGCCAGTTGCCACTCTAATATTTCCGTGGCCAGTTACCACTCTAATATTTCCATGGCCAGTTGCCACTTATAATATTTCCGTGGCCAGTTGCCACTCCTAACAATTCCGTGGCCGTTGCCACTCTAATAATTTATACTACCATTCAATACTAAATTCAACAAAGAAATCCATGCATCAAACTCGTCAGTTTACCCGAGCAAAATTTCAGTCAAGTTCTTGATTCTAACCCCTTTAAAAAAAAGAAGAATTGGTGCCGAGAGTGAGTTATGCTTAGAAATAGAATTTAAAAGCCAAAATTCTTTCCTTTGGTCTATATAGCTTTTGAGCAGAAACAAATGAGGGAAGAGTAAGGATTAAGGAAGAGAACCCCATCACCGATAATACATATCCCCCTTCAAGCCTTCATTGCTTTCTCGCCCAAAATTCATGCCTCAAACAAAACCAAAAAAAACTCCTCCGACCTCTCACCCAGATTCTATTTCTTCAAGACTTCAACTAATTTCTCCTTGTTCGCACGTGGTCTTACTCCCTGCTCATATCCTGCCACTTGCCAAGCATGCTTAAAATTTAAATTGCTACTTAAGTATTATCAGTTATTAAGGCGCCCCAAAATTATTAAACACACCAAAATATCAGAATTTGGGGCACAGCAAATGCAAAAGTTTACTAATGGGTTAAACTAAACCCGATAAAACCTTGGGCTCTTACAATAATCTAGTGAGGGGTGTAGTGTAGGATTTCCTGCAACTACAGTCATCATGGAAAAATTTGTGAACGTGATTTCATCAGTTATATCTAAATTGATATTTTCTCTTTATATATTCATAGAAATGAAAATCCTCCTTGATCTCATGTCGTATGGATTGGATGGAAATCATTGTGCTTCATTTTAATTATATTTTCTTTTACCTATAAGTTTTGTGGTCTCGACATGACACGCTTTGTTGCAATTGCAGACTTGCATTGCGTGGCATTGGATGGAAAATTGGTTGCAAAGAAAACAAGTTTTTGGAAAAATAAGTCTTCAGGGTACCAAGTTCTGATTCTTCAATTAAGAAGTGTGTACTTCTTTTCCATTTTGGATTTACTTGAATTGTGTTATATTGAAGGAAAATAAGTTGTTAATTGATGGCTATGGATACCTTATGCAACAAACATACAGTCCTAGACCTAATTTTATTTCTTGCTGGCAGACTAGCTTTCTGCCGTTTGAATTTTTTATATGTGTGTCTGTGATTTCTAATTAGGTACTCTCTTTGATCAATGAGAAATAATGGGATAGACATCTATACGTTGAATCCTATGTGAACCTATCATTGTTAATAACTGTATTGGATTAGCCTTTATACATTTATTTTTCACTGAGGTTGTCGTATGAGTGATTAGGTGTATGACTACTAACCCAATTCCAGTTAGACCATACCAGCATCACCAACTGTATATTTTTATAGAGTTCTACTCAACAACAAAGTGCAATAGGTAGGCTCATTTGAATGTTACTTTTGGCTTTGTTTTCATTTCATACCTTGGAGAGTTAATGTTATTTCATACTTCAATTCGTTTATGTAGAAGAAGTCTGTTGCATCTCTTTTACTAATGCTACCTCCTGATGGGTTATACACAGTAAGTGGGTATTAGGTTTTCCCTTATGCAGTGAATGCATAATAGTTAGTTTGTAAGAGTGAAAATGTTTTGTTTTATGATACTTTTGAATATTGCCCAAGTAACTGGGTGTTCTCTGACAGCCACATTCCACCCCTTTACATTCTACACACATTTTACAATTACTGTAGACATCTTTTTATTTTCCTCTAAAACTTAGAAGTAATTAATATACATGGTTATTGTCTAATGTAACCTTAAACTAAAACTTCTGTTTTCCTCTGAAACTTAGAATTAATGTACATGGATGGCTAATGTGAATAATTAACACTTTTTGTTGTATGTCGTTTACACTTATTCTTCACATAATCAACCTTTACTGATTACCAACTGTATTGATGAGTCTATATTACTTACATAACACAGTGTCTCTAGCTACATTTTTAGAATTTAACCCCCACATATATCTTATATTTTCCGTAGATATTGCTGAAAACGGTGGATTTTTCTTCTGCTGCTAATCAAAAAACTGCAGGAATTAAAAAGTGATTGTCTGATAGTAGTCTCTGTTATTTTTTTTGAAAAGTAAAGGAATCTAGGTCTTTACCAATTTTGAGTTAGGTCAGATCTTTAGAGTAAATTGGTTACAAGTTACATTTACGTGTTTGTTCTTTTTGAATAGTGTTTTTGTTTGGGATTTTCAGGTAGAACTAAGATATACAGGCAGTATCATCACCAGATGCAAATTGAAGTCCATTTGAACAAGCAGCAGGATTTTGTCTAGCAAAAATATAGACAGCTCTAGAGTTACAAACCATCTCAAAGCATTTCCGTCATCATATCTGCAAATTCGTAAGAACTTGCAAGAACTTGAGGGAAGAAGATAGTTTCAACAGAGGCAATCTGAAGGTTCAATATGTATATTTGTTGATCATCAACTACGATAGCAACCGGCACCATAAGATTCTTGGTCGTGAAGAGGGTTGTCGTGAATGGTTACGAGTGGAATCCCAAAACTTCTTTTTTTCTTTGCTTGGCTATCCTTATAGACAGTGAATCAGGAACAAAAGTCTCATTCACAATGCCACGGCATCTCTAGTTGCAGAATCCTCAACTATTGGAACCAAGATTGCTATAATGGTAGAATTATTGTGGTCTTAAAACCAGGTTATTGTTGGAGTAAAGATGGATAACTCAGTGACATTGCCACTTATTACCTGCTTATCTTAGTCGGTGAAGATTATTGGTAAACAGGTATACACCTAACCACGATATTAATAGTTTAGATGTCGATATGATGCACACACATTGATTTATACTATAGGACAAAAGACAACATAACAATATTAGCTATCCCAAGTCGCAACCTGATGCAGTCACTTATATTCTAGTAATTATCTATGTTTATTAGTAGTTATGTTTGTGTACTTGTGAAGTTGTAACCGCCTAAACATTCCAAGAACAGTGTAATGCCAAAGCCTATTTAGGCTGATGATCTTAATGAGAAAAGGCATTGAATGTTATTATCTTACATTGTTGTGTAGAGGAGTATTTGCGTTGGTTTCCTCTAATTAACCAATTGGGAGGTAGGGATTTCCTCGAATTAATCTCATTATCATTCTCATATTACAATTTCATTATGTTGATTCAGTGTTCGTAACATCTTGGTATGCAGAGCCAGGCTATGGATCCAAATAAAGAAAAAAATAAATCACCAGGGGAAGAAAAAACATCATCTTTGGAGACTATTGAATTAGGGCAGACAGCAATTCTGAATAGTTTAAATGACTTGTGCGAACACTTCAAAACTATTGCAGATCATATTTTGGAAAAATCTGTTAAAGAAAATGTTGGATCTCCTTCAAGTCCAAGATACACAAGAGATGTTCGATCAAATGGCAGAAAGGAATTTTAGCAGTTTTCTTCATTTGATTATCAAAAACCAAGGGTGAAACTTGATTTTCCTCGCTTTGTTATCGGAGAAGATCCAACTATTTATATTTGCAAGGCAGAACAGTGGTTTTTGCATCATGAAATACCAGTTTCCGAGCGAGTTCAATTGGCTGGATTTCACCTAGAAGGAGATGCACAGTTATGGTTTCAATTGCTTAAACAAGAAATGGTTTATATTTCTTGGGAGGAATACAAAGACAACTTGTATGCAAGGTTTGGAGATAATCAATACATGGACTTCTTTGGAGAGTTATCGAAGTTGAGCCAAACCAGTACCATCGGAGGCACTGTGCAAGAATTTAGAGAAAAATTCGAAAAGCTGTTGGCTAAAGCAGGGCCAATTCCCCAGCATCAACAGGTCAGTATGTTTATTAGTGGGTTGGATGTTAGTATACGGACTGACGTGCAAGCAAATAAACCTACAACACTCTCGTCTGCAATTGGTTTAGCACGTCTATTTGAAGCCAGAAATAGTTCTAACAAAAGAGTCGCTCCATCAGTTCCAAAGACAAGTATGCAACCACGGAATACTCAAGTTAGTTCATCTTCAACACCGGTAAGAAGGATGACGATTGAGGAAATAAATGAAAGAAAGCGAAAGGGCTTGTGTTTTAAATGTAATGAAAAATTTGTACCTGGACATCGATGCAAGAAGCTTTTCTCTATTCAAGCAAATCTTGAAAGACAAAGGAGGATGATATAGAAACTTAAGTTGAAGAGGTTAGTGATGATCAAAATGATGAAGTACCAGAAATTTCTTTGCATGCAATTTCGGGTAGCCAAACATCTGAAACAATGCGAGTTATGGGAAAGCTTGGGCTGAAGCCGGTGACGGTGTTGATAGATTCGGGAAGCACACATAACTTTGTTTGTGAGCGTTTTGCGAAAAAAATTGGGTTGCAGCCAATACCAAAGGGTAAGCTCGAGGTAATTGTAGCTACGGGAGAAAGGGTGAGTAGCTCAGGTATATGTCCTCAAACTCAATTAACATTACAAGGAGTTCCAATATCTGTTGATGTTTACTTACTTCCACTTGAGGGCTATGAAGTTGTATTAGGAACTCAATGGTTGCGTACATTGGGTCCAATTGAATGGGACTTTTCTAAGGTTAAAATGAAGTTCAAGGTAGATGGTAAGGAAGTTGCGCTACAGGGATTATCTATACCTGGAAACAAAATGGTCGACAGTCCTAATTTACTTCGAGCAGCTAAGAAGAATAAAGGAGTTTTACTGCATTTATGTTCTCTTACAGCATCGCAATCACCAAGGAAAACGTGTCAAGCACCTATTGAGGTACAACAACTTCTTACTAAACATAAGAAAGTGTTGACACAGCCTAAAACTCTTCCTCCACGGCGCCTAGAAGATCATAGAATTCCGTTGCAGTCGGGTTGTGGACCTGTTTCTGTTAAGCCCTACAGATATCCTCATTTTTCAGAAAGCGGAGATTGAGAAAATTGTTAATGAGATGTTGTCGTGAGGTATTATCCGACCAAGTAATAGTCCTTACTCTTCTCCCGTAATTTTAGTGAAGAAAAATGATGGCTCATGGAGGATGTGCATCGACTATAGAGCTTTGAATCGTATTACCGTTAAGGATAAATTTCCTATACCGGTAATTGATGAACTCTTAGATGAATTAAATGGTGTCGTATTCTTCACAAAACTAGATCTTCGCTCCGGTTATCATCAGTTCTGTGTATATCTAGATGATATTGAGAAGACTGCTTTTCGAACTCATCAAGGCCATTATGAGTTCCTTGTGATGCCTTTCGGCCTTACCAATGCACCTTCTACATTCCAGTCTTTAATGAATGAGGTATTCAACAAATATTTGAGAAAATTTGTTCTCGTTTTCTTTGATGATATACTTATTTATAGCAAGACATGGGAGGAGCATATGCGTCACTTAGAGATTGTATTTTCCATTTTAAGTTCTAACCAGTTATTTGTAAAGTTAGAAAAATGTGATTTTGGCCAGAGGGAAGTTAAATACCTCGGCCATATAATCTCAAGTGCAGGAGTTGGAGTGGATCCAGAAAAGATTGATGCAATGATACATTGGCCTAAACCAACTTCGCTAAAAACCTTGCGAGGTTTCTTAGGACTGACAGGCTATTACCGGAAGTTTATTCAAGACTATGGTAAGATAGCTGGGCCTCTTACGAAGATGCTTAAAAAAGACTCATTTCATTGGAATCCATTGGCGGAGGATGCTTTTACCAGACTAAAAGATGTAATGACTCAAGCACCTATCCTAGCATTACTTGATTTCACAAAGAAGTTTATTGTTGAATGTGACGCTTCTGGATCTGGAGTTGGGGCAGTTCTGTTACAAGACAGGCCAATTGCTTTTTATAGTCATGCACTCCAAGGGAAGAATTTATTAATGTCAACGTATGAAAAGGAGATGCTGGCTCTAGTTTTAGCAGTTCAAAAATGGAGACCGTATCTATTGGGAAGGCAATTCATTGTGAGAACAGACCATCAAAGTCTAAAGCACCTATGGGATCAGAAGATTACTACGGATTCTCAACAACGGTGGCTTTACAAGTTAATGGGTTTTGATTTCGTAGTAGAGTATAAAAGTGGAAGAGAGAATATTGTTGCAAACACCTTGTCGCGAAGAGAAGAAAGTTGTGATAAAAGAGTTTGTGGTATATCTCATCCTCTTCCGAACTGGATTGAAGCTATCAAAGAAGAAGTTCAAAATAATCCTACCTTGCAGAACGTGGTAAGACTAATCACGGAAGATGAAGCTGTAGGCCCATGGAAATTTCAAGATGGTATCTTATTTTTCAAGGATAAGATATATCTAGCAGAAGACTCTCTCCTCATTTCAGATATCGTCGACCAATTTCATAGCAGTGCACATGAAGGATTTCAGAAAACTTTCCACCGGGTTCGTTCCAATTTTTATTGGAAAGGAATGAGAAGAACTGTTAAGGATTATATCAAGAACTGCGATACTTGTCAGCGACATAAGGTGGAACATTTATCACCTGCTGGCCTTCTCCAACCGCTGCCTATACCAAATCAAGTGTGGGAAGATATCTCCATGGACTTCATTGAAGGTTTGCCTATTTCTAACGGTAAATCTACTATTTTTGTGGTCGTTGATAGGCTGTCCAAATATGCACATTTCACGGCGATTTCTCACCCATATACTGCCGTAGGAATTGCCAAAGTTTTCTTTGATCAAATATTTCGCTTGCATGGAATGCCTAGATCAATTGTATGTGACAGGGATCCCACATTCACAAGTGCATTTTGGAAGGAGTTATTTCAGTTAAATGGTACCAGTTTCAATTTTAGCTCTGCTTATCACCCTCAAACGGATGGTCAAAGCGAAGTTGTTAACCGTACCTTAGAGATGTATCTTCGTTGCTTTACTAGTTCTCAACCAAAAAGGTGGTGTCAGTTGATTACTTGGGCAGAATTTTGTTACAATACGATCTTCCACTCAGCAATTGGTCGGACACCTTTCGAAGTGGTTTATGGTCGTGAACCTCCTTCTTTGTTGAGCTATGCTCCTGGTACAGCCAAGGTAGAAGCCGTTGAACAAGAATTGATTAATAGAGATGCAGTAATTAAAGTCATCCGTGAGAAAATCAAGGAAGCACAAGCAAGAATGAAGAAAATTTATGATTCCAAGCATCAAGAAAGGAAATTTTCAGTTGGTGATATGGTTTATTTGAAACTACAACCTTATAGACAACTTTCCGTGTCCATGAAGAAGAATCAAAAGCTAGCTGCAAAATACTATGGTCCATTCAAAGTTCTGCAACGCATTGGTGAAGTAGCATATCGTCTTGAACTTCCAGCAGAGTCGCGCATTCATCCGGTATTCCATGTTTCCCTCCTCAAGATAAAGATTGGGGTTGATATTTCTGTTCAACCTGAATTTCCAAAGATGCATAGTGAAGAGGACATACTCATTCCATTGCCTCAAGCTATTATTGACCGACGGATTCGAAAGAAGAGAGAAGAATTTCTTATCCATTGGCAAGGTCTGTCTCCAGCTGAAGCAACTTGGGAAGATCACGACTACATAACAACTCAATTTCCAGACATCTTCCTTGAGGACAAGGAAAAATTTTAAGGTGGGAGGAGTTGATGCAGTCACTTATATTCTAGTAATTATCTATGTTTATTAGTAGTTATGTTTGTGTACTTGTGAAGTTGTAACCGCCTAAACATTCCAAGAACTTAGTGTAATGAAAGCCTATTTAGGCTGATGATCTTAATGAGAAAAGGCATTGAATGTTATTATCTTACACTGTTGTGTAGAGGAGTATTTGCGTTGGTTTCCTCTAATTAACCAATTGGGAGGTAGGGATTTCCTCGAATTAATCTCATTATCATTCTCATATTACAATTTCATTATGTTGATTCAGTGTTCGTAACACAACCTTAGCCTTATAAGTGGAAGTCCCAACAAAAGAGCTAAATTCCTCGGAGTTGAGTTGCCGATGATTATTCCAGTTCTTGCATTATCATTTACCATTGACATCTTTTTTCTTTTTTTTGAATAAGAAAATTTTATATTGAAAAAAAAAGGCAGAGCCAAAATACAGAGATGAAGTTACATATTACAAAAAAAGAAATGCCCTTCATAATGCCACGGCATCTCCAGAGGTTTGAAAACCAAATTACATACAATACTACGAGTAAATTTAGTCAGAGCCAAATACTTTTGGAGTACGGAGAAAAGATGGAAATATTGTTTGAGAATTGCATTATTCACTAACTCCATCTGAACAATTTTCTTCATGTTTCAGTTTAAAAAATAGACGCGTAGATTTCCATTCCTTGGAAAGAGAACTCGACATTCGGACAATAAGGAACAGTTCTCTCACTGAACACCAACAATAGAACCATGCATAAAGACCGTCAACTATAGATAATCAAAAATTATTACTTCCGAAAGGAGACGAAACTTAAGCCAAGTAAAAGAGCACGAAAAAGAGCCAGCGGAGTTCCGCACGAGTCACCTGTTGCATTTGCTGCCACAAATGAGCTATATATCTACCTGCATTGTTCGTTTTAGGAATAACAGAAGCACCGACATTCAAAATTAGCCAATGATTAGTCTGAGATGCATTCATAACTAACATATCAACAAAATTAGTAGGATGGTTAGAGTTATTATTAGTTCCATAAGTGGCCGAACTGTATGGAAACTATGGCTAGAGATGTTGTCTGCACTGATTGGGATTTTGTTCTAAAGATAATTATTATTCAACATCGAACAACGGCATACCCATCCCTTTTCTACTTATACTGCAAGCAAGAGGTAGGGCATAGGGGATCGCCTCCCTCTACCTTTTTATGCCGAGATATGAACAATTAAAACATAAAAATAAAATAAAATGGAAGCTCAAGTCAGTCGATTGTACAACACTAGCACCATCAAACTGATTAATCAGTCTCTTCAAGGCTTCTCTCCCAATTTCCAAGGCTGCTAATGGGTGCCAGGATTAGTGGGGTGTACCAAAACTATAATAAGACAAAACAGTTTTTATATAGGATAAAATAATTTTTGCCTTGGATTGGTACACTCCCACCAATCCTGCCACCCCACATTAGCAATCTTGCCAATTTCTTCTTACTTTCAGACCTCTCTCCTAAAGCCTTCAATGATACAAAGTTGTTCATGTGGGGAATGCAGTAAGCCCCGTTAAATCCACTTGGTCAGCCACGTTATATAGCTCATAATCATGAGTCATGGCTAAACCTTAGGTGAGACCGGGTGTACACTAACGTTAAACAGAATATCTAGAGGAATAATTAGATATGAATTATTCCAAGCACCTTTCCAAGACAAAGACTCTCATGATGTCCCTGATGAAAAAAAACTGAAGAAACATCTTTCCAGCATTAAAAAGTTAAACAGTGATGTCGTCCCATTTAAAAAAAAATGAGTTCCCAAAGATGGCATAGAAGGTATCCTCGAAGCTCATTTTTTCCTTAAATGTCACTGCATTGTTCCTCTTTACTGTGCTTATTGCTTAAGCTTTAGTCTTACGGGCTTCCAAGTTGCTTCATTGGTTATAAGCCGTCCAATCTACAAGCTCACCGTCATCAGAAATTATAATTGATGACTAAAGTGGAATCTTATTTTCACAAAACAAATTTGAGTTAGAACTTACAGTGTTTACATATAATCACTGCGGCTCGAGATTTTACACCCGACGCCATGCGGCGCCTTACGCCCATGACAACATAGACTATTCTTACTCTCATGCATATAGATAATGGACAAAGTTCAAGACTACAATCAGCAATTCGGTACATGCATAGTTATATCTACAGAGGTCATGAAAAACCCACCGTTCAAATCTACAGAGGACAATAATGGAAGCTAAATCATTGAACAACAAATGGATAATATTGCAGCAAAGATTTTTTCTGGAGAAAAAACCCGGAAAAAGATTCTCAAGAGATGGAATCAATGGAAGATTTGGACTGTCAATATATTGGATGGAATCAAGATAAGAACTATCATGATAATATGTTAAATTTAGGTTTATTTATTTATTTCGAAACACGTTTTCAAAGTTCTTTTGTTATTCCTTGAATTGTTTTCGTAATTTATGAAAAATCTTTGTCCTCTTTTAGATTTATATCAAAGTTATTGACTTGCTTATTTTGCAAGGTAAGCTACTTATACCAACATGTTTGTACCTTCAATGCCCTTTTATATGCACAGATTTAGACCCAACTTCAACCAATGCATCAATAAGGGAATTTTTCCAAGGGGATAACAGCCGTTCGAGTAATAATTACCCCAATGACAAAGGAGATGATCTGGGATGCCGGTATAACAAGGGAGACAGTCCTCGATGTTTTTCAATACATGGAAAGCTGGCACATTATAGCAGTTGTTATGCACAACTATTTTTATCTGATCCAAATAAACCATTGGACAGGTACAACTATTAAATAACTTTAAGATTGATGAGTTTAAGAGACAATTTTTAATATATCAAGTTCTAAGTATTTTGACTTTTATTTGGGTTTTAAGTCTTTAATTAATATAAATTTTAGATATTTATTCATAAAATAAATTTTGGAGGTTGAGCGTCGGCCGTAGGCCGGCGTGATACCTAGTTAATAATAATACAGTAAAACTCCATATATTAATAGCCTTGGGACTTCACAAAATTATTAATATATGGAGTTTATTAATATATGGAGGTATACCAAAAAAAAAAAAAAATTGCTCGACAAGAAGCTTTAAACATGCTCGACAAGTTGGAAATATTTTGGATTCAATAAGAATGTGCATATAGTAACGAGGTCTTACGCATACGCAAATCAAAAGATGCAATAACAATCCAAAAAATTACATCATTTTCTCAAACAACTATAGATACATATTTTTATTTATCTTAAATTTTGATTTAAGAAGATCTATAATTTTCTGATTATATAAATTATACTCCCTCTGTCCATTTTTTATATGTCCTAATTTCTACTTTGGTCTGTCCATCTTTATCTGTCTGCTCTGTTTATAGACATATTTTTCCCTTAAACAATCAAATATACCCTTTCTTTTTTATATTTAGGCCGACCGAGCGAAGCGAGGGAGGACTTTATATATGGTGACTTTGTGTCAATGTGAAGCGTGACATTTTTTTCCAATTAGACACAAAAGATTGGATTTGGTTCAACGATGAAAGGACGACACTGCCCCTTTAAATCAAAATTTTCTTTTTTTTATTTAGATATTTTCGTAAATAAACTCAAGAGGAAGGGCACTAAGGTATTAGACATTTTCGTAAATAAACCAAAGAGGAAGGGCAGTAAGATATTAGACATTTTCGTAAATAAACCAAAAAAAGAAGGGCAACTAGATATAAGAGCCAAATTTTATTATAATTCCTTATGTATCCTATTTCTTTATGGATATAATTGACAACCAAACTTTAATATAACATATATCTAAAAATCCGTGCCTTGGAATTTTACAAATTTTATCTCGTTGGAAAGGTTTTAAACGCAATGAGTATAAACAACAATATTAAATTTAGAGTTTTTACGAAAAATTTGGAAAAATATTTATCATTTTAGGCACAATTTTGAAAATAAAATGGAGATCCATTGTGCAAACTACCACAAAAGGATACATAATACTTTATGTAACCATATTTTGGTTTTATGCATCAACTAATTTTCTTTTGCAACTAATAAAACGATGTACTCTCTCCGTTTCAAGAAAAATGATATTTTCACTTTAGCCAAAAATTTTCTTTTACAGTCCAATTGCAGGAGTGTTTCCTTTTTTCTTCGGTCGACCTTCCCACCGTGGCAGCGGTCATCTAGTATAAAATCATTTTTAATATAAATTTAATTCAACATCATAAATATCATCACCTTATATAAGGAAAAAATCCATTCAATATTTTTTTTTATTAATTGTCATTTCTTTTTTAAATAAAAACATTTATGGGTAGTTACAAAATTCTTAATACTTCTATTTATAGGAGTAATTGATTATGGGTACCGGTTCACATGGCTATATACATGGCAAAGAATCAAAAAAAAATTATGACAAAATCTCTCAAATTCATGGTAGAGTATATCTAAAGAGGAAACAATCTACAATTTCAATTTTTTTCCCTCTCAAATAAAAATTCCAAAGGCTCCAAAGTTTTAGTGCGGGAAACCAAACTCAAATGGAGGAAATAAAAAATTCTTAAATTTTGGAGTATAAGTTTGCTTTTATTTCTTTACAATATTTCCTAAAACAATAATACTATCAAAATTAGAATTTTTAACATTAATAATTTTAATTTTGGTAATAACGTAATATTAAATAGACTAGTCAAGGGATAGTCATGACATTTTATAGGATTTCCTTAATATCTTGACAAAGTCAAAGCGAACTCTTAAAAATGGACGGAGGGAGTATTTATATATGGAGGTAAATTCCTTATGGTGGGACTAAAAAAATCTATTAATATTAAAATATGGAATTTATTAATATATATGGAGTATATCAATATACGAAGTTTTTACTGTATATTTGCTTCCTAATTTTTTCTTATTTGACACATGGCCCTCTTTCATTGGTCGGGACATGAGCATTTTGGTTATAGTTATAGAGGATCTGGAGCCCAATTTTTTCGGTTCTTCATGTTTTTCCAGTAGACTAGATTTTGTGCCCGTGCTACGCACCGGACGGGACCCTTTTTTTTTTTTTTTTTTACTTTAAACCATATTTTTAGTTTGTTGTGATGTGGCTCCTTCTTGGCTCGTCGTGCATTTTTATTTAGTGCCCGCACTGTCGTTTAGGATTTTTGATTTGGTGTGGTGAGGCAAAGCATTTTGATTTGGTGTGGCTTGGCTTCACCCCGTCGCTTAGGATTTTTGATTTGGTAATCCATGATTCTTCCCTGTACTCTCTCATCCATTCGTGACCATTAGGATTACCAAAGAATTACCTTGTAGTTGCTAAGGAGAAAACTGGCATGTAACCAAAGCTACACACCGCCCACGTCGTGATGGAGGGTGACTTGAGAAAACAGATTTTTCCCTTTAAATGGAGCTGGTTGTTTATCAAACTCAAAAAAAAAAAAAAAAATCCCATCAACAGAATAATCATGCTTGTATAATTCACAATACAGATTGGCTCATACAGTGTAAGATGAATTCCAGAGGAGAGTGAACATTATCCTGCAATATGAGTATCAACTACTAAATGAACATGAGTATTGAAAAGAGATACTAAATATTTCATAATACCAAATGTTGAATGCTAAAGTAGCATATAATCAAAGTAAAGAAAATTTTCCGATGAAAAAAAAATCAAAGTAAAGAAAATTTATTCATGCTACAACTCCTTTTCGGAGTCTCCTCCTTTAGCTACTCCATCAACCATAATACTCTAACCTATCATTCTTCATTTTCCTTTTCCTCTGATTTTGCCAATGCAATCAAAGCGTTCAAGTCTTGGATTTTTTTTATCTTCATCCAAAATTGTTTTTTGGAGTTCCTGGTTTTTTGTGCAGTGCTGCATAAAACATGTAGTTTAATTTGGTCAGCTAGTGTTGAGGGTGAATCAGTTCATGAATTCCGAAGTCCATATTTTAGAGTACTTTCGGCAAAGGTAAGGAAAGCACAAAAATGCATCCAGAAGCTATAAACCTGCAAGACAGAAGCATTGCAAATAAAGGTAAGGTCCACCCGTCTCGATGCATTTTTGATTGGTGTAGCTCGGCTTCGCCTCGCCCCGTCTTACGTCCATAAAAATGTTAATTACCTATAAAGCACCCACAATGAATATTTCATAAAAAGTCAACATTACCAAATCACGTATGACGACCTAAGGTTTTAGTAACTTGAATGATTCCTTCCATGGAATTGTTGTTAAGCCCAGTTAGAAAAAAGGGATATAAGTGAAGGAGCAACTTACAAATGATAAAAAGAAAAATAAGGCAAAGACTTAATATAAATCATAATGTGCATTGTAAAACTACCTGCACAAAATGGATCCCTTCAATTAGGTTCTCGAATACCAACAATCCATTTTCACAAACACCAAATTGTACCCAAAAATTGAAAAAAAAAATACCAACCATATACTTTAGACAGAAACGGTCATACTAATGAGTTTTACTATCATTAGTAGTATCCATTATTGAAACAGTTGTGATTTTAAATATTAGTTTTACAAATTTAGCTAGCACCAGTCCTTCTAAGTACTGGAAACCTCATAGCTAATCTCTCCCTCATTTTCAACCAAAGCCCGATACTGTGATGAAAAGATTACTGTTAATGTGTCACTTGTGCATTACCAACCAATACACTCAATTGGAACCGAAACTTAAGCAAAACCTCTTAACTCTTAACTTATATTAGAACATTTTTTCCGAAGAAAACAAAAGATATAAATGGCAAAGCATATCCATAAAACGTGGTTGCAGGGTCTATCCATAAGGAGAACACGCTTCAAAAACTAAACTGAAATGATGGAATACTCTACATATTGTACCTTTTATAAAAAGCTTTAAGCTTACCATTCACATTGTGGAACGGAGTCTGGTGCGTGTTATAGTGAAGCAACTTTGTCTTCTTTGTGGTGAACTTTGTGACTACATGCCTGTAGATAGGGGTAAACAGACTTTAGGAAAACATATAGGTGATTTGATTTTAGTGAAGTTGTTAGGCTTTCAGAAACACAGGACACGTATGAAAAAACAGACATTGAGCAATCTAATTACCTTTAATATATGGAGAAACATGAACCCCCACGATCCAGCTACTACTTGATTTCAGAAAAAGTGATATAATCTTCGTCCAAAGACTGGAAAAAGTGATGTTATAGCTCTGCCAATGACTGGATTAAGAGATGGATGAATGACTGGAAATTAAGAGAAACTCAGAAGTTAGATGAGTTCAAAATCATAAAAGACAAAAAAAAATTCCTTTCTTCAAACACTTTGTGTGCATGATCTGATGTTACCGCGGCGAGTAGTTGAAATCGCGTAAACCCATCTCCGACTCCATGAAAACCACACATGATAATCACTTCATAATTTTCAAAAGTTGTATAACAACAAACACAAACCCCAAAATCTAACTAAGCAAATACGATGAATTTCATGAAGATTCTGTGTATAATGATTCCACAAACGAAAAGTACATATCATCATAACGAAAAAGAGAGAAAATTGTTTAACAATTTAACTTTATACCAGTGATTGAGGGAGGAGATTGATCGATGCCTAATGTATCAAGCTTAAGAGAAGATAATCACCTCCAAAACCCATTATCAACAGCACTTTGGATTGGAGCAAACTGAAGAATAACAGAGGGTGATGATGATTCTTCCGCCATCGCTAGGGCTCCTTATAAAATTTTTGGTTTTTGGTTTTTGTCTTCTCAGAGCTTGAATACATGATCAGTTGAAGTTCCAAGTCGACATATATAAAGTGATAGTATCTCAGTTAGGTTTAACTTCTCACGGGGGAGTATTTCTTACGGGTGTATTGTACACTTAACGGGCGTCAATAACGTACAGTTAAGTTTTTTGTGTAAACTTAGTGTAAGATATTAGTTAGCTGTAAATACTGACATAAGTGTTGTATACCCACCTTTTCGCTAACGGCGTCATTAACGGTAAGTTAAATATAGGGTGTAAACAGAGTGTAATCCAGTTTTTAATGTTTCAACCAATAGATTTCCACCACTTGTCCTCTCCAGAATTGCTCTGTGTGAAAGCTTTTATTTAATTTAATTTGAGGGAGGCGTCACACTCACCGTGCGACGTGGGAGCTCATATGAATTGGTGTTTTAAAGGAGGGGAGATTGGAAAAATCCCACCATAAAGTCAATAGACCAAAAAACAATCAAAAAAAAATAATTATTATATCATGATAAACGATACTCCATCAGCAAGAGCAACGAAAGAAATTATATTAGGTGTATATCAAATTTTCCATCAGCAAGAGCAACAAAAGAAAGACTGCGATAAACCTTGAATAAAATAGCATAGTTAAATATATAAACCAGCTTTATAAGCATAAATAATAGTACTTGCAACTAATTGCAACTAATCCAACCTCTCTTGCTTGCTACAGCAGCAATTTGATTAGCTGCGTAATACAACAGTAATAAAATAAAAAGTTGCGTAATAAATAAACCCGATGTAAAACTAAACCTTCAAAACTAATAGTGTCCTGCTGCGGATCTCTTAATCAACAACTATGTTTTTCGTCTTTCTCTGACAGTTCTGGAAACTTTCCCACGACGTATATTGTTACGGGTATCCTCCTCCTTCTGTTTCTGTAAGTCAAGAGAAACTAAATCAGACGCTAAACACGATAAAACAATCAACCAAAAAATAGATATCCTCAAGTTCTTACCAAATACGCCTCATCTAATTCTGCCACCCCAGGGTTACTTAAACGATGGATAATGATCACAGCACGCCGTTTTTCTTTTGTCTTCCGCCTCTGAGACTTAAACTTGAGCTTCTCCTCTTGTAACTTTGACATAATGACTCTCACTCTCTCTGGTGCTACCTTTCTTTCCCGAGAAGCCCACACCAAATGTGCTCCACTTTTCTCGCTTTCCTTCTGCTTCAAACAACAAATAGTCAGATAAGAACGGCTAAAATTTGCAAGCAATGAGCAGTCAAGATTAGGAGATAACCGTGTCGTATGTCCAAACACGGTTTGGATCCTTGGCTGTCTTTGAGAATGGGTTGAATTCAATAGGAACATCATAAAGGGTCTCCATGTAAACGGTATCACTCAAACAAATTTTGCGATCAAATGTGCATTTAGCAATCCCTTGTCTAGGTTGACCATCCTTCCACTTCAGTGTACTTAAGACCTCCTTTGTGGCAGCCTGCAGATTGACATTTCAATTAGGAAACACAACAAAACAGATCAACACAAGCATGTATGCAATTTGGACATTCACTTGAGAGAAACAAATCCTGCCAACTCTATAACCCATTTAAGTGAAGGGTCTCGAACTCTTAACGCATAAAACAGCTGGGACCAATACCACAGTAATTCCACTCATTCAAAAATTTTACTACAGCGTATGGATGGTCACCTATTTTACCATAATTTCGATAGCAAAGCATATATACAGAAGAGAGGTACACTAACCTCGTTAACCTTCCCCAGAATTCCACTCACAGTCTTTATTTTGTTATCTTTATACTGATTGATTTCAATATCGGATGTAAATAAGTCCTTGATAAGGGCAGTCTCGTTGATGATCTTGCAAGGAGTTCCAACCCATGTCTTCAAAGATATAAACGGGGCACGGCTAAAACCAAGGACTTCACCGGTTGCTAAAATACGAAAAGCTGCCTGTGGATTAAATAAAATGAAAGTTACTCAGTAAAGATAATAAGAAACCACTGTATAAGCAAATCAACAATTTAGCGGAAGGATAATCTCATTTTTAAGGAAATATAAATAAATAAATAGAAGATAGAATACATCAGACCTTGTTATCTGCCAGACTCTGTACAGCAACAACTCCAGTTCCAGGAGTTGCAAAAGGGCCCCAAAATGTTGCAGAACAGGGCTTGTCTTCAGGAGTGAATTCAAGAATTTTACGCAAGTCTTCCAGGGCATAGATAGGTGTCGTTTGGTACCTTCTCCAACCAACTGAAACAATGATAGGATCTTTTGTCTTCAATGGTTTCACATGCAAACTGTGTCTCTCAAATCTCGCCTGGAAAAAAAACACTGAGTTCATGAAGATACGGGCAAATAAGCAAATTCTAAGTTGGGTCTACAATTGACTATGAAAATGTCCTACAAATGAACAATACTTGAGTATTCAAATATTAAGCATGCACATAGAAGAATCTCTTCCCTTTTAGCAATTCCACAATTTAAAGAAAACGAAGATGTTTTTTAGCAGGGATGACTGCTAAGAAATGGAATGATGTCCGGTAGTAAACTAAAACTTAGATAAGGCATACTGACCGAGATACATCCAACAAAATCTTCTTCAGGACTGATACCTCCAATGAGAATAGGCCGACCGGGATCATAATTATTAACCATCTTAAACGGAACATTGCAGACCTTAAACTTTAAATAAGACCCCATTCTGAAAATCTTTTTCTTTTTCAATTGAGTTTCCTCAGTAAGATCGCTGTCTTCGTTTATATTAATCTGCATCTGAATCAAAAAGTATTCATTCCCACCAAAGAATATGAGAATTTACCATCACCACTTTACAGTGGAGAGGATAGATATGAAGAATTGTTCATCTCAAAACAGTAAAAACTAAAATATCTGTAGTGGGTACCTTCATATCATTGCCATCAACATCTCGTACAGTGGAAGTTTCACCTAAGCTTGTCATGTCAGCTAAAGGGAAATCATGGACGCCAGCAATATGCACCTGCCGAAACACAGGTAAGTCAGTCAGCCAAGTACAACTTGTCGCAAAAGAAGTGAAAAAAAATGCAACAAAAAGAAAAAACAGTGTGAACCAGGAAGAAGACGAAATTATCAAATAACCAATGGGAATGAATTAGAACAGCTTATCCTTAAATTTAACAAGGATCATTATCTACTCTAAATCTAAAACTCACCAAACCTTTATCTTTAGATGGTGTCACATTATTTCATCTAAATATGACTCATGTATAGAGATAGGAATAAAAAGCAAGTTTGCCGTCAGTTAATCTAGCTGAAAGAAGTACCTTAGTTCCTTTCTTGATATCACAACCCCGGAGATAACCATAGCAAATTATGTCTCTATCGCAAGTTCCATCGATGTGCAATCTTAATGCAGGAGTGACATCTTCAAAACGATCTACCAGCACATAAGGATGTGCAGCTCGCCATGGCAAAGGATGGAATTCAATACCCGATATGAAGCTTGCCAGTTTGCATATATCATGATCCGGATACCTGCTGATCACAAGCTAGATAAGAAATCATGTTGTACGATCCTTGAATTTACTTTCATCTTCCTTTTTCGTGAGTCCGTTGGAATAATTAAAAAAAAAGGCTAACATTGTAGGCAAAATGCCAAGGCATTGAGCACATGAACTTTATGAAACTAGTTAGATATGTTCTTTCAGATATACTTACGTCTCATCACCTGGAGCAGACAGGCAAAATATATGTGCTCCTTCACATATTTCATTCCTGAAATCTTTTTTGAAGTGCACCGCCCGCATTTCATAATCAACTTCGTCCATACCTTCAAAGCAGTCAAGATGGGTAAACACCCCCATAACCATGGGCATGCCGTGAACTTTTAAAAGGTTAACAAACTCGAGTGTTTCCTGAAATCAACAAATGCATATTGCAGTAAGGCAAACATATTGGTTATAGCTTGTCTAAAAAAGTTCTACATACATGGAACACACTGAAAGTATGACAACTGATAGAAGTTTGTAAGCACACATGCTGAATGTCCTAAACTTGTGTAGTACAAAAGTAAAGTGTGACATACCATTTCAAACCCAAAACTCGCATCGATGATGAATATCACCGCGTCAGCATATTTTGCAGCATCAATCATGCCATTGACATTATTAGGACACTCCACAAACTGTATCCGTCTTTGTCCACCTGACAAAAAATCACTCAACCAAAAGCACAATGAGACTGTGAAACTAACGTGTTTAAGAACTACCGACTTGGTCTAGTTAAACAATCAAGACTATGAAGAAATGTACCTGCTATGACCGTAATGGGGCCTGCGGTATCAGGAAGATTACGGTTGGCGTAATGCTTCACTAGAGACTTGATCAACAAGGATTTCCCAACCTACGAATTCCAAATTTAGGCCCTTAAAGTTTCAAATCCGAGTTTCCAGTAAAAAGTAAACCCAATTACACGCAAATAATACTTACCTTGGGAGGTCCATGAACTACAATAACATATGGAGCAGGTTGAATAATTGGCTCTTCCTCTTTCTTATCAGCAGATTCCTCCTACAACAGCGGCAATAACGATATCAATATCATTCTCAATCCTAAAAAGAAAGAAAAAAAATTTAATCAAGGAAACAAACCTGCTGTTTTCTCTTCCTGTTGATTTTCAGTCTCCCCATTGAAACCCTAGAAACTCACTAAATTAAGAGGTTTCTTATTCAGATCGTATAAGTTGGATCAAAGCTAGAGAACAATAACTATGAAAATAACTTTGATGAATAAAATAAATACTATCCATTCTTATACAGGCTTCAATATTTCTTAATGCCATTAACACTATAAAAAGGAAATCAACCTAAACTAGGAAACCAATTAGAAAGGGTATGTTAACTGGAATTAAGCAATTTAGTATTTGGTGGATCTGACATCAGAAGCTGCAGGTTGCTCTGTATCATAACAATACTCTCTAACTCAGTTGCAGCTGGTGAAGACATCCAATTGAAACCCACGACATTTCAATTGGATATCCAATTGCAGCTGGTGAAGATATCCAATTGAAACCTAGTACTCAGAATCTCTCCAAGAAATCCAGCAATCGAACCACTTGAAGGAAAAACAAGCAAAGTAATTTGGAATTTGCTAACGAGTAAGACAGCTCATCTGTGACATCTCGAAGAACGGTTTAAGCGGATTCAGTATTGTTTGGAGCTGATTCTGGTAATTCTCAACGTTTCTGTGGGCAGACAAACAAAAGAAAATGTTTTTGACTACCTACGAAGCAACAAAGAAAGTCAAACTAATAGGTTTTGCAGGAACAGAAATAAGCCAGCTCAGCTGATAAGAGTCAAACGGTCAAACAAACAGAGTAATTTTGTCTCATTATCCAGGTCAGCTTGCACCCGACAAACACTTTGCTTCAAACATTCTAGTTCAACTAGCTCAAGTGCCACACCTCAAACCAGTGTTTCGCAACAAATATATGGATCATGGTGCACAAAAATTGCCGACTACATGTAAGCACATGGCGCTGTTCCTCTTGCTCATGATTTACATTGTGCTAGATTAGAGCTGTCAACGGGCCAAGCTAGGGTCAACCCGGCCCTAGCTTGTCAGCCCGTTGACAAGCTAGGGTCAACCCTAACCCTAGTACTATTCATATACAAGCCCAAAATCTCAACCCTAGCCCTAGACGGGTTGGCTTGGCGGGTTCACGGGTTGGCTTGTTTTACTAAGCCACACAAAATTCAAGTATTTCTATCTAAAAATAATTTTATTTTTTTGGTGCTAATGAATCAATTTATTTTGGATTTGATATCTCTATTTTATTGATATGGAATGTGAAGGGATTGATGATCTAAAATAATACAAAGGATTTAATTACTAATTGTTATTCGTTAATATGTATATAATAAACGTAAAATGTGTTTTTTATTTCTTAGGTGTAGGCTTCTTTGGTTCTATTGAATGTAAATTTCAAGTTATTGGTTGTCATTCAATTGTAAATAAGATATAAATTTCAGATTATTGAAAAAATATAAAATGATATCACGGAAAAAAAATTTTGTGTCTCACATCAACCAAAAAATCATACATATGACTATATGAGCATATACTCACGGGTTGACGGGTAACCCGCGGGTTGACCCTAGATTGGCTTGTTTTCTACTAGGGCTAGATATGCTAACCCTAGCCCGGCTTGTTTAGCCAACGGGACAAGCTGAGCCGGGTTGAAACAAGCCAAGCTAGGTCCAACCCGCAAGCGGGTTGAAAATTGACAGCTCTATGCTAGATAGTGTGGCTCAATGTAATCAAATCAATATTTGAAGTTGGAAAGATTAGAAACCAGAGTGTAGGTCGGACTAATTCTCCGGCAATTCCATGAATGCATAAATACATCCCAGTTCCCACCATACACCTAGACCTTGACCAAATTCCGTACGTGTGTTTTCTTGAGAGAATTTTTATATTGAAAGGTGTGTATTCAACATCTCTCATGACTCGGCTCTTTCCCCTTCTTCAATCCCAAACGTCTCGAACTCTCTATATACTGCATAATCTTCAAAATTATTGTAGATGTAGAAAATCCTACTGCTACATCCAAAGAAACTCTAACATACACAAAGAAGTAAAATCAACAAGAGAAGTAGAAGAACACAAGATATACGTGGTTCGGTATGATTACCTACGTCCACGGGTAAAAGGATGATCTTATTGCTTGGTTCACAGTTACAAGATGTATGCTTCTCTCAATACTCTAAGTGTGCTCTCACTCCTTTGCTTCTTACTTACCTCACTAGCTCTCTACACGATCTCTATTTATAGTTACAAATGGTGATGTAGGAATTACTATTTAGTCCAATTTTTCGTGACCCGAGTTAATGGCTAGTCCACCCATGAAAAACATTTACTCGTTAGTCCAATTATTTACTCGTTAGTCCAATTATTTACTCGCTAGTCCAAAAACTTTTTGGAGATTATAAAGTGTGTTTTCTAAATGCCTAAAACACCCTTACAGCTCTAATTAGTATCAACACATGCAAATATTACTAGTAATATGTTACTACATACTAGTAGTATCAATATGGTCATACTACATATCAATATGTACTATATTAATAGTAAAAGAGAATATGTTACTCGTAAATTAAGTAACTTCTCTACTATACTAGGAGTAACATGTGTACTAGTAAACTAGTAATATACTAGTAGTAAACTAGTACTATACTAGTAACATATTAATATGTAATATCAATATATAGCATACTACATACTAATATGACACTACATACTAATATGTAATGTCAATATATAACATACTACATATTAATATGTAGTATCAATATATAACATATTGCTACTAGTAACATATATGTTACTACATACTACATTTGTTCTATATATAGTTCATTTGTTCTATATATGTTACTACATATTTTATCACATACTACATATTAATACTAGTATACTACTAGTTACTAGTATACTAGTAAACTAGTATTAATACTAGTATATATGTTACTACATATTACATATATTGTTACATATTACATATGTTACTAATAACATACATAGTATATTATATGTTAGGGTTAGTAGAGTAATTTTACTCTTTTCAAATCTTTTTTGGACTAGGGAGTAAATGTTGTTTCCCGCTGGACTAGCCACTAATCCGGGTCGGGTTTAGTGGACTAAACAGGAAATCTCTCGGGCGACTAGCTGATGCTTACTAACCCTAACATATAATATAGTAACATATGTTCTTCCTTGATGATACTTACTAACCCTAACATCGACTAGTTGATACATCGATATTACAGTGTTGGGCCTGATGTAGCTTCCTTGATGTTCTTCTCGGGTGACTAGCTGATGCTTTACCCGGTATTTTCTTTTGCTCGAGTCAAGGCATCTAGCCGAGTGGTATCATCACCCGATATCGCTTGTTAGGTGGAGGTGATCGACGTCGCCCTCTTGGATTCCTAGCCTAGTCCAACCTTGACCGAGTTTTCCTTATCTCTTCACCAACTCTGTCAGTGTATTAATTGCCCTCGAACCCGATGAGTATCACATCAGAACTTTTCTCCTCCTTTATGTCGACATCTCGTGCTGTCTTCATTCCTCTTTTCTCGCGCCCAGATCTGATGAGGTGATTCGGTGCTTCTGGTACTTGCTTTTCTTGATGCGCCCTTGACCAGGATGGCTCCACATGTCCCTGTAGATTATTTACACCTGCATTTATGCCCCTTCTTCCATTCGTGTGATCGACACGAGGGGAAGAAACCGCCTCGTCTTCCCACGTCTTCAGTCATGCCGGGTTTCACGCCACGCTGTTCCCCATCTTCATTGGTTATTGCATCCGGTTTACCTTCCTCGTCGGTTACCATAGGTGAGGTTTATAAGCTCGACCCCTAAACCCCTTTTTTCTTTTTATACTTTCCTTTGCCATTTTTGTTTTCTCTTATCTCTCTGTTCTCATCTGCCTTCTCTTAGTTATCTTCTCCACAGGTTTCCTTCCTTTTTTCTTCATTGTCCTTTGTCTTCCTTGTTTCCATTGCCGCTGCAACTTCCGATTCCGGTCGCATTTTTACTCCTCCTGCCATTTCCTCTACTAGCTTTCATGGCGTCCTCAACTCCTTCCATGACGGAAAAAAGGTGCATGAGCTATGTGTTTTCTGATGAAGGCGGTATATCACTTGATTCCTTGTTTGTTATAGAGAGCCCTTCCAAGCATGATTATCGTGCTCTGGATTCTATCTTTTCTGATAATCCTTCTTCGTTTTCATGTAGGGATGACAAGAGAACTGCTAAAGACTTGTCGGATGAGGTATTCGTTCAACAGTTAAAAGATGAGTTCGACCTCCATGGCTATGACGTCAGGCTCTTGTCGGGCCAAAGAGGCGTTTTAAAGAAAGATGATGTTCTAAAGTTTCCTCATTCGGCCGAGGCGACCATTGTCACCAGGGGCCATCTAGAGATCGGGCTGCGTTTTCCTTTGTACGATCCTAGTCGCCCATTTTGGTACGAGGCCCTTTCTAAGATCCGTCCGTCCCGCGCCTTGGCTCAATGGAATGACAACACTTTCCGTATCTTGTACGAGTGGGAGAGGCGCAGTCGAGGCGAGTGTACTCCTACTGCTTGGTCTACTTACGATCCTTCCTAGGCGAGCGATTATACTCCTACCAGTTTTGCTGATAACTATCGAAGCGGGACTGCTACCAATGGTGATCTTGCCGGTTTCGCTGCTAGCCATCACCGCCATAAGACTCTTCCTGAGGGCGTCAAGAAGCTTTTGTTGGACGAAGATCCCGAAGGGAAGAGTTCCAACAGACATGCCCGTCATACAGTGATGCATCATGGGACCGAGTTCCTTTGGCTATTTCTGGGCGTCTTCTGAGTGGCAAATTTCCTCCTCCGACCGAGTCTTATCCTTTCTAGGTGGTCAATATTGATCGGGTGAGTGTATTTCCCAGTTTTTTAGCTTAACCGATTGGTTCCGGCGACTCGTAGGATGATGTTTTAATTTCTGTGTTTTACAGACTAAGTCCCAGGGTGTTCCTTCTGAGCCTCTTGTTCCTCGGAAAAGGGATAGAGTTGCAGGAGCCGAGGAGGAGACAGGGAAGGTAACAAATATACTGTTTTCTTATTGACGTACATGTACGTGCCCCTATTTGTTGCCTTGCATGGTTTCGACATCGGCTCATGCGCAGAAGCTGAGAGTTGACAAGGCTGGTGGTGCTTCGGCGAGGGATAATGAGGATCCCGATGATCGGCTTCCTTTATCACATTTCATGAGGAAGTCGCCTCAGAAATCTTCTGATGTTTCGTCTACCCTTGTAGGTGAGAAGCCCAAAGGGAAGGGCAAGGAGACCAAGGGCGATATATCTGCCCCGGAAAAAACTGTGCCCCGGCAGTTAGCTGATAAAGGGATTGTTCTTGCCGATGGCGTTGTGTATCTTGAGTCTGATGGTGATGATGATGATGGTATTTTCGATGAGGAGGATGATGCCGATGGTGATGAAGAAGAGCCGAGGCTAGCGGAGAAGTCTGGTGGTGGAGACAATGTGGTTATTCGTGATGAAGAGAACGTTGTTGTTGGGGGCGAGTTGCTGGAGCCTCTTTCTCATGTGGTTCCTAACTCGGGCAGCAATACTTCTTTTACCGTCTCGGGTCCTATGTGCAACTCTCTTGGGGCTCTCATTTCTCCTGAATTTGCCTCTCTTTCGGATGAAGAGAAGATCAAGGCTGTCTCGTTGTATGATGCTGGTTTGAAAAGCACTTTCGATCTGCTGGTAAGTTGTGTTATTCAGGTTATGCCTTTGTGCCATGGAGTAACTGCTAATGATGTTGGTGTTTTTAGGATATCAATCGCTCGTTGTTGAACGCTGCCATTCAACGCAAGGAGGTCGCCGAGAGGGAGGGTCTTCATCTCTTGTTACAGCAGGAACGTGAGCGATCCCGGAGGATGGAAAAGCAATTGGCCGAGACCCAAGGTATCTACTTAACTTTCAACTGTTTATGATTGATTCTGTAGTGTCAATATCCTGAGTTTAGTACTACCTGCCTAGACGAATCTTCTAGTGCGGAGGCCGACGCTGCCACGAGGTGTCGTTTGTTGAAAAGGGAAATTAACATAGAACGGGATCACGTTTCGAATTTACAACAGAGGATAGTTACTAAGGATAATAAGATCGATCGCTTATAGACCGAGATTGAAGATCTTCAATCCAAACTGCATCGCTACGAGACTTTTGAGTATGTCCCCTAGGAGATTGACAATCTTAGGGCAAGCTTAGCTCGAATCCAGGATATCGCTGCTGACAAAACGCTGCTGGCCGATAACTTAGAAGTTCAATGTGGTCGATTAAGGCTTCAGGTTCGAGATTTACATGCAGATCGGCTTCGAATTCTGGGGGAGAAGAATGCTGCTGACAAGTGTAGTCAAGAGTCCCTTGAGAAGCTTAGAGAGTCCAAGAAAGTTTATGAAGAATTGGAATGGGTTCGAGCCCAATTATCAGGTTTGTAGTTAGCCCACTCTCGGTAGAGAACCGAATGGAGTGATCACAAGAAATACTGCCCCTCCAATGAGTTTAACGAACAACGATATCTAGAACTTTCCTCCAAGATATCCTCCCTCGAGTGTAGCTTGTCTGAGTCTGAAGAGACCGTTAGAGTAGTCACCCCTTTGCTGGAAGGTGGTGTATCTTATGTTGTGTTTTCCTTGTCGTTGTTTCAATGTTGTTACTGTGTGACTGACCGCTCTCGTGTTCTGGCAGCCGAGCAAAGGAAGGTGGCATCGCTGGAAGAGGAGAATGCTCGATTGAAGGGGAAGGACTGTTGGCCAGGGAGGCTCAGTTACTCGGGCAGGTGGACACGGCTGAAGCGGCATCGAGGCAGCTATCACAAGATCTCACCGCTGAGAAGGCGAGGTTTAATGATGAGCTTGTTACGAAGGTTAAAGCCGATGTAAATGCGGTACTTGATAAGAAACGAGCCGATGCTGCTGCTAAGAGGGCGGTCCCGGGGCCAGTTTCTCCTAAAGAGTAAGTTCGCCTTTTGTTGCGCTGCGCCGCTGTTTCACCCTTTGTAATGGGTTGTAATCCTCTTGAACACCTTCTTTGTCTCGTACACTTTTTAACGGGGTGCTGCGTCGCCGATTTAGTTGTTTTTTCTTGCTATCTGTCATTACTATCCCCGTTACCATTTCGTTTATGTTATGTCAATGATGTGTGGTTTATTTTTACGACTAAGTTATGTATGCCTGCATAAACATGAGTAGATTAGTTAATCATAAATGTCGTTTCTGTCGAACACACTCAACAGGGAGGGTCATCGGGCCCAATGCCATGTCCCGATTGAGGTATCTCATCGCCGTCTTTCGAGATCTAGTGGTAGGGTAGTTGTTCTTTCCTAATGTCTACGGAATCGATATCCCAAGAAGTTATCGATTAACTTTCTTGGGCAAGTGATTTCGGCCACTTGCGAGGGGAGCAATGTTGACTGCTCGATTGTCGAGTACTCATGCCCCGATAATCGGCCACTGGTTTCCAACCACCACGGCCCTAGGACTACCTCGTCACTTGCACACTGCCATCGCCCCGAGTTCGAATAGTCCGTCTTAGTGTAAGCCGCCCCAACACTTGCACAATGCCATCGCCTTGGGTTCGAAATGGCCATTTAGACGCACTTGTCATATTTCCAACCCCACGTGGCCTTTCACGGAAATAAATGACAATATATCATACCTGCTCTCATGGGTGATATAGTTTTAGTCGTGTAGCATTCCACGGTCGTGGCTCAGGTGTTCCATCCGGTTTTAGTATCTTGTACGCCCCTTCGCCGACCTTCTCAACAATGGTGTAGGGTCCTCCCCATTGTGCTGCTAATTTTCCGCCTTTTTTATCACGTTCATAACTGGGTAAATCCTTTAGTACCAACTGCCCCGGTTGAAATTCCCTTGGTCGAAACCGTTTGTTATACTCTCGCTGGATTCTTCGTTGGTAATTTTCCATTTTTTGCAGGGCCATCTCTCTTGTTTCTTCTAGATCGTTGATGAGTGCCAAATATTGCATATTTATACACCTTTTTATTGGCATTTAACTCATCTTTTGTGCTCAGAAATCAAATATTATCCCAGATTCTGTGTTTTCTTTGTTTTCAAGAATAAATATTTGTACTAACTAATTTTGTGTTTTTAGGTAATAAATAAAGTTCGGAGATTCGGAGGAGACAAAAGAGCAAAGAATTGGAGGCGAGCATCTATGGAGCAGAAAGCCAAAGCCCGCGCGCGCATCAGGAGCAAACCATTTACAAGACATGGGCCCAAGCTATCCAAGACCCGCGACCCGGATCCGAGCCCGTCCACTCCAAGCCGTTGAGATCTCGCCCAGATGCATCCTACGGTCGCTCCATCGCTCACATCATTTCTCGATGTCTCCGCTCAACACCAAAACAATCCAATTCTCCTTCAACCGTTCAGATATTACCCCTAGATCCTACGCTTGCTGCACCCCTCACTTCAACTCTCGATGTCCCTGCTTCACAACAAAACTCCCTACTCCTATACCCCCACTCGAGCAAACCCATTTCTTCTTCCATCTTCTCTTTCTTCTCCGACAACCTCCACAGAGAAACCCTTACCTTCACCTTCTCCCCCATACCGAAACCAGAGCCATCATCACCACCTCCATCTTCTGACAGCCGCACCAGAGTCATCACCACCTTCTCCGCCACCCTCGCATCACTTATCTCCATCCATAGCTTCTCACTTACCCTAGAAGCTAGGGTTGAGATGATTGAAGTTAGGGTTTTCACCAACCACCCCGCATGGTCGATTCATAGGCAAGACAAGGCAGAAATCAGGTTTGGGTTGGTGTGTAATCGAGTTTGAGTGAATGGTGAGAGATATAAATTGTTATTTTGCATGTGAGAGAAAACAGTCAATTTTTAGGGTTCATAGTTTAGTTTTATAGTTTCAATTTCAATCTGTTTTTCATGATGTTTATGATGTTCTAATTAAAATTGCTAGGATTGAAATGAAACCCTAGTCAGTGTTCTGTTGTTCAACTTCAATTGAATTGTTTTGCATGCTTTAACTTATAAGAGAAGCTTAATTCTAACACCTCAATACCCTGCTCTCACAATGGATGCCTTGTATCCATTGTAGTTAGGATAACATTGTGTTGAGTGTGTTTCAGCTCATGCTTTAATTATTATTGCTAATTCTCTTGACTAGTTGTGCTTAATTAGACAACTAGTGCTCTAGGTTAGTACCTTAGCTGATAATTGAGTTATCATTTGGTGAAACTCCTTAGATAGGTGATAAATTTGACACCTTATCCTTGTCTGTCATAGGAACAAAACATTCAAACTAGTTGAATCCCATAACATGAACCAAGTGGTGGATTTGATAATCCTAGTGCCTTAAACCTTATTACTTGTAGTTCATCTTGAGTTAATTGTTACAACTTCCTTCTTGTCGTAAAGACACTAAACAAAGCCATAAATTTGTGTCACTTTCCCCCGAAATCAGTTAAGAAGCCTTAGATCATAACACACACTCTAGTTCTCTGTGGTTCGAGCTGTGCTTGCCACTGCCTCCAAAGGCACTGTGCACTTGCAGATTAAGACGTAGGAAAGCTCTTTTACAGACCTACCCAATCGTCGAGTTTAGCCAGGATAAGATCTGCTGAGATGTTTCGTCTCCATGCTTCGGTTCTTGTTGTAGGTATCATTGCCTCTGTTGGAAGGATGACTTCGGTCCCATATGTTAACATGAAAGGCGATAATCCGGTTGCCTCTCTACGAGTTGTCCTATATGCCCACAAAACGTTATAAAGCTCTTCGCACCATTCTCCGCACTCCCCTTCAAGCTTCTTCTTCAGGTTATCGACGATGGTCTTGTTGGTAATCTCGGCTTGTCCATTGCTCTGAGGGTACAGGGGTGTAGACTTGCTCTTTCGAATATTGTATGTGTTGAATAGCAAGTCGATATTCTTGCCCTGTAGCTGTTTCCCATTGTCGAAGACGATTGCTGCCGGTACTCCAAAGCGACATATGATGTGTTCCCAAATGAATCGGAAAACGTCTTTATCCCGTATGTGTTTCAATGGTGCGGCCTCCACCCATTTAGTAAAATAGTCGGTAGCCATAATCAGGTACTTCCTCTGCCCCGATCCTACATGCAGTGGTCCCACGATATCGATCCCCCATTTGGCGAAAGGCCAGGGACTGATAACAGAGTTTAATGTTACTGCAGGTGCATGTATCTTCTTTCCAAATTTTTGGCATTCGTCGCAGATGAGGGCCATATGCCTCGCATCCTCGTTCATGTAAGGCCAGAAATATCCCATGGTTTTAGCTCGTGCCGCTAGGCTGCGGCCTGAGCTATGGTTTCCCGCTGCCCCATAGTGCAACTTATTGAGGATCGTATGCCCTTCTTCTTTACTCAGGCACCTTAGCAATGGTCCTAAGTATGACTTCCTGTATAGAGTGCCGTCTCGGAGTTCGTACGTAACTGCTTTGCTTTTGATTTTGTTAATCTCGGGTCGCCCCTTGGGCAGCTTTCCTGTTTCGAGGTATTCGTGAATCAGTTTCCTCCAATCATCGTTCCGATACTGATCGGTGGTTGTTGCTGCGACATGTGCGCCGATGTCTACGGTCTCAGGTACTGATGGCATTAAGACTCTCATAACTCTGATGCCTTCGACGCTTACATCTGTCAACATGGAGGCAATGTATGCTAAAGCGTCCGAGTGGCGGTTGTCCTTTCTACAGATATGTCGAAACTTGATGCTTGGTATTTGGCCAATGTAGAATTGGGCGAGTTCCCAGTATTTCTGTAATAAGGGGTCGTGTATGGCGTACTGCCCGCTGATTTGCCGGACGACTAGCTGAGAGTCGCTCGTTAGCCATACCTCTTGGATTCCCATCTCCACTATCAAACGCAAAGCATGTATTACCGCTTCGTATTCCGTGACATTGTTGGTCACTTTAAATTCAAGCCTAAACGAGTGGACCATCTTTTTGCCCTTCGGTGTCGTGAAGACCAAACCTAGGCCCGATCCATCTTTATTGATGACCCATCCACAAAAACCTCCCTTCGTGTCGGGTTACATGTCTCAAGTAGGTCGGACGGATCCTCTCGGTCTTCCTCCATTTCGGGGATGTCTTCTACTTCATCTTCGTCGCTGAGGGGGAAGTCTGCCAGAAAGTCAGCCACTGCCTGTGCTTTTACTGCTGTTTTCATTTCGTAAAAAATGTCGAACTGCTTGATTTGTGCACTCCACTTAGAGATCCGTCCCGACCTAGCTGCATTGTCGAGTACTGATTCTATGGAGGATTTTGTGAGCACCCGAATCTTGTGAGCTTGGAAATACGTCCGAAGATTTTGCGTTGCAAACACCAATGCTAATATTAGTTGCTCGATCCTGGTGTAGTTCCTCTCCGCTGGATTCATGGTTTTGCTTATGAAATACACCGGCTTTTCCTCCCCTTCAACGTTCTTGACTAGTACGACACTAATGGCATAACTGGTTGCCCCAAGATATAATGTCAGTACCTCCTCGGGCTCGGGTCTTTGTAACACCGGAAGACTCGCGAGATGTTGCTTAATTTTCTGAAATGCTTCTTCACACTCCCCGGTCCACTTAAACTTTTCTCCTTTCCTTAATGCCCCGAAGAAATCCTTGCACTTGTCAGACGATCGAGAGATGAATTGTCCCAATGCTGCCAAGTTCCCATTTAATCGTTGCACGTCCTTAATCGTTACAGGCGATGTCATTTCCACGACGGCTCTGATTTTATCCGGGTCGGCTTCGATACCTTAATCGGTGATTATGCATCCTAAAAACTTGCTCGAGGTGACCCAGAAAGTGCACTTGGCCGGATTTACCCTCATCTTGTACCTTCTCATGGTATGAAATATGTCTCGGAGATCGTCGAGGTGGTTGGTGGCCACCTTGCTCTTGACCAACATGTCGTCCACATATACCTCAATGGTGTTGTGTATTTTATCCTCAAACATGTCTTCTACCAATCTTTGATAAGTGGCCCCTGGGTTTCTCAATCCAAATGGCATTTTGGTGTAATAATACAACCCTCTCGGTGTGAAGAAAGATGTATGCTCTTGATCTTCGGGGGCCAGGGGTATTTGGCTGTACCCTGAGTACCCGTCCATGAGTGTTATTGCCTTATACCTGATTATGGATTCCACTAGCTGATCAATGCTAGGGAGAGGGAAGCTGTCCTTTGGGCATGCTTTGTTTAAGTCGCTAAAGTCGATGCAGACTCGAACGCCTCCGTTCCTTTTAAGGACTATTACCATGTTAGATATCCATTGCGGGTATTGGGCTTTGCGGATGATTCCTGCTACTTGCAACTTATTTAACTCAGCCTCCACCGCCGTTTGCAGCTCGGGCGCAATTCTCCTCATTTTTTGTCGGATAGGCTTGAACTTGGGGTTTATCCGTAGGTGGTGCGAGCAGACTTCCGGGTCAATCCCTTCCATATCGTGCATTTGCCAGGCGAATATGTCCATGTGTTCATTCAAAAGAGCTATCAACTGCTGAGATTGTTCGTTTGTCAAGAGAGTTCCTATCCTCACTAATTTTGGTTCTTCATCGGTGCCCAGATTGACTTGTCGGGTAGGTTCTAAGGCCGAGAAATTTGGCTTTGGCTCGCCGATTATTACCGGCTCCTGTGATTGCTATGATATCTCTTTCTCGCCAGCTTCATAGGTAGCGATGGCTTGTGACATCACTTTTTCCAATTCTTCTCCCGCCTTTATTTCCTTAGACTTGTTCTTTTCTTGGCGTTTCCTTGATCGCCTCTCCTCATTCTGCTGAACATCCATCTGCACACACTGTCTCGCCGCATGGGGGTCGCCTAACACTTCTACCACTCCTCGATAAGATGGGAACCGCAATCTTTGGTGATACGCCGAGGCGACCCCCTTGATTCCCGCAAGCCAAGGTCGACCCAGGATTGCTTCATATGGTGACACGACGTCGACCACACAAAAGGTGGTGAGTGTGTCGAGGAATCCCTCCCCGTCCGAGACTCTGAGGGTGACTTATCCCTTTGGTACTGTCACCGTACTGTTGAAGCCGTAGATTTGATAGGTCGACGGGATCAGGATGTCATCGGAAAACTCCATCCTCTTGAAAGTGTCATAGAATAGAACTTCGACTGAGCTGCCACTATCCATCAATATCCTTCGGACGCCCCATTCCTCAATCAGCAGTGTTATTACTAAGGGATCCCCATGCGCTTGACCATTTAATGGGACGTCTTTCGCCGAGAAGGTGATCGGCTGCATCATCCATGATTCCATGGGCAGGGTCTTGGCCACACTGAGGATTTCCTTGCCCGATCGATCCCTTTTATGAATCTTGACGTGATACCGGTTCCCAAATCGAACCCTTGAGTTGCCGAGCGTGATATGGTGTTGCAGGCAAACTGAGTACCACGGTTGATTCTTATTTGGTGTACTGGGACGTCGGGTTGAGCGGGTGCTGGCGATGTCTTGACGAAATATCGTAAATATCCATCTCGGATCAGATGCTAGACGATATCTTTCACCTCCCGACAATCGTTAGTTGAGTGGCCACGAAACTGGTGGTAATGGCAAAACTCTGAGTGGTTCCTTGTCTCGTCGAACTGGATTCCCCTAGTCTTAGGGTATCGGATGTCGTTCCTTTTCTCGACTTCCTTGAATATCTCTTCCAATGGTGTGTTTAACGGGGTGTAAGATCGGGGTTCATGACGAGGTTTCTTTCCTTTCTCGATCCAAACTTTCTTGTTCTCTCCATGGTGTTGTGTGCTCGGCCTTTTCTCCAATCGCTTAGAATCTTCTCGCGGTGTTGGATCTACTGCAGCGCTTGCTTCTTGTATTCCTCTGTCCTGGGCTCCTTCCTGTATTTCTTCTAGGGCGCTGTAATGTTCTTGCATCTTCCGGATTTCCCTTAACGTTTTGGGCTTCTCTGTGTACATTGCTATCCAGATGAGATCTGACTTCCCCAATGAATTTTCGAATCCGAAGATCTGTTGATCAACTGGTACCTTCCCGATGTTAGTGCATATTTATACACCTTTTTATTGGCATTTAACTCATCTTTTGTGCTCAGAAATCAGATATTATCCCAGATTCTGTATTTTCTTTGTATTCAAGAATAAATATTTGTACTAATTAATTTTGTGTTTTTAGGTAATAAATAAAGTTCGGAGATTCGGAGGAGACAAAAGAGCAAAGAATTGGAGGCGAGCATCTATGGAGCAGAAAGCCAAAGCCGCGCGCGCATCGAGAGCAAACCATTTACAAGACATGGGCCCAAGCTATCCAAGACCCGCGACCCGATCCGAGCCCGTCCACTCCAAGCCGTTGAGATCTCGCCCAGATGCATCCTACGGTCGCTCCATCGCTCACATCATTTCTCGATGTCTCCGCTCAACACCAAAACAATCCAATTCTCCTTCAACCGTTCAGATATTACCCCCTAGAGCCTACGCTTGCTGCACCCCTCACTTCAACTCTCGCTGTCCCTGCTTCACAACAAAACTCCCTACTCCTATACCCCCACTCGAGCAAACCCATTTCTTCTTCCATCTTCTCTTTCTTCTCCGACAACCTCCACAGAGAAACCCTTACCTTCACCTTCTCCCCATACCGAAACCAGAGCCATCATCACCACCTCCATCTTCCGACAACCACGCACTCGAGTCATCACCACCTTCTCCGCCACCCTCGCATCACTTATCTCCATCCATAGCTTCTCACTTACCCTAGAAGCTAGGGTTGAGATGATTGAAGTTAGGGTTTTCACCAACCACCCCGCATGGTCGATTCATAGGCAAGACAAGGCAGAAATCAGGTTTGGGTTGGTGTGTAATCGAGTTTGAGTGAATGGTGAGAGATATAAATTGTTATTTTGCATGTGAGAGAAAACAGTCAATTTTTAGGGTTCATAGTTTAGTTTTATAGTTTCAATTTCAATCTGTTTTGCATGATGTTTATGATGTTCTAATTAAAATTGCTAGGATTGAAATGAAACCCTAGTCGTTGTTCCGTTGTTCAACTTCAATTGAATTGTTTTGCATGCTTTAACTTATAAGAGAAGCTTAATTCTAACACCTCAATACCTCGCTCTCACAATGGATGCCTTGTATCCATTGTAGTTAGGATAACATTGTGTTGAGTGTGTTTCACTCATGCTTTAATTATTATTGCTAATTCTCTTGACTAGTTGTGCTTAATTAGACAACTAGTGCTCTAGGTTAGTACCTTAGCTGATAATTGAGTTATCATTTGGTGAAACTCCTTAGATAGGTGATAAATTTGACACCTTATCCTTGTCTGTCATAGGAATAAAACATTCAAACTAGTTGAATCCCATAACATGAACCAAGTGGTGGATTTGATAATCCTAGTGCCTTAAACCTTATTACTTGTAGTTCATCTTGAGTTAATTGTTACAACTTCCTTCTTGTCGTAAAGACACTAAACAAAGCCATAAATTTGTGTCACTTTCCCCCGAAATCAGTTAAGAAGCCTTAGATCATAACACACACTCTAGTTCTCTGTGGTTCGACCTGTGTTTGCCCCTGCCTCCAAAGGCACTGTGTACTTGCAGATTAAGACGTAGGAAAGCTCTTTTACAGACCTACCCAAGTTTTTGGCGCCGCTGCCGGGGAACTGGTAGTGTGCTGATTAGTTCCATTAGCTTATTTCACCGATTTCAGTTCATCCATTGTATATATATCCTTTGTTCTCTTCTGCATTCAAGTTCATCCCTGGCATCTTTACTTTTGTAAGTTGTTTGAACTATGCTAATTAGTTTAGGAAATTTGTAGCCTCGCCATTATAGTTTAACTCAAGTAAAGCCATCTCGTAGTGTGAATATTTTAGCATAACTTAGATTTATCATAACATTTGCATATGTAGAAGTTAAGAAAATCATTAAATTAGAGTTCATTCCCCTGTAATATATCCAAGCATTCTGCATTTTCTTGTATTCATCCTCCATTTGAAGCTTGTTCACTACTTTAGTATTTCTTTGCATGACTTGCTCATTTTTATATACTGAACTTCTCCTCTGAGTCAACAGGTACCTGTGGAGCAGCTGGAGAAAACCAAAGAGCAGAAAAATTAGTGGATCTGCCTAAACCCAGTGTTATACTGGTGGTATTGCTTTCTAACTCTACTCTATGTGATGTATGTGTGATACACCCTGAAGCTTGAAAACCCTGAGCATAACCTGTGAATTATTGACCTCCAGCCCCTGTAGCCGTGAGGTTGAACTTGGATAGCTAGAATAGCTGCAAGCCAAGTTGAAGTCAACTAAGATAGTTGACATCAACTCAAGCTGTTGACAGCCTTGAGTGATTGCTAATATGTACATCTGTGTAACCCTGTTGAATTAGCCACCCTGCCACCTTGCTAGCTGAGAAGCCATAACCTGAGCATATCTCATCTGCCCTGAGCTCCACCCTGAAGTCGTTGAGCCAACTTGTTGTCGACCCATATCAAGTACCCCCCGTGGTAATGCATAATTGTGTATAACTTCGAGGATTGAAATCTCTTGACTTTGTTGGCACTCGGAGCATGTTGTTAAGTGCAAGCTTTGATATTTGCCGATTCACCAAACCATCCGTGTAGCAATAATCTTGAAATTGTGCTTCGATGCTATTTACATCCGTGCACCTTGCTTTAGCTATATCCGTACCCGCATCTATAACTTTTGTGTGATCTTGTGTTGCCCGAGTGAGTTGTTGAATAGAATAGCATTAGCAGTAACTTGTTGATTTTCAAAATACACACCCTGGCACATGCTTCACCATTGAGTGAGCACATCCGACAACCCTATGCACCATTCACAATTTTTGTCTTGCTAGTGCACCTGCCAATCTGGGCTGTGCTGTGTAAAAGTTTCGCTTGAGCTGCCAATCTGTGTTGAAATTGATTGAGCTGCCAATCTGTGTTGAAATTGATTGAGCTGCCAACTAGTGCATCTTGTTTTCCTTTTTAAAAGTTGTGTTCTCCTTGGTGTGCAAATCTGTGCTTGCCCAAGTGGAGTCTCCTTGTGTTGTCCTTGCTCTGTGCAACTTAGCTTGTGCTTAGAACCTACACAAAACAAATTTGCCGAAACCCCGCACAAAACTCCGACCCACCGCAACAACTAGCCAGTGCACAAACTGAAGCCCAACCACTGGCTTTACAGTCTGCCAACCTTCAGCTGATCTGTTGGGCTGTTTAAACATCACCTGGGCTGCTAATTGCCAAACTAAACTGAGCAACTGGGCTGTGCAACAACATTCAGCCCACATAAGCCACACAACTGGGCTGTGCACAAAATCTGAGCCCACATCATCTGGGTTAGAACCTACACAGCTGGGCCTTACAACATAAAAAGGCCATCTTTTGGGCTTGAGTCTTGTATTAGTGGGTCATTTTTGAGTTTTGCTTTTCTGTGTTGAAATTGATTGTTTGTTAACATGCTAGATGCGCTAGCTAGGCTATGATTGTGTCTTTTAGAGACCAAACAAATCGACTAGTTAGAATCCGCCCGACGAAATCGTAAGCATACCCGGCTCTTCAACAAAGCCCAAGCCCGGACCTATCTCAAATGTAAAACTATGGGTGATGAACAAAACCAACCCCGTAGTCTCAAGGACTACATGTACCCAACTAGGGCAAGCCAGCCCTCTTGCATCATTCTCACAACCGATGCCGGGCCGGGTTTGAACCGAAAGCAAGCACCATTCATATGCTACCCGTGTTTAGAGGGGTCGATGCCGAGAACCCCTACCATCACGTGAGAGATTTTGAGGATATTTGTGGGACTCTCGTTTTAACCAAATGCCGAGGAGTCCCTCAAATTGAGATTGTTTCCTTTTTCTATGAAAGACAAAGCCAAGTCTTGGCTTCATGCCCTACAACCACACCATTAGAACCTGGGATGACCTCACAAAAGAGTTTTTCAAAAAAAATTCCCAAACCATAAGACAAATGACAATTCGCCAAAGTCTAAATGGTTTTGTGCAATTAGAAGACGAAACTCTAGCAAAGTACTTGGAGAGATTCAATGAATTATTACTCCAATGTCCCCACCATGGTTTTGAAAAATGGAGACTCGTGCAAATATTGTATGAGGGTCTAGATGTTAGAACCCGAACCACAATCGAGTCAATGTGCAATGGTGCATTTATTGACAAGAGTGCCGATGACGCTTGGACTTTCTTAATCGAAGTCGCCGAAAAGACTCAACAAAGGGAGTCCATCCGAGAACCGAAACGACTACCACCACAAACAATGTTCATAGAATAGAGTCGACTTTGAGGGAAATGCAAAATGGCTTCTTTGGCACGGAGAATAGAAGTGCTTGAATTGCAGAAAAATGTAAAATCTAATGCCCCTACTCACCGTGACCAAATTGATATGGCCACTTGTGCCGCATGCCATAGTTCTGACCACCTAGTGGACAGCTGTCCAGATTTACATGCATTTCAAGAGTCCAAAACCGAGCAAGCCAATGCATTATACCATAGGCCGAGAACAATCCTTATTCTCAAACCTACAACCTGTGGTGGAGGAATCACCCTAACTTCTCATGGTCCAAGGGACCCGTACAAGGGGACCAACAAATAACAACCAAGGATACTCATATCCTAGAAACCCCCAAGTACAACCACCCACTCAAGACCTCAGAGAAAAAGACTAGCTTTGAAGACTGTGGTCTGTCCGTTAACCCAAAATCTTACGTAACTTAGGAAAACCACCGACCAACGCCTCACAAACCTAGATATTAAGATAGGACAAATCATGATACATTGAATGAGAGAGAAAAGGCAAACTTCCTAGTCAACCCCAACAAAATCCAAAGAATGTGTTTCAAGCAGTGCTCCTCTACCGCAATGAAACTTCACATAGCCATGTGAATGCCGCCACCGCTCTCCTTAGTGGTAGAATTATTGAGAACAATGTAGGTGTACCACCATCAAGCGAGTCTACATCGACTCACCAAGACACACAAGACCGCAGTAAAACATCTACTGTAGAAAAAGAATATGAACCCATTGATAAAACCAAGAGTCCTACTGATGTAGATGTTCCTCTGCCATGTCAAGTACCTGTTGCTCCATTTCCACAACGGTTGGTGCAATAGAAGGGGGGGGGGGGGGTACCCAATACAACGAGATGTTGGAAATGTTCAAAAGAGTTAACATAAACATTCCATTTCTCGAAGCAATCAGCAAATACCGCATATGCTAAGTTTTTGAAGGACCAGTGCACGCAAAAGCGAAAGCTTCATGTGCATAAGCGTGCCTTTCTCACCGAGCAAGTAAGTTCAATTATTCAAAACAAAACCCCACCTAAGTTTAAAGACCTGTAGCCCAACTATCTCTTGTACTATAGGTGATCATACAATCGAAAAGCTTTATTGGACTTAAGAGCTAGTGTGAATCTACCGCCATATTCTCGTGTATGTGCAAGTAGGGTCTTGGGAATTGCAACCCACCCCCGTCACGCTACAATTAGCGGATGATCTCGTGAGAATCCCCCGTGGAATCGTTGAAGATGTGCTAATCAAGGTTGATAAATTTTATTTCCTTGTGGACTTCATTGTGTTAGACACTCAACCTGTGCATAATCCTGAAAATCATATTCCCGTTATCTTAGGACGTCCATTCTTGGCAACGTCAAATGCTATCATAAATTGTCGTAGCGGATATTGAATTTGTCTTTTGGTAACATGACCGTAGAATCAATGTCTTTCGTGTGAACCAACAACCCATAGAGTGTGATGATGATGAATTACACGAGGTTAACATGATTGAGAGTCTCGATTCAAGACTCATTGTCTCGACATCTTACCTCGTGGATCCCGTATAAGCATGTTTAGACAATTTTGACTTAGATCTCTTCAGCTTCGAGTACATTAGTGAAGTCCACTCTTTGCTAGAGTCTCTGTGCCACCCATGGATATTGCTAAATGGCGTAATGCAAGGGAACCCCTTCCACTCTCGATACCAAATCCGCCCCCACCTCTTGACACACCACCTAAGCTTGATTTGAAACCATTACCCGATACCTTGAAGTATGCATTCTTAGGTCCTTCCGAGACCTTACCCGTGATTATTGCATCATGTTTAGACACGGAACAGAAAGTCAACTTTTAGAAGTACTTAAAGAGCATAAAGGAGCCTTAGGTTGGACCATCTCCGATCTTAAGGGTATAAGTCCCACAATTTGCATGCATCACATAAACCTCGAAGAAAACACCAAACCATCTAGAGAAATGAAAAGGAGACTTAACCCCAACATGAGAGATGTTGTCAAGGGTGAGATTCTCGAAACCGCTGATGCGGGTATCATTTACCTGACCCCGATAGCCTGGGGTCACCCCCATTCAGGTAGCACCCAAGAAGTCCGGCATTACCGTTGTTCAAAACGAGATGAATGAGCTCATTCCCACCCGTGTGACCACCGGGTGGCGAGTATGTATTGATTATAGAAAATCGAACACAGAACCAAGAAAGACCATTTCCCTTCCCTTCATTGACCAAATGCTGGAAAGGTTAGCCAAACATAGTTACTACCGCTTCTTAGATGGCTATTCTCCGCTACAACCAAATTCACATAGCACCCGAAGACCAACAAAAGACCACGTTTACATGTCCCTATGGAACATTTGCTTATCGTCGTATGCCTTTTTGGGTCAGTGCAATGCACCCGCTACTTTTCAACGTTGCATGATGAGCATATTTTCCGACATGGTAGATAAGTTTCTTGAGATTTTTATGGATGATTTTTCGGTGTTTGGTTCTTCTTTGATGAGTGTTTGCATCACCTCACTAGTGTGCCGATTAGGTGTAAAGAAAAGAGTTTGGTTTTGAATTGGGAAAATGTCATTTCATGATTAACTCTGCATTTGTTCTAGGGCATATCATCTCGGAAAAGGCATAGAAGTAGACAAAGCCAAGGTAGACCTCATTCAACACTTGCCTCAACCTCGTTTCCGTGAGGGACATCGATCATTTCTAGGCCATGCGGGTTTTTACCGCCGATTCATCAAAGACTTTAGTAAAATTTCACGACCTTTGTGCAATCTTCTTGCAAAAGATGTTGCATTTGTCTTTGATGATGCTTGTAAGGAAGCATGGGGAGCAACTGAAGGCTCTCCTTACATCTGCCCCTATAGTCGACCTCCCCGATTGGACATTACCATTTGAGATTATGTGTGATGCGTCCGACTATGTCGTAGGAGCTGTTTTGGGCCAACGAGTAGACAAACTCCCTTATGTGATCTACTATGCTAGTAAAACACTTAATGATGCTCAACTGAATTATTCCACAACTGAGAAAGAGTTGCTAGTTGTTGTGTTTGCATTAGATAAGTTTAGATCTTATTTGATAGGATCTAAGGTCATCATTTATTCTGACCATGCTGCATTGAGATATCTTTTGTCTAAGAAAGATGCTAAGGCTCGTCTAATTCGATGGGTACTCTTGCTACAAGAGTTTAACCTCGAAATTTGAGATAAGAAAGGGTCAGAAAATGTTGTCGTTGATCACTTGTCTAGGTTGAATGTTGAATCTGTGTTGATTACGGAATCATTCCCTGATGAGCAATTGATGCTTGTGTCTGAAATGCCATGGTTTGTCGATATTGTGAACTACCTTGCTACAGTAGAATGCCCTTGCATTGGTCTAAACAAGACCGTTCTAAGTTCTTGGTCAAGTTAAACACTTCCTTTGGGATGACCCATATTTGTTTAAGTACCGCCAAGACCAAATCATTAGGAGATGTGTCCCCACTCAACAAAGGACGTCATCTCTTTCTCACATGACCATGCATGTGGAGGCCACTTTAGTGCCAAGAAAACTGCTGCAAAGATCTTGCAAAGCGGTTTCTATTGGTCAACACTGTTTAAAGATTGCCATGCGTTTTGTGTTGCTTGTGACCGATGCCAGAAATTAGGAAGTATCTCTAAGAGAAACATGATGCCCTTACAACCCATTTTGATTGTTGAGTTGTTTGATGTTTGGGGTATTGATTTCATGGGTCCATTTCCTAACTCGAAGGTAAGTTATACATTCTTGTTTCTGTCGATTATGTCTCTAAGTGGGTAGAGGCCATTGCATCCAAAACCAACGACCATAAAGTTGTTCTTTCTTTTCTTAAGGAAAACATTTTCTCCCGTTTTGGAACCCCTAGAGCAATAATCAGTGATGGAGGTAGTCATTTTTGCAATAGACCCTTTGAATCATTAGTGCGCAAGTATGGAATCACTCACAAGGTCGCAACACCTTACCATCCTAAAACCAGTGGCCAAGTAGAAGTTTCTAATAGGGAAATTAAGCATATCCTTGAGAAGACTGTCAATCCTTCTAGGAAAGATTGGTCTTTGCGCTTAAACGATGCTTTATGGGTCTATAAAACTGCATACAAGACTCCCATTGGGATGTCTCCTTACAGACTTGTGTACGGTAAAGCATGTCATTTACCTGTTGAGTTAGAACACCGTGCATACTGGGCTGTGAAAAAGTTGAATTTTGATCTTGATAAAGCTGGAACCCATAGGAAACTTCAACTCAATGAGTTAGAAGAATTGAGAAACGATGCATATGATAGTGCCAAAACGTACAAACAAAGAATGAAAGTGTTTCATGATAAGCGCATTCTGCGCAAGTCTTTCACACCAGGTCAGAAAGTTTTATTGTACAACACTAGATTGCATTTGTTTCCGTGGAAGTTACGTTCTAGATGGTCGACCATTCTTGGTAATGCACTGCTTTTTCCCCATGGAGTCAGAAGTTGAAAACCCAAAGAAACAAGAACATCTTCAAAGTCAATGGTCAGAGACTAAAACCATTTCTGGAGCATCTTCCACCAGAGTAGAGACCGTTGACTTGGAAGACCCCATCTATGTGGACTGACCTAGTTCACTTTTGTACATACATATGGACTAAAAATCCATTCTCTTTCCCTTTTTCTTTTTCTTTTTGCATAATTTTGATGTGTGCTAACCAACCTTTTTGTCTTGCGCTCGTGATTGTTTGCTTTCAAAGCATTCATCTTTCTATGGTTTAGCAACACCCTCTTGCATCCTAGAATCTCTTCCCTTTTCTCCTCTCAACATAGTTCTCTTGGTATGTGACTGCTTAAATTCTTTGTATCTCATGGACACATTGAGGACAATGTTTGATCTAGGTTTGGGGTGTGATTTGCATATAGAGATTTTAGTCTTTTTGTTTTACTTTTTAAAAAAAAAAAATCGAAAAACTCAAAATTTGCATAAAAACCTCCAAATTTTAGAGATTTTAGAGTCACTAGCATGCTTCTAGCTATGTTTACATAGAGAGTCCGACCGAAATAACAAGAACTTGAAGTACCGGAGAACGCAATCGGGTTTCTTAGCTGATTAGAGCGTTAAAGTTGGATTTAACCATACCGGAGGGCGAATTAGGTGTTGTTTAGATATTCAGTAGTAGAATTGTGATTAACCATAGTGGAGACTACCCATTTTACATCAAGCGAGGTACCGACCTTCACTCTTTGTGACTTTCTAGAAAAGATGTTAGAGTGTGTGTCACCGTACGTCAATTCCGGGTAGGAATGGTGAGCTACCCAACTTCGCACCACTTTCAACACTATTTTTGATCTCTTGAGTGCTAATTCCGTCAATCATGAGGGTGACGTCTAAAGATGAAAACTCCTTCTAAATATCGATTTGCAGTTAGCATCACTCTCTCTCAATCAACAGATCCTTAGAAACACATCATCGTCAGCAAGCGGAGCAACATCATAATATTTGAAGAAAAAGTGAAATAGTCCAAGGTTTACGTGCAACAAAGAAAAAAAAATAGGATGAGAATTAATGAAGTTTGTAAAATCAAGACAATACAAGTTATGGAGATTGTGTGATATAGTCCTTCATCCATGGAGTTAGTAGTTTTATTGTTTTTATTTTCAATTAATGTATATAGTAAAGTTTGAAGAAAAAAAAATCAATCAAAAATCAAAAAAATATTGTAGCTTATTTTCTTAGTTATACCACCATGGTAAAGAAGAGTTCAAAAAGAAAATTCCAAGTAACAAGGAAATTTGAGTAGAAAAGTTAAAAATTGTCAAGTTTTGTGAAATTTAGAAGTTCATCATCAACAGTTGAAGACCGAAGATTGAAGACGTTTCTATGGTTCTTATGAGAGAGCGATATTAATTGCCGATCGGGTGAGAAGGTAAGTGAGTACTCCCACCCCTTGCTAATGGTTGATTTCCTTTCTTAGAGATCATCATAAAAAGATTCTTTTTGTCCACACTTCTGTGGAGTCTCCATAAATTATTTCGGAAGGTTATCCTTCTTACCTACAACGTGTGCAGATTTCTCTCTTTATTCCTCGCTTTGCACACATGAGAGACTAAAAAGCGATCTTTTTGAGTGCAATTATCGTAAACCCTAATGGTGAGGCAGAAGTCGAGGCTTATGATCACAATCGAATCCGAATTCTTTCATATGGTATGGTTACTTCTCGCTCAAAGACTTAAGGATGAGAATGCATTCTTTGGTAGTTCTAACTTCTTGTTACTAGCATGCGTAAAACTCTATGTCCTCATAGCTCCTTGGATGCTTGAGACTCTTTTACACTCGAAGTTGGAGAAGGTTTTGTGGGTACACCTCTGGTAAACCCTCACGAGACTATAACTCGTCCACTAGGGACACCTAGGGGTTTAAAGGCTTAGTGCATACGCTAAATGCATTCGAGAGACCCGCGACAGGGGTATAGTTAGGATTTCTTATTTTCTGCTTCACTTGAGGACAAGTAAAATTCAGTTTGGGGGTATTTGATGAGTGCCAAATATTGCATATTTATACACCTTTTTATTGGCATTTAACTCATCTTTTGTGCTCGAAATCGATATTATCCTGCATTCTCGTATTTTCTTTGTATTCAAGAATAAATATTTGTACTAATTAATTTTGTGTTTTTAGGTAATAAATAAAGTTCTTGAGATTCTGAGGAGACAAAAGAGCAAAGAATTGGAGGCGAGCATCTATGGAGCAGAAGCCAAAGCTCGCGCGCGCATCGAGCAAACCATTTACAAGACATGGGCCCAAGCTATCCAAGACCCGCGACCCGATCCGAGCCCGTCCACTCCAAGCCGTTGAGATCTCGCCTGATGCATCCTACGGCCGCTCGATCGCTCACATCATTTCTCGATGTCTCCGCTCAACACCAAAACAATCCAATTCTCCTTCAACCGTTCGTATATTACCCCCTAGAGCCTACGCTTGTCCGCACCCCTCACTTCAACTCGCCGTCCCCTCGCTTCACAACAAAACTCCCTACTCCTATACCCCCACTCGAGCAAACCCATTTCTTCTTCCATCTTCTCTTTCTTCTCCGACAACCTCCACAGAGAAACCCTTACCTTCACCTTCTCCCCATACCGAAACCGAGCCATCATCACCACCTCCATCTTCCTCGATGCCCGCACTGTAGTCATCACCACCTTCTCCGCCACCCTCGCATCACTTATCTCCATCCATAGCTTCTCACTTACCCTAGAAGCTAGGGTTGAGATGATTGAAGTTAGGGTTTTCACCAACCACCCCGCATGGTCGATTCATAGGCAAGACAAGGCGGAAATCAGGTTTGGGTTGGTGTGTAATCGAGTTTGAGTGAATGGTGAGAGATATAAATTGTTATTTTGCATGTGAGAGAAAACAAAATAATTTTTAGGGTTCATAGTTTAGTTTTATAGTTTCAATTTCAATCTGTTTTGCATGATGTTTATGATGTTCTAATTAAAATTGCTAGGATTGAAATGAAACCCTAGTCGTTGTTCCGTTGTTCAACTTCAATTGAATTGTTTTGCATGCTTTAACTTATAAGAGAAGCTTAATTCTAACACCTCAATACCTCGCTCTCACAATGGATGCCTTGTATCCATTGTAGTTAGGATAACATTGTGTTGAGTGTGTTTCAGCTCATGCTTTAATTATTATTGCTAATTCTCTTGACTAGTTGTGCTTAATTAGACAACTAGTGCTCTAGGTTAGTACCTTAGCTGATAATTGAGTTATCATTTGGTGAAACTCCTTAGATAGGTGATAAATTTGACACCTTATCCTTGTCTCATCATAGGAACAAAACATTCAAACTAGTTGAATCCCATAACATGAACCAAGTGGTGGATTTGATAATCCTAGTGCCTTAAACCTTATTACTTGTAGTTCATCTTGAGTTAATTGTTACAACTTCCTTCTTGTCGTAAAGACACTAAACAAAGCCATAAATTTGTGTCACTTTCCCCCGAAATCAGTTAAGAAGCCTTAGATCATAACACACACTCTAGTTCTCTCGTGGTTCGAGCCGTGCTTGCCACCGCTCCAAAGGCACTCTGCACTTGGCAGATTAAGACGCAGGAAAGCTCTTTTACGTACCTACCCAATCGTCGAGTTTAGCCAGATAAGATCTCGCCGAGATGTTTCGTCTCCATGCTTCGGTTCTTGTTGTAGGTATCATTGCCTCTGTTGAAGGATGACTTCGGTCCCATATGTTAACATGAAAGGCGATAATCCCGGTTGCCTCTCTACGAGTTGTCCTATATGCCCACAAAACGTTATAAAGCTCTTCGCACCATTCTCCGCACTCCCCTTCAAGCTTCTTCTTCAGGTTATCGACGATGGTCTTGTTGGTAATCTCGGCTTGTCCATTGCTCTGAGGGTACAGGGGTGTAGACTTGCTCTTTCAAATATTGTATGTGTTGAATAGCAAGTCGATATTCTTGCCCCGTAGTCCGCTTCCCATTGTTTGAGACGATTGTCGCCAGCATCTAAAGCGACATATGATGTGTTCCCAAATGAATCGGAAAACGTCTTTATCCCGTATGTGTTTCAATGGTGCGGCCTCCACCCATTTAGTAAAATAGCTCGGTAGCCATAATCGTGTACTTCCCCCCGATCCTACATGCAAAGGGTCCCACGATATCGATCCCCCATTTGGCGAAAGGCCGTGGACCGATAACGAGTTTAATGTTACCGCAGTGTGCATGTATCTTCTTTCCAAATTTTTGGCATTCGTCGTGAGATGAGGGCCATATGCCTCGCATCCTCGTTCATGTAAGGCCGTAAATATCCCATGGTTTTAGCTCGTGCCGCTAGGCGCGCCCGAGCTATGGTTTCCGCCGCCCCATAGTGCAACTTATTGAGGATCGTATGCCCTTCTTCTTTACTCGTGCACCTTAGCAATGGTCCTAAGTATGACTTCCGTATAGAGTGCCGTCTCGAGTTCGTACGTAATCGCTTTGCTTTTGATTTTGTTAATCTCTGTCGCCCTGGGCAGCTTTCCTGCTTCGAGGTATTCGTGAATCAGCTTCTCCAATCATCGTTCCGATATCGGGTCGGTGGTTGTTGCCGCGACATGTGCGCCGATGTCTACTGGCCTCGAATGCACCGATGGCATTAAGACTCTCATAACTCATGCCTTCGACGCCGGTATCCCAACATGGAGGCAATGTATGCTAAAGCGTCCGAGTGGCGGTTGTCCTTTCTGGCTGTATATGTCGAAACTTGATGCTTGGTATTTGGCCAATGTAGAATTGGGCGAGTTCCCGCATTTCGTAATAAGGGGTCGTGTATGGCGATCGCCTGGCCGATTTGCCGTACGACTAGCCGAGAGTCGCCGTTAGCCATACCTCTTGGATTCCCATCTCCACTATCAAACGCAAAGCATGTATTACCGCTTCGTATTCCGTGACATTGTTGGTCACTTTAAATTCAAGCCTAAACGAGTGGACCATCTTTTTGCCCTTCGGTGTCGTGAAGACCAAACCTAGGCCTGATCCATCTTTATTGATGACCCATCCACAAAAACCTCCCTTCGTGTCGGGTTACATGTCTCAAGTAGGTCGGACGGATCCTCTCGGTCTTCCTCCATTTCGGGGATGTCTTCTACTTCATCTTCGTCGCTGAGGGGGAAGTCTGCCAGAAAGTCAGCCACTGCCTGTGCTTTTACTGCTGTTTTCATTTCGTAAAAAATGTCGAACTGCTTGATTTGTGCACTCCACTTAGAGATCCGTCCCGACCTAGCTGCATTGTCGAGTACTGATTCTATGGAGGATTTTGTGAGCACCCGAATCTTGTGAGCTTGGAAATACGTCCGAAGCTTTTGTGTTGCAAACACCAATGCTAATATTAGTTGCTCGATCCTGGTGTAGTTCCTCTCCGCTGGATTCATGGTTTTGCTTATGAAATACACCGGCTTTTCCTCCCCTTCAACGTTCTTGACTAGTACGACACTAATGGCATAACTGGTTGCCCCAAGATATAATGTCAAGCACTTCCTGGGCTCGGGTCTTTGTAACACCTAAGACTCGCGAGATGTTGCTTAATTTTCTGAAATGCTTCTTCACACTCCCCGGTCCACTTAAACTTTTCTCCTTTCCTTAATGCCCCGAAGAAATCCTTGCACTTGTCAGACGATCGAGAGATGAATTGTCCCAATGCTGCCAAGTTCCCATTTAATCGTTGCACGTCCTTAATCGTTACAAAGCGATGTCATTTCCACGACGGCTCGATTTTATCCGGTCGGCTTCGATACCTTAATCTGGTGATTATGCATCCTAAAAACTTGCTCGAGGTGACCCGGAAAGTGCACTTGGCAGGATTTACCCTCATCTTGTACCTTCTCATGGTCTGAAATATGTCTCGGAGATCGTCGAGGTGGGTGGTGGCCACCTTGATCTTGACCAACATGTCGTCCACGTATACCTCAATGGTGTTGTGTATTTTATCCTCAAACATGTCTTCTACCAATCTTTGATAAGTGGCCCCTGGGTTTCTCAATCCAAATGGCATTTTGGTGTAATAATACAACCCTCTCGGTGTGAAGAAAGATGTATGCTCTTGATCTTCTGGGGCCAGGGTATTTGGTCAGCACTCGAGTACCCGTCCATGAGTGTTATTGCCTTATACCTGATTATGGATTCCACTAGCTGATCAATGCTAGGGAGAGGGAAGCTGTCCTTTGGGCATGCTTTGTTTAAGTCGCTAAAGTCGATGCAGACTCGAACGCCTCCGTTCCTTTTAGGGACTATTACCATGTTAGATATCCATTATGTGGTATTGGGCTTTGCGGATGATTCCCGCTACTTGCAACTTATTTAACTCACCTCCACCGCCGTTTGCAGCTCAAGCAATTCTCCTCATTTTTTGTCTGATAGGCTTGAACTTGGGGTTTATCCGTAGGTGGTGCGAGCAGACTTCCGGGTCAATCCCTTCCATATCGTGCATTTGCCAGGCGAATATGTCCATGTGTTCATTCAAAAGAGCTATCAACTGCTGAGATTGTTCGTTTGTCAAGAGAGTTCCTATCCTCACTAATTTTGGTTCTTCATCTATGCCTGATTGACTTGTCGGGTAGGTTCTAAGGCCGAGAAATTTGGCTTTGGCTCGCCGATTATTACCGGCTCCTGTGATTGCTATGAGATCTCTTTCTCGCCGGCTTCATAGGTAGCGATGGCTTGTGACATCACTTTTTTTAATTCTTCTCCCGCCTTTATTTCCTTAGACTTGTTTTTTTCTTGGCGTTTTCTTGATCGCCTCCTCATTCTCACTGGAACATCTATCTGCACACACTGTCTCGCCGCATGGGGTCGCCAACACTTCTACCACTCCTCGATAAGATGGGAACCGCACTTTGGTGATACGCCGAGGCGACCCCTTGATTCCCGCAAGCCAAGGTCGACCCAGGATTGCTTCATATGGTGACACGACGTCGACCACACAAAAGGTGGTGAGTGTGTCGAGGAATCCCTCCCCGTCCGAGACTCTGAGGGTGACTTATCCCTTTGGTACTGTCACCGCATCGTTGAAGCCGTAGATTTGATAGGTCGACGGATCGATGTCATCGGAAAACTCCATCCTCTTGAAAGTGTCATAGAATAGAACTTCGACCGAGCTGCCACTATCCATCAATATCCTTCTGACGCCCCATTCCTCAATCGCCAGCAGTTATTACTAAGGGATCCCCATGCGCTTGACCATTTAATGGGACGTCTTTCGCCGAGAAGGTGATCGGCTGCATCATCCATGATTCCATGGGCAGGGTCTTGGCCACACTGAGGATTTCCTTGCCCGATCGATCCCTTTTATGAATCTTGACGTGATACCGGTTCCCAAATCGAACCCTTGAGTTGCCGAGCGTGATATGGTGTTGCAGTGCAAACCGAAACCACGGTTGATTCTTATTTGGTGTACCGGGACGTCTGGTTGAGCGAGGGTGCTGGCAATGTCTTGACGAAATATCGTAAATATCCATCTCGGATCAGATGCTAGACGATATCTTTCACCTCCCGACAATCGTTAGTTGAGTGGCCACGAAAATGGTGGTAATGGCAAAACTCTGGGTGGTTCCTTGTCTCGTCGAACTGGATTCCCCTAGTCTTAGGGTATCGGATGTCGTTCCTTTTCTCGACTTCCTTGAATATCTCTTCCAATGGTGTGTTTAACGGGGTGTAAGATCGGGGTTCATGACGAGGTTTCTTTCCTTTCTCGATCCAAACTTTCTTGTTCTCTCCATGGTGTTGTGTGCTCGGCCTTTCTCCAATCGCTTAGAATCTTCTCGCGGTGTTGGATCTACTCGCAGCGCTTTGCTTCTTGTATTCCTCCGTCCCGGCTCCTTCCCCGTATTTCTTCTAGGCGCCTCGTAATGTTCTTGCATCTTCCGGATTTCCCTTAACGTTTTGGGCTTCTCTGTGTACATTGCTATCCAGATGAGATCTGACTTCCCCAATGAATTTTCGAATCCGAAGATCTGTTGATCAACTGGTACCTTCCCGATGTTAGTGCATAACTTCCTCCATCTATCTGTTAGAGACCGTAACGGCTCCCGGAATCTCCGTGCAAGCGTAAATAGATTGTTTACTCTGGGCCGAGCTATACTGTTGTGCATGTAAGTTTGTAGAAAGGTTTCCTCCAGGACGGCGTAACTGCCAATGGATTCATCAGGCAGGGTGTAAAACCAGTTCTTCGCCTCTCCTTCTAAGCTTGCTGGGAAGAATTTGCACATTACCACATTGCAATTCGCCTATTGTAACAAGGACATGCCGTACATTTTGATGTGTTCTCCTGCGTCGCCCGTGCCGTCAAATCTAGATGGGAAGATCGTCAACGTACACTTTGGCGGAAAGGGGGTTCGATCCAACTTCTTGGTAAACGGCGTCTTCTGTGCCTCACTGATTACCTCTGCCAGCTTATCATCCTCATCATTTCCTGTCAGTTTCTTGACCATCTGCTCAAGTTGCTCGATCTTTTGCTTGGTTGTTGCATCCGTAGTCTCGTTTGTTGCCTCTTCCTCAGTCGACGAATCTTCGAGTGGGCCATACCCTCCCCTTGGGGCGATTAGGGTCGGGCATGCGCTCTCGGCCCGGGGTTAGGGTTGGAGTGTTTCTCTGTCGGATGTGGCCGCTGGAAGCGCCTCGACTTGATGATCCCCTTGACCCGGTTCTCCGGTTGCGGAGTTGGTAATTTTCATGTTCCAAGGCCAGATTCCTTCTCTGCAACTCTCTCATAAGATCTTCCTGTCTTCTTTGACTCGCCAAGATAGCAAGTAGCATTGGCTCGGTGCTTTCATGGCTAGAGTGTCCATTCGCTTGGTTTCCTATTGTATTGGGGGTGCGGTGAGGCTCTACCAAGCATTGAGGGATAACAAAGGAAACATATGGAGCTATGGGAAGGCTAGTTGTTATTGGTGGGATGTCTCGGTTGAGGTCACCCATTCCTAGGCGTACTCGTCTAAGCCTTTCTCCCTCTTGCTCTATTATGCGCTGGTAATCCACCAGTTGTCCTTCTCGCCTCCGCTCTTCCTGCATCGTTTGCACCTTCTCCTCTTCCTCGGTGTCTGATGCAGTTCTTCCGTCTTCCATGTCCCCGTGCATCATCTGGCTCGGTTTGATCCTCAGTATCCTTGGTGGAAGATCATCGTCTTGACCTAAATCGACTTCCTCATCAACAGTTGTCATGCCTCTGACTGGTGCCTGGGTCTCGCCTTGATGGTTCTGTCGGGTGTCCTCTTGCCGTGAGTCTATCAGTCCTTCTTGTGCACTAGATCCTGCTATGGCCCGATTCTTGAGGATCCTACTCGTTCTAGAGGTGCTCGCCATTGCCTTCAGTGTTGCTCTTACGCCTCGGCTCGCCCGTCCGTCCCTACCTACGTAAGCAAAGTACTCAACACTTACTCCGGACTGTTTTCGAAAAGGTTAAGGATGAAGTATAGCATTTCTGCATAGGGCAGAAAAAGTTTTTGCAGTACAATTCCGTTTTATACTTGCGTGTTGGTCTAAGCACTCAAGTGGTCTCTGACCGTAAAAGACAATTTTTGAAAAGTTGCCCTGACATATTGCTTTCGGTACTTCCTCTACACATTAATTATTATTTGTCCTAACATTCCTTGCGCCAGAAGTCATTAATCGTCCGTACGTTAAATCGAAAGATTTCTTTCTTGGCTACGATCGACAATCACGACAATCTTCATCAGCTAGCGTGCTGACGGTCTACCTGTGTGGATTGCCGGAAATTCCCGAGGACAATCGTACTACAAGATTCACTTGGTTTACCACTGATGATGTGAGGCTTTTAGTGTGGGATCCAGATGAGACTTATTAATAAAGTGCTCACTATACTCCTTTCAGCCGTAGTTTTCGAAAAAACTAAACTCGATGTCGTCGAGTTATCTTTGTTCTTACTACAATTACACTTTATTTACCTTACTAGGAAAGTTTAAACGGCGGGATAACGTCTCAATTTAGCTTCTACTGATCATCAGAGATGATCCATTCGGGAGCTTTGAGGTGTTATGACACTTAGCCTTGATCCAAGACAAGACAATTTTAGCTCTACATGAGACCCTTGACTCGATGTGAGATGATTAATCGAACTTCCCCGACGAAATAAATATGGTGAAAACAACTAAACAAGTCTTAACATTCCGTGAGCCTTTCAAGGATTAGGTAAACGACGACAAATGTAATAGAACCGAGCTTCTAATCACATAGATATGCTTTAAACAATAAATCTAGCATCCCATGTACTTCAACCATTAGAGTATTGCGGATCTAATGATTGAGACGGAAAGATGTACAGCAAGGTAGAATCTCACTCTAGCTTCTACCAACATCAAAAGATGTTATTCGGGAGCTTGTGGATCTTCTAATAACTTGCTGGTACAACTTAAGCAAGCGGTCTAGTTTGGTGGTGTAATCTTAACAACTCAACTCAACCAAAAACAAGAAAAAACAATCTTACGCTAGCAACATAACAAGATTTTGTTAAGAGAATTAATTTTATGAAAAACAAAAATCCCTCTCGCAAGCTTTGGGTATCAACACCTTTAACCAAAAGAGTTTCTCCTCTAGCTTCAACTAACACTCAAGGTGATTTAGAGCTTGATTCCTCTTTTGGTAACCGATTTCAAGGTATCCTGGAGATGTTACACGGTCCCCTTAGTCGGCGCCAGAATGTAGATGTATAAAATCCTACTACTACATCCAAAGAAACTCTAACATACACAAAGAAGTAAAATCAACAAGAGAAGTAGAAGAACACAAGATATACGTGGTTCGGTATGATTACCTACGTCCACGGGGTAAAAGGATGATCTTATTGCTTGGTTCACAGTTACAATATGTATGTTTCTCTCAATACTCTAAGTGTGCTCTCACACCTTTGCTTCTTACTTACCTCACTAGCTCTCTACACGATCTCTATTTATAGTTACAAATGGTGATACATCGATATTACAGTGTTGGTCCTGATGTAGCTTCCTTGATGTTCTTCTCGGGCGATTAGCTGATGCTTTACCCGGTCTTTTCTTTTGCTCGAGTCAAGGCATCTAGCCGAGTCGTATCATCACCCGATATCGCTTGTTAGGTGGAGGTGATCGACGTCGCCCCCTTGTATTCCTGGCCTAGTCCAACCTTGACCGATTTTTCCTTATCTCTTCACCAACTCTGTCAGTGTATTAATTGCCCTCGAACCCGATGAGTATCACATCAGAACTTTTCTCCTCCTTTATGTCGACATCTCGTGCTGTCTTCATTCCTCTTTTCTCGTGCCCAGATCTGATGAGGTGATTCGGTGCTTCTGGTACTTGCTTTTCTTGATGCGCCCTTGACCAGGATGACTCCACCTGTCCCTGTGGATTATTTACACCTACATGTATTATTGTTGTTCAAGGGTTGTGTAAAGAAGACAAGTTGGAGGAGTGGATTAGGAAGATGGAACAAAGTGGGGTTTCTCCGGATTATGTTACTTACGATACTTTGGTTAAAGCAGGGCCAGGGGATACATGGGAAGCTATGGCACAATGAATGAGATGCTTCTCAAAGGCTTAAAGATGGATATTCAATTACTATTTTTATTCTCAAAAATGTTCTCCGTACAATATGTTGTGAGGGAAAACTCAAAGAGGCCCATGAGTTGGTTTGTAGTGCCACAGAGAAGGGTTGTGATCTTGATGAGGTTGGCTATGGTATACTACTGATCAAGGGCTACTTTTAGACAGACAGCGTGGATCAGGCACCGAAGCTTTGGGGTGCTGTGTGGTGACCAAATTAAATGCGCTAGCTACTAGACAATGGACTGGCTCCTGATGCAATTACATGCAACACATTGATTCAGAAGTACTTCAAGGGAAGAGATGGTAGACAGCTAAGACATGGCTACTAAGCTATTCCATGCCAGGGTTACAAAAGAAAAAGTTGTTGATGCCATCACCTATAATACACTGATTGTGGGACTTGCTCGGGGGGTGTACCAATCTCTTACTAATGTATGGTTTGTCTTGTACGGAGTTTGGGTACACCCCCAAGCAAATTGATGCCTCCATAAGCAGCATTGACTCGCGTGTTTTGGTGTTGAAAGTTGATTTGAAAATTGGTGGTTGTCAAAAGAGTAATCACAATATAATAGTCTGGAAAATCAACACTCTGCAAAAACACATTATTAGCAATACTAGAAAATAGGACCATGTTGGGATTTTGACCAAAATAAAATGCTCTTGTGTTGCAAAGAGTTCCCACATCTTACGGCTCACACCTCCCAGGCTCCACACCACTCATGGCGCATGTTAGAAAACCCAACCATCCACGCTTAAGTTAGCTAAAATTTCTATTTTCGGTTATCTTTTCTTATAAAATGAACTTTTAAAGTTTAAATAGTGATAGAGTTTCCATATTTACAAAACCCAAAAACCAACAAAAACCCATTATGAAAAGCAGCTTTTCTTCTCATTATCATCTTCTCCTTCAGAGGGGAAATACAGCTTTCCAGTGAAGGAGACGAACATCTCCTTCATTAACAAAACTTTGCTCTATACACCAAGTAAGCTCTTTCTATCCCTCTCTCCGATCTTCGACTAGTAGTACTCATTATCTTGTTTTATGCCTGTTTCTGAAGATTTTGCTTGTTTTGTGGTTGTTTTTGAAGGTTTTGGGGGTTTTAAGTTAATGATTTTTACTGTAGTTGATTAGCTCGGATTTGGGTTTTCTCCACTACTTGCTACATCTGCTGGTGAGATTGATAATACTCGGAGTATTTATAGCTTATTTTTGTTTAATTTTATGGTTTATTTCAAGGATTTATGTGTAAATTGTTGTTGATTTTACTTTTTATTGTATCTCTACAAGGGAAAGCTTACTTTAATTTTTGAAATTTTTTGTTATAAGACTTGGTGGTAACTCTCATTTGAAACAATTCAGCCTTCTCATTTGACAAGCGAACTTGTATTAGCTGTAGATTCCTGAATAATGTTCTTAATTTTTGGATAAGGCAAGGACAAAGTTTGGAGGGTTTTATTTGGACCATAATTTCTTTTGTTTCGTCATTTCATCTTGATGATGTGCTATTGAGATGGGAGAAGGAACATATTATCCAGTTTTCTGAATGTAAAGTTTTTGTCACTGAACTATTTAAGCTATGTATTCTCTCTTGAATATAATAATATCTACATGCCATTTGGCTTTGCTAATTTACTTTCCAGTTTGCTCTCTTCATATTCCGTTCCCTTCTTTTAATGCTTGTATGCATGCTCAAATGCAGAGTGGGAACTCTATGGTTCTATCTACAACTGGTCCAACCCCACTGTTGACCCAGGCTGCTGGGGTGATGGAGAGCTCTCTACCTATGACCCAACAATCAGTTCCTGTTTTTTGGCAACCTGACGTTGTACTGTCCCATTATCATCCTAACCACATGCAAAATGTCGTAAGTTCTCTTTCTGAATTGCTTCATACCATATAATCTAGATTCTTAGCACTTTCCTGGTGGCATTTAATTCCTACCATATCCCCTCTCTTAGAAGTTTGACTGATAAAATCATTTATTAGCACTTAGCCGACACCTTCGCAAATTGGAACAGCTTATATTGTATTTTTTTCAAAACCTTCAGCCACTTGAATCCATTCAGGTCTAGCAACCATTTGATCCAGACCCATTTATACCGTCTTGGTGCTGATGGCAACAGATACCTTCTTTAGAGATGCAGTACTAGTGCAAGTATAAAATATATTCATTAATTAGAAAAACAGAAACCGTGAATGTGGCACTCCTAATGATTGACGAAGATCGAATTGCATATTATGAAAATGAAGCCCACTTGTCTGATTCCAAGTGTTTCCAGAAAGACTTGGTAACTCTCATTTGAAACAAATCAACTTTCTCGTTGACGAGTGAACTTGTATTAGTTGTACATTCCTTGTATGTTCCCGAATAATCTTCCTAAATATGACAAGGGCAAAGTTTGGGGGGTTTTATTTGGATCGTTAAACCTTAATTTCTTGTGTTTCATCATCTCATCTTGATGATGTGCTATTGAGATGGGAGTGAGGAACATAATTTTTGTGCTGTTTGTTAGTTATCCAGTTTTGTTCATAGTTTATACTAATTGATGCATATGCTAAGAAGAACTGTACAATTTGTCTTTTTGAGAGGCTGATAGTGAAGTTTTTGTTACTGAACTTTTTGAGCTATGTATTCTCTCTTGAACAATAATATCTACATGCCATTTGGCTTTGCTAATTTACTCTCCCGTTGTCTCTCTACGTACTTCGTTCCCATCTTTTTAATGCTTGTGTGCATGATCAAATGCAGAGTGGGAACTCTATGGTTCTATCTACAGCTGGTCCAACCTCACTTGTGACCCAGGCTACTGGAATGATGCAGAGCTCTGTACCTATGACCCAGATTTCAGTTCCTGACTTTTGGAAACCTGCATGTGTACTGTCCCGTTATCCTCCTAGCCGCATTCCATATAGCCAAATTTTCCCCCCAATTTATGTACCACCTCCAACAACTCACGATTTTCTGAGCCACCCTGCTTTCCCTCAGAAACCTCCCACTGGCAGTGTATTTCCATCTCCTGCAGCTGCCAGTGGAATCAAATACTCTTCTCCACACTTTAAACCTGGAACTGATACAGGAAATCCAGCCGATATCGGAATTCCAACTGGTTATGGACCATACAGTTCCTCCTCAGCTGGTTATGGTCCCAGTCTAGCTACAACTGCTGCAAACTCAAATGTCGGGGAGGATTGTGCTGCACCTCAGAGCAAAAAAAATAATGTCTATATCATCGGACAACAGGTTGGTTTTTGTTTCACTTTTCTTGACAGAATTTAATTTCGATAAATTTGCTTTACTGTCAGGTTTTGAAGTTTCGTCAATCTGAGAACATCAGTTATGAGTCTGTAATCACTAATTGGGTATTGATATATTTCAATTTCGTTGTACATGTTGATTGGACAGTTCTTACATTTATTTATTGAGATGAAATTCTTTGAATTTGTTCAGGAAGAAATTGTGGGGCAATGCTATGGGGTTTGCACATCAAAACAACCTTATGAAAAAGAACGGGGAAAGGCTGAGTTCGTGTTCTCCCAGACAGTTGATGCTCAAGAATGTACTTTCTCATATAAACAAGATAACATCGTAGCTGGAATGGAAGGTGCACAATCTAACTATCAAAATTTCTTGTTTTTACTGTTTTTTCTATTCATCTGCAGTTGTCATGATATTTGATTATCCTGTGTTAAAGGTGTCACTTATCATTCTGGCTCACAGCAACATAACAAAGGGAAGATGGTTGCCCGGCAAAATGTTGTAAGTGCTCTTTTCACTATGTAAGATATATATAGGATTTCATTTCTGAAAGAAAGCAGTTGACGGAAATATGGTTGCAGTTGAATAATCTGCGTAACCGAATCTGATAATTGATATACTGGGATTTTAGGAGGCTACCACAAAAAAAAAAAAAAAAAAAAAAGGGGCTACATAATAAAACAAAATAGTGATATTTTGAAGTAATATTGAAAAACCTTATCCACCTAGGCTAATAAGCGTTAATCAATTATATTAGTTGTTAAATTAGATTTTGAAAGTACTCCCACAAATAAATTCTTCAAACTTTAAAGTTTTTGAATTTTTCTATTTTCATAATCGGTAATCTTAGTAAATTAGTTAGCTATCGATTATGAACGTAAACACATAATTAAATTTTCGAGTTTTTCTACCTACATAATCGTTAGTTTTAACAATTTTTCTGTTATCATAGTTAGTTTTAACAATTTTTCTGTTATCATAGTTAGTTTTAACAATTTTTCTGTTTTCATTTTGCCTACCAATGATAACAATTGGTAGCAATTAAAACACATCTGCCAATTATGCAGTAGTCCTCGAAATTTTCTACCTTCATAGTTGGGTAGTTTTAACAAATTTTTGAATTTTTCTAACTTTCATTTTATCTACCGATGGTAACAATTGGTAGCAACTAAAACAATATCTACCGATTATGTCAAAACTGTGGAACAAAAAGGAAACTACGTGATATGATCGATAGATAATAATTAGCTCAATCCATTAGTTATGGATATGAAACCATCTTAGTTTGGTCGAAATACTGGACAAAAGATATAAATTTGAATAAAATGGTTTTGCTTTTTTACATCAGTTAGGAAAATAAATACTACCTCCGTTTCTGGAAAAGAGATACTTTCACTTTTTCATTTTGGTCTAATTTTTAGACCAAATTGAAAAAGTGAAAGTATTTCTTTTCAGAAACAGAGGGAGTATATGATTAGTACAGTCGTTGCTATGGTGGGTGGGCTGACCGAAGAAGAATCTGAAGATGGTGTTTGTTTGCGACTATTTTCGCCATGTTTTAGAAAAAGTGATAGTTTTTTCCGTTTCAGAAAAAGTGATATTTTCAACCCGTTTCAAAAAAGTGATACGCCCCGTTTCAGAAAAGTGAAACTTTCGCCCCGTTTCAGAAAAAATGATACTTTCGTCCTGTTTAAGCAAAAAATGATACTTTCGCCCCGTTTCAGAAAAAAAAATGGTACTTTCGCCCCATTTCAGATAAAATGATACTTTCGCGTCGTTTCAGAAAAAGTGATATTTTCCCTCCGTTTATGAAAAGTGATATTTTCCCTCCTTTTATGAAAAGTGATACTTCTGCGTCGTTTCAGAAAAGTGATACTTTCGCGTCGTTTCAGGAACTTTCGCCCCGTTTCAGAAAAAAAAATGATACTTTTGCCCCGTTTCAGAAAAAATGATACTTTCGCGTCGTTTCTGAAAAATTGATATTCACATGTTTCAGAAAAAGTGATATTTTCCCCATTTCAGAAAAGTGATACTTTCGCTCCGTTTAGAAAAAGTGATACTGTCGCCCCATTTCAGAAAAGTGATACTTTCTCCCCGTTTTAAAAAAAATTAGCTCCGTTTCAGAAAAGTGATACTTTCGCCTTGTTTCAAAAAAAGTGATATTTTGCTCAGTTTCAAAAAAAGTGATACTTTCGCGTCGTTTCAGAAAAAGTGATACTTTTCCCGTTTCAGAAAAGTGATACTTTCACTCCGTTTTAGAAAAAGTGATACTTTCGCCCGTTTCAAAAAAAGTGATATTTTCGCTCTGTTTCAGAAAAAGTGATACTTTCGCCTTGTTTCAGAAAAAGTGATAATTTTGCTCAGTTTCAGAAAAAGTGATACTTTCGCGTCGTTTCAAAAAAAATGATACTTCCCTCGTTTCAGAAAAAGTGATACTTTCGTCCCGTTTCAGAAAATTGATACTTTCGTCGTTTCGGAAAAAGTGATACTTTCCCCGTTTCAGAAAAGCACTTTCGCCCGTTTTAAAAGTGATACTTCCACCTTGTTTCAAAAAAGTGATACTTTGCTCCGCTCGAAAAAGTGATACATTCGCCTTGTTTCGTAAAAAAGTGATACTTTCGCTCTGTTTTAAAAAGTGATACTTTTGTGTCAAGTTTCGTAAAAGTGATACTTCTCCCGTTTCAATCGTCCAATCTCAGAAAAATGATACTTTCGTCGTTTAGAGCAACTGCAGTGGTGCGAGTATAACCAAAGACCAAAGAGGGAAAAAAGACCAAAATTTGGGTTTAGTCTGGTGTGTGATGCTACGGGTGGAAGACTAAATTTAGTGGAGCGTACACTATACGTTCGCCTGGTGTGGGGCGTGGAATATACGTTCGCCCGATCGAGGGAGATTCCAAAAATAAAATTAAAAAAAAAAAAAAAAATGGGGCGAAGGTATAAAGTTCGCCCTACTATAAAGAGTTAAAAAAGAATGGGGCGAAGGTATAAACCTCGCCCCACACAATTTTTTTTTTTTTTTTTTTAAAAAAGGGGGGCGGAGGCTATACGTTCGCCCGACTATAATTTGGGTTTCGTCTTTGGTCCCCGACCAAATATAGTCTGGGATTTGGGTTTAGTTTGGGATTTGGTCGATAGTACGTCCCACTACGTCTCGTTCTCAACCCAAATATTTGAGTTTAGTCGCCCACTGTGGTTACTCTTAAAGAAAAAGTGATACTTTCCCGCCGTTTCTGAAAAGTGATACTTTCGCGCCGTTTCAGAAAAAGTGATATTTTCCCGTTTCAGAACAGTGCTACTTTCGCTCCGTTTTAGAAAAAGTGATACTTTCGCCCAGTTTCAGAAAAGTGATACTTTCGCCCCGTTTCAAAATAAGTGATATTTTCGCTCTGTTTCAGAAAAAATGATACTTTCGCCTTGTTTCAGAAAAAGTGATACTTTCGCCCCGTTTCAAGAAAGGTGATACTTTCCCCCATTTTTGAAAAGTGATACTTTCGGTCCGTTTCAGAAAAAAAATATCACTTTTCCCGAAACGGAGTGTAAAAGTATCATTTTTTTCTGAAACGAAAAATTAGGCGATCCATAAACTAAAATATGGTTGCATGTTGTGTTATGCATCCTTTGTGGTGGTTTGCATAATAATGGCCTTGCATTTATTTTTTGAGAATTGTGCATAAATTGAAAGTATCACTTTTCTTGAAACGGAGGGAGTACATCGTTTTATTTGTTGTAACGGAATGCATAAACCAAAATATGGCTACATATAGTATTATGTATCCACTGTGGTGGTTTGCATAATGGATATACAAACCACGAATTTTTATCTTATTCTACGCAATGTGCATAAAATAACCTGGCGAGATTGGGGTATACTCAAACTAATTGGGGTATACCCAATTTTAAAGGGACACTTTTGTGGGTTTTAGGGGGAGTCCTAATGGGTAAGTTACAAAACTACCCTTACCCATTAATAATCTTAATTACCCTAAATCAGTTTTTATTCTCTTCATTTCATCTTTTTCTCTTCTTCTTCATCTTCATCTTCATCTTCCATCAACCAAAGCCATATAAAAATCTTCAACTTTGATTTTCCAAAAAAAATGTTGACTCTACCAGCGAAAAGAAGACTATAAATGATGTTTAAACTCAAACCCATCATTGTGTTGTGTGATTTGATTGTTATATTAGGTTAGAAATCGAAAATTCTGATTTCTTTGTTTTTGGCCGGCAAGGTCGTAACATGCATATCTTGTCGACTTTTCATAACAGCCATGGCGCATCGTAAATTTTTCAACAGCCAGTAGGTATTTTTGAATACATTGCCGCTAAATACAAATTTAAGGGTATTTTTTGAATACCTCACGGAGAAAAACAGTTTCTAAGGATATTTTTGAATACCTTGCCAACCAATAAATTTTTTATGTCATCTCCCGTATGTCAAAAACAAAAGCCCAAGAAAATCGACGATGAAGATCTTGCCTACCACTTTTGGCCTAAGATGATCTTCATTAGTCGACTGGGCCGACTTTTCATACTTTCAAGATCTTAAAGTGTTGATTTATTCTTTGATTTTGAATATGATTTCATATAACAGATTTGCAATCCCCTTTTTAGAAGTATTTCGGTTGTGTGCTTCATTTTCGTTGCAAGAGATATTCTCAACAAAAAAAAAAAATCTTCAAAAATCACCCACAAAAGTTCAATCAAAAACAAAATTTCATAACTTAAAATTCATAAGTTTTAATCTATTCAATCAATTTAAACTTAATTAATTAATCTTATCAAAATTTTAGTGTTAATTAAACGAGGGCAATTTTGCCATTTTAAAAATACAAGGTTAAGGGGTGGCTTGGTTTTACTTCAAAATGACCCTATTTTGTCTTATTGAGTATACCCCGATTAGTTTGGGTATACCCCAATCTCGCCAGGTAAAATAATACCTTCGAATTTTTTGTAAAAACTTTAAATTTGATATTATTGTTTGTACTCACTGCCTAGAATTTTTTATAACCTTTCCAGCGAGATAAAAAATTTAAAATTGCAAAGGACGGATTTTTAGATATGTTATATTAAAATTTGTTTTCCAATTATACCCCTTAAAAATAGGAAACAAAGGAAGTTATATAGTAATTGGACTAAAATGGAGAGATAATTGTGTCAAGTGAAAAAGACTAACCATTGACATCCAATCTTTTTGTGTCAATTGATCACTTACAATTTACAAAAAATTGTCCATATAAAGGTCCTCCCTCGCTTCGCTCGGTCAGCCCAAATATGCATAATTTTTTGTGTTTTTAATATTTTTGAGGTTGTAAGCTTGTACCTTTTTTATGTATATTAATCAGTTTAAAGGAACTACCATAATGGGTTTTCGGGTTGATGAATCTGGAGCATACTTTGCCGCCGACGGGATGATAACTGAGTACATTGATCCCAGCCCAAAAAGGAAAAGGGAACCAGTTAAAAAGAATAGAGATAAGTTGAAAGATATAGGCGACCAAATGATAGCAGCTGTAGCAGGTTGCAACATTTGGTACGACTACATTATTAAAAAGGTGAAGCCAAAGGTAATTTTTATCCCTTACTATGTGTTAGTTAAATAGAGCTATCTATTCTGAACTTTGTATTGGTTTGTTGTTTACATATAAAAGGTAAAGTCATATCCTACTAAACATAAAATCACTTTGCAGGTTAGGAAAGGAGAATGGGGTGCAAAAGAATGTGCTGAGAATACCAAGGAGATTCTCAAGACTCACGTGTTTACTACCAAATATCTGAAGGATCGCTATATAATGCCAAAGACATTCAAGATACAGGACGAAGACTGTGGTATTATTTTTGCATCATACAAGGTAAATTTTCTTTATATTATTTTTAGCAGTGACTAAATAAACCCAGACTAAAATTAAATACAACTCCTTTAAAATATCATAAACACTTATCAACATGCATAAATAAAACTCTCCTCCATCATGAATCAACAAATGACATTGATTTGGTGATGATATTCAACTTGAACATATAGTGGGTGGTCATGTGCAAGATCATCCGATTGTTATCTCCAGAAAATTAACAGTCTTTGAATGAGGTGATTTTAACCTGATTGGTTTTCAAATTTGATTTCTTTTGGTCGCATAAAAACCTGTATGGATAGATTGCTTATCCCCTTGACCTAATATAGAGATAGGGTGGATTCTGGTGGAAGTTAGAGCGTCGTTCTTCACAATTGATTTGATTAGAGCAGATTTGGGGGTTCCAAAATCCAAGGCATAACAAATTCAGATTTATAGGGTTGTAAAAAATGCCTGTCGTTACTCGGTCTGACGAGTCTGCATGTACCCGTAGGAGCCCAAAGCCTGTTACAGCCTATTATGGGCCACCTGACCTGGTTAGTTTAAATGGCGGGACTCAGGTTTTCCTTAAATATTTTTTTACCTGTAAAATAAAGATAGAATTTTTTTTTACTCGTGAAGTATTTTTTCATTCAAGATAACAAAATTTACCCATGAAGTATTTTTCTTTTACTCAAGATATTTTTTTCTTTTACTCGTGAAGTATTTTTGTTAACGCAAGATACATTTTAATTTTCCAAGGGAATAAATTAATAAACGAGTAGAAAGATAAAAAGAAATTACCATGAAGTATTTTTTTTTACTCAATATTTTCTTCTTTTACCCGTGATTTTTATTTTTTTACCTAAGAAATTATTATTTTCGGGTGGGGCCGCTAAGATTTTTTTACTTAAGAAATTATTTTATGATGGGGCCAGAAGCTCGTATTTCCTATTGGTCTAAATATTCTCTGGTGGGGCCAGATGATCTAAGAAGAGAGATTTGTTCAGCTTTTAACCACAACAAAGAAAATTCACCTGAAATCATATTATTAATTAATTTGGAAGATTAATTACTTAAGATTGTTTTAAACTATAGTTCATTTAATCTCCAAATTCCAAACACGAATCAAATCAGTTATTACAGAACTTTAGAAGTACAAAAAGCTCTTAGCTTGTAATTTGGGGACCATCCTTTTTTTTTGGGGACCATTGTTTTATAAGGCCCCCCACCCTACAATGTTAAGGGGTGTCCTAAAAATCATGAGATTACCAATTTACCCTTACCCTAATTAACACCACCACCACTGATTACCACCACCACCACCTCCGATTATCACCACCACCAACCACCAATTTCTATCACCACCGCCCACCACCACCACCATCGCCGATTATCACCACCACCACCTCCGATTATTGAGTGACTAAAGTGATAGAAGAAGAAGAAGATGGAGAAAAAAATTATTTTGAGATGGGTGAATATGGAGAAAAAAATTTCCTCTGGGTACTGAAGTATGCTTGTAACTTAGTGAATGCTGTTATAAACACCCTAAAATATCTTGAAAATCAAAATTGTAACAAAAAAATTTCAACCAGGTCAACAAAGTTCGGTTTTATTATATGAAGAACATGTAAAGAACTTTCGTAACCGCAGCCGGTTAATAAATCCAAAATCACAGTAACCGAACCGGAGCTTTAATGGAGTTTTTGTTTGTTCTACTAATGATGAAAAATAAAAATGTAACCGAACTACTATGCTTGAGTTTACGAGTTTTGTTCTTGTTCACTCGACTAGACCACGTTGTAACCGAACTTTAAACAACAGAGTTCTGGTAAGTTCGCGCAAATTTTATTTTTTGCGATTAAACCGAACTCAACATTTGGCTATATAGAGAAGAGTTCGGTTTTAAAATTATTTTTGCGAGTTAACCGAACTCATTTACGTAGGTATGTTCCGGTTGGTTCGCAAACTTCAACGCAACCAAGTTCCCAACCGAACTGAAGGTTAAAAGTAACCTAGTGTTAGAAGTTCGGTTGGTTCGTAAACCTCAACATATTTTGCGAATCAACCGAACTGAACTTTAAACAACAGAGTTCGGTTTAGAAAAAATTAATTCGTGATAGCCGAACTCAGAGTTCGATTGAGTTTTTTTTTTTGCGACGTAACCGAACCTGTCTCTGAAGAAAAAAAAAAACCTTCATTAAACCTCTCTGCAACTTCCATTTTCAATTAATTTTGATGATTACTTCTCATTTTTTCAACCAAAAACGAATGACAAACAATGAGTTTGTGAGAATATATTTGTTAATGATTTAAATTAAGATATATATATATATGTGGTGGTGGTTAGTGGTGGTGGTAATAGGAGGTGGTGGTGGTAATCGGTGGTTGGTGGTGGTGATAATCTGAGGTGGTGGTGGTGGTGGTGGTGGTAATCGGCAGTGGTGGTGGTGGTGGGAGGAGGTGGTGGTGGTAATCGGTGGTTGGTGGTGGTGATAATCGGAGGTGGTGGTGGTGGTAATCGGCGGTGGTGGGTTAATGTTATTTTTTACTTAATCATTTCACTGATGAATTCACTAATCATAACCCAAAAATAATTAAAAGGGTAGTTTAGGTATTAATTAAAATATATTCATAAGGGGTGACCTACATTTATAAGGGGTGTCCTACCCTAAAAAAAACAATGGTCCCCCAAATAAACAAGGGTCCCCAAATTACGGTTCTTAATAAATTATGCTTTGGACAAACTTTGGGCCTTAAAATAATTGTTTGCCCAATCTACACCCAAATTCAGACTGAAAAAGAGAAGATAAATATAGGGTTTTGTTTACCCAAATTAATAAAGTTAAAAAAATATGAAAATTTGTATGTAGCTTTAGTGTGGGTTGTATTTAGTCAGTACCTTCTTTTAATTTCGTTTCTGTTAAATATATTAAATAATTTATAATGTGATTTTTTGTTAAGGGCGGAACTCTATCCATGTATTATGCTGATCGGGATCGGTGTTTTGAAGTTAAAGATTTAAGTAAGTTCAAAGGCACCACTTCAGATTTAAGAAACAAACTTGGAGAAGTGGGATACACATGTAGTGGCAGTGGAGAACAAGCAGCATATAGGGTGTTGAAACATTTCTCTTTTGCAGCATCAACAGAGAAAGTTACTTTTGACGAAAATGATATATCTATTGAAAATAATACATCAATTGAAACTGGTTTTAAACTAAAAGAAACATATGCATATATTATGATGAAAGCTATGCAGGCAGCAGAAAAAGCTGATCCTGAGTCTCTGACTGGAGGGTATGTTACAAGTGAGTTCCTTTTTCTTTCTTTCTTTCTTTCTTTTTTTTTTTTTTAAAGATTTGTTGTCAAATTAATAGTTTTAACACTAATATTATACACAGTGAAACATCTTGGGCCCCAAGGTATTACAATATTGCACCCGAGAGTACACATTCATCATATTCAGGCGCGACTAGATTCATTAAAAGCTCGTGTTTATCAAGCTGATCCAACAGTGATACATAGGGAATTACTAGTTGACGAAGAAGCTAGACAAATGGAAATTGCACTTCAAGTTGAAGCTGAGAAGAAAAAGCAACTAAGAAGTTTACGTCGAGAACAGAATAAAGCCTCTCAAATTCAACAAAGAAACAAAAATGAAGCTGAGAGAAAAAGCAAAAAACCCAGAAAGATCTCATCGTACCTTACAAGACATAGCTAAATTTGAGGTAATACCAAGCTTTCAGAAACTTCTCTGTATTTTTGCTAGAATTAGAAAGATTCCTTCCAGCAAAGCATGACGTTTTGCCAAAGAAAACCCATAGCACAAACTAAGATAGGCAGACATTATGTACATTTTGATTTCATCAAACAATATGTTGAGATTAATTGCCCATTGAATAGCAGGCATTGGCACTTAAGGACTTCTCCCTTCATACTTTCTATTATGTGGATGATTGTAAACTCAATAGAACAGGAAACAGAGAACCTATGAAATTAACAAATTAGGTGTAGTGATCAGAATAATTGGGATATTAGGAGGTATAAGTAAACAATATGGATGGGTAAACAAGAAGCTGTAATTTTCTTTAAGGGTTTATTGAATCAATTAGGGTTTTGGTCAATACCTCTTTATGTATTAACTCACACTTGCTGTTTTGTTTGTAGCTGGTACATCTCTATTCTTTGGTTTCTTCACGGCTGTACTCTGTGTGTTTTGTGCAAAGGTTTTTGGTGCTGCTCTCACTTTCTGGATTGGCAGGTCAGTGCGATCCTTTATCTAGTCTTGATTTTGTTATGTGTTTTTAGAGTTGGTTTGGTTTTTTGGAGAGATATTTGCATGGTCAGGATGAGTAAATATTGGTATTTATATCTAAACTTAGATTGTAAGTGATTCACTGACGTAACTTACAAAATGCATAACATTTGGTTCTCCACAGTCATATAGTCGATATATGTAACTATTTAAGGCCTAAGATGGAGGCTTTTTAGGGTGCATCTGAAAGAGGAGTTATGTGGTGATGACTGAAATTTAAACATGTTTGTATGTAAAATGGAAACAAGGCATGACACGCAGCTAGTCTTATATAGATGGTGTTTATGTTTGAAGGTCTATAGATGGCTCAAAGGGATTAATATAATTGATACGTGAGCGTATGAGGGAGATTGTTTTAGGTGGGTAAGGAAATCTAGAAAATGGACTTGTGTGTTGATGAATGAATTTTAAATTTGTTTATGTAAATATTCAATTCATGATGCAATTGGCACAATTGTTTTATTGTTTTGATTGAAGGTCTAAAGGTGGGGGTTGTAGGGACATTTTGTGTTTGAACCCCATTTTTCCGATACTTAGTGATGGGGTTAGCTTTACCTTCCTGAAGTGGCGAGGCGTAGATGTTCCTGAAGTATGTTTAGTGTCATTTTTTACAACCTTAAATTTAAGTAACAACATGAAGCATTCAACTTTAGCTTTTCTTTCCTTCAATGAATCCCAGGAAATGCCAGACAGAGAAAGAAATTCTGAATCTAAAATGTGTATATAGAAACAATGCCTAACACTGTAGGGGCAGCAGAGCTTTTATAGATAATGTGATGGGTTCCTTGGAAGTCAACAGAGATGAGCAATCGAAGACAAATCTGAAACATGAGAACACATATAATTGAGGTTAGCTTAAACCAACACTCTTCTATAATTATTAGAAGAGACTCAATAAAAGCTACTCATACTAGAAAGAAATCCTAAGAAAAGAAACCCAATTCCGAAGACCAAAATGCTCACCTGAAAAGTAGAAATTAATAAGATATTCTTAGATAGAAAACATCCCTAAAGAAGCAAAATATGCCCCTACATCATAATGTGTTCGTATTGAAGGTCTATAAATGACGGTTGAAGGGACATATGTTGGAAACCAATTTTCATCTCATATTCAATGTTAGCTTTTAACTACTTCCATTAGTTCTTTAGATCCGGGATATTAATTCAGTCATTAAGTTGAAGTCTGTTATTGTTTCTAATTCGAGAGAAGGATTTTTATCGCCTGTTTTGTACAACTTTGAGTTTAAGTAAACAACATGAAACATTCAGCTTTTGCTTTTCTTTCCTTAAGGAAACTCAGGAAATGCTAGGCGTAGACAGAAATCTGTCACTGTGTCTGATATGAAAGAAGGATTTCACTCTTCTTCTGACATCCTTGATAATAGTCATATCTAACCTTAGAGGAACTTCTTGAAATTCGCAGTCATATCTAACCTTAGAAGAAGTTCTTGAAGTTTGCAAGCCAAAATATAGGTTGTTCTGGGAGATTTGTATGTTGAAATGTGAAAATTAGCTCAGACATCTGATCTTAAGGAAGATGAATCCGTATTCTTGGTTTTGTTTTCTTGCTTTATTGGTCACGGTTTGTTTAACAACGAGTTAGGTTTTCATAAACGAATTTGCCATCGTCATGTTGCTGCTCTTTTCGGGGTATTGTTTCCTATTCTTTTTTAAATATTCAAAACATATTATGTGGCTTGGTTACATTAGTGGTATGTCTACATTATATAGAGAAGGGAGGCATGTTGATGGCTGAATCTAAAATGTGTGTATAAATAGAAACAATGCATGACTTGGTGAGCACAGACAAACCTTTATACATAGTGTTACTGGCGGTTGAAAGGACAACCCATACTTTGTGTTGGGAGCCAATTTTTTCCACATTCAATGATATTGTTAGCTTATTCATTCCATTAAAAATATAGGAAATCCCAAGGGGTTAATATTCTTGATTCCTGAAGGATGTTATTGTATCCATCTTAGGGAAGGATTCTCACTGTCATGAAAATTACACGAGACATTCGACCTTATTTTTCCTTCATAAGACCCCAAAAAGAAGGACAAGCATAGACTGAATTCACCAAATTCCGGGACTGTATAGGATATTGCTGTTCTAGTTACAACCTTGATTGTTGAAGTTTCAGCGCCAAATTTTCATGATAATAATATAATACTGGCTCTGACAGGTTTGTGAAACTATAGGTTGGGTTTTTGTGCAAGTCATTTAGTCGATTTGCCATTATCATGTTACTTATCTTTCTTGGGAATTTCTGCTTTTTGATATGTGGTTTATTCTCTAATGGGTCTGTTTCAGGTTTGTATTTTGTAGATCAAGCTGGGCAATGTATTTCCACATCGTCGCAAGGAGTTGAGAAAGACGGCTGGAAACTATGCGTTAGCTGTATCAAATGTTGGGTTCCTTTTGCTACCTACAGTTGTTAGATCTGTAGCGTCTCTGCCTGTGGCTCTAAGAAAACTCCAGTTCTCTCTTCCATTCTTCTACTTCTTGGGATTCTGCCAAACATTCTAATTTCACTAAGTCAGAAAGTACTCCGCAGAGATTACGATAGCCGATTCATATTCTTTTGACGAGGATTTTGTTAGCACTAATAAATCCATAGACTCATCTGAAGTTTTGTACCGTTAAACTGAAAGTGATGGATAAAGGAATAGATGATACCAATAGCTTCACCATCTTGTCAAATCTCTTTATGTAGGGATGATGGCGTTCCAATCGCTTTAGAATCAACGGGAAATTTTTGTGGATGATGAGTTTCAATTCTGCCTTGCTGTCTATTTCTAATGGTGTGGTTTTCATCCCTGTATTTTTGAAAATTCTAGCACGGATTGGTACCGGGGAGATTGAATATAAGATGTGAGACTTTTGCAGGGTCTCGATAGTTTCTTGGTAATGCCAAATTTCTGTCCAGCCTACAAACAAACTAATTTTACGTTACCTTGCGATCAAAGTAGAGCCTTTACAAAAGAAGATTATGTTCTCAAATTCATTACGAAGCTAACAAGAATTTAAGGAAAATATCAGATTATCAAACATAGATCGCAAAAAATGATTTAAACTAGACAAACCTTAAAACGTAACTTCTCAGGTTTTTTTTTTTTTTTTTTTTTTGTATCAATCAATCAATCATTCTCATTAAAGCAAGAATGCAGAACCGGCCTACGGTCCATGGGTGTGCGGCCCAACTAGAAGCCTAAGGGTTTCTCTTTACATGTATACTTTACCTATGTAATAGGCTAATCAATAGAAATCCTTCTCTTCTCTGCCTCTTCCTTTTCCCCCTATTATTATACTTCAAAATGTTATCATACACGAAGCTATACCGCAGAGCTATATTGGATCGGTTAATTTTTAATTTTTTTTGCATGGATGCGTTACCAGGTATTTCTTTTGAACAAAGAATTTTGTTTCATAGTATATATTAGGGTTCCACGAAATCATGATTATCAAACGTATCAATTTCACCGTTAGATTTTTGTGAAATTTTATTTTTATTTTTATTTTTGACTGAAAAGGGCAAAATTGATTAAAAAGAGCTGAAGTCACTAAAACAGTGACAAAAAGCTAAAGAGGATCAGTGAATCACTGCATCCCAATTACAAATTAGAGTGGACAAAGAAAAATTATGAAAGATGTCTGTGTTCATAGCCCAACTGAATAACAAGCACTTAACTGTTGTTATCAGTTGAGAAGAAACTCTAACATGATTATTAAACAGCCTGTTGTTGCGCTCCTTCCATAAGGTCCACCAAATTGCGAAAGGCAATAGACTCCAGATTTTCCTTATCCCGTTAGAATTCTTCTTTTCTCCCACTCCCATAAATTCGTCTTCATATACCGGCAAGAACCCGCTTAACTCTAAAGCTCTTGAAAAATAAGACCAAATGCTCAAGCAAACTTTGCAATGAAGAAAAAGATGTTCATTTGTCTCTGTACACTGATCACACAAAAGACAAGTTGCATTTTGCACCCTTCCAGCTCTGAAAAGATAGTCTAAAGTTGGAGCCCTATTATAGCATAAAGTCCAAACAAAGAAAGACACCTTCAAAGGCACCTTAGAGTTCCACAGTTGCTTGCCAGGAAATCTCAATAAACACCCATCTTCTAAAGCTGTATAAGCATTTGCCACTGCAAAATCATCTCCATATCTCCATTTCCTCACATCATCTTCAACATTCACAGCAGGCTCACCAATTACCTGCAACAGATTAGCAACATCCACAATCTCTTGATCATTAAGATTTCTAGTGAATTGGAAGTCCCATGCACCATCAGCTTTAATCATATCCTTCGCTAGTGACAACTTATTTCTAGAAATTTTAAACAAGTTAGGAAATAAGCTCCTAAGAGATCTTTCACCCATCCACAAATCCTCCCAGAATTGAACGGAACCACCATTCCTCACAGAAAATTTATTATGTTTAACCCAATTAGTCGTTATTTACTCTGTTAAAATTTCAATCAAATCGGAATATGATGCAATCTCCAAATTCTGATTTTAGTAGAACTATCTTCGTTTAGAAAACCCTAATTATAACAACGTAGAAAAATCTAAGTTTCGTATAATTTTAACCGTTGGATTATTCTGTAATTTTTATATGTGGTATATGTTATGCTTATGGAGATACTTTAAAATTTTCATAAAGATCCAATCATAGAAAGTACTCCAAAGTACGTGATATTTCTTGTTGTGTCCACAGAAACGTGAATTGGAACAGTTATACGGCGTCATAAATATCTTTTTATCTAGCCATCGGATGTCTTTGAAATTTTAATATGTTTGTCCAAACATTGTGGTGAATCTACAGTAAAAATATCATCATGATCGGACTATAATGCATTTGTCTGTCGATCAGAGCAGTTGAAAGAAGAATGTTTTCAATTTTTAGGGTTAACGATATGTTTTGGGCTCATATGCTAATAGTTTCACACTTATTATCAATGGGCCTGAATATTTCATATATAATGGACCATATATGTTTATATTCATTAAACATGACCTTGTTAACCCAATGGACCGGGTCTTGACCAAATAGTTGACCAAACTTTGACTAAACCAATTCGACTCTAATTTGACCTTTTGAACTCAGAAGTACTTGAGCACCACTAAAGAGTGTATGATGTGGAAGTTTTTATACACAAGTACAATACTTTCCTCATAAAAATCTTCAACTTATAAAGATACACCTTTCAAAGAGGAAGACGTACCTTCAACATTTCCAATGCGACATATTAACTTCAGACGATGTATTGCTTTGAAGGAAGTTTGTCGAAACATTCATTTTCCCCCAAACTTGAATGTGAAGTGGGATGTAATCCACTTGTTAGACTATAATGAGTCAATAAATTTGACAATGATATGTTGTAATTAAAATCACACCTCACGTTTTGTGGAAAGAAACTCACAAAAGTTTCCATGAGTCAGATATGTAATTATGGCTCCAGTAGTAATGATACAAAGTAAATGTATCTACCTATAATGGGACAAAGATGTAATTCTGACTCATACCAATGAGAGTTGCAAATCTTGGTATAAGCATTTTACTGAGAATAATACAAGCGTTGTAATGCAAGTATCATATATTAGTAGTCAACTACAAGAGATATAGGGAGTTTAAAGGAAAATGAACACACTATATTCTTGGAGAAGGTCATGCCCTAGACATCAACATTAATGGAAACAAGAAATTTTCCAAGTCAATACACTTACCCATTTTTTTTCTTCTTACCTTTATTCAATCGAATTCGTATGGTTAGATTCTACATTTTGATCCTAAACTGTTGTCTACATGATAGTTTGACATATATTTCATTAGCTAAAATAAAGAATTTTTTTTTTGCGAAGAATTAAATTCATTGTCTGCACTTATGGAATGAAAAGTACGTATATCATTTTCATGAGATTGAAATACTCTAAAGAACTTGAGATATATCAAAAGTACTTGAGTTATAAGGATCATTCGTACATTACGATGAAAAGTATATCATCTTCATGAACGGTAACACTCTAAAGTAAATGAGATAGATTTTCTTTTGTTACGTAATAAGGTCACACCACTTATTACACGAAACTCTTAAGGAATTTAAATTAGTTGTTGAACTATTTCTTTATAACGTGACTACGATGATTTGATCATCGAGTGAAGCAATGCTCAAATTTTGTTTCCAATATGGAACAAAGATTAAAAGTCACAAAAGCTCTATATGTACCGAGAGCTAATCACATTGTTAAATTCCAAAGAGACCCATGCAAGTGGATATCATATGGAAACTCACAATGATGAGAATGTAATTGATTGCATCTTTTATAGTCTCTAATATATTTGGAAGGAAATATATCTTAGTGAAACTAATGAGTCAATCTAGTGAAATGTAAATCACTATAGTATTTGGATTATTGAATCCATATTGACTTCGACGATGAAATATTGGGAATTGACTCACACAGAGACTTTGACATAACCATAAAGGCACTTTGGTTGTGACATGATGTTTCATTTTGAAAGGACTCATACGTACATCACTGTGTTTGGGTGGACGAGATAACGGGAAAAAGATTAACAAAATGCGAAGTAAAAAAATATCTCTCAATAAGTGTTCTCTAAAGAACTAGATGCACAACCACCCTTCCCGTTATGCTTTATGTAAGAGAGCATATCACTCATTTCACAAAGCCTTCAGTAAAATAGGACCGAGACCATCCTAAGATGCAAATGGTAAACAATCCATATTACAAAGAAAACAAGGTGATATTTAGAAAAATATCCATGCAGAATGAGGACCATTAAAGTGACTTATGGATCTCGTGGATTTTTTGACATTTTGGACTGGTTATAGTTCTCAAGTAATGTTGCGTTTGGAAAAATACTAGCACACAGTATACATGTAAGGACTCACCACCCCTTGTAAATGCTAGAGAGTATACATCAAAAGGACTTGATGGTTATTGCATGTTTAATAGGATCAATGTAGAGCATCCTATACCCTATGGTCTCGCAAAGGCTATCATCAAAGGTTACATATGGTGCCTAAGGAATGGTTATGCGTACAAACCTACCTTTAACTGCTTGGGGAATATGCAATATTACACGCATCTTCACTTATTCGTTTTAGACCCACAATTGGTCAACCATTCTTTGCGTACCAGTTGGTAACTGGATATAAGCCTGACATTTTGTGTTCTTACACATTTTTGGTTGCACTATATATGTTCCCTTATGACTCCACATCGTACTATGATGGGTCATCTAAAGGATTAAGTGATTATGTTGGACAATAATTTCCAACAATTATCCACATTTTAAAACCTTTGGCAGGAGATCTCTTACCGCTAGATTTGCAAGTTATCACTTTAATGAGACAATATTCCCGTAGTTAGGGGGAGATAATAAAAAGTATTTTCTAAGGGAACGACATGAATTGTCATGGTGTGTTCCCACTGTGTAACATATTGATTCTTATACTCCACAAATATAAATGTGAAGGGAAAGAATAATCGATTTTCAGAATGTACATTGATGTCGCTAAAGTGATGAGATCACACATACCAGCTGCAAACCTACCTGCAAGGTTACAAATCCTCAATAAAGGATATACATCATAGACTAAGGTGTTGTAACTACACTTAGTGGAAGTGTGGTTGAGGTCGCGGCTCCATAAAGGAAGTTGGAGAGACCACTTGGTTCGATCAATCCTCACCTAGAAAGGAAGTAGGTGAGGAAGGCACAACTTACTTATATCATCAGAAATCATCTCATAAGATTGTCTCTGAATATGTCCATTAATCAAATTGGAGGACGCTCCGAAGTTTAATGATTCCAGAGAACAATGACATCCCAAGTGGATTATGAGAATGCGCACGAGTCAATGGAAAGATCATGCGAGCATATTGATGATTAATTTCATATACACTTGCTTAAGGAAATAGAGCAAGATGAGATCGAACCCTGATCCTTGTTGCTTAATATCAACGAATAGCATATTTGGCCTATACAATCCAGGTAGAACTTGGTTCTTTGACAAATACACAGGTATTTGGTGTGGTAGTGCTAACCAATCAAGTGTAAAGCCTATTGGACATACATGATTAATGTGTCATAAAGCATAATGAGAAGAAAAAAGTCTTAAAGTATAAAGGCCTTGTGGCGCGAGGTTTCTCACAAAGCCCTGGAATTATTTTGTAATGAAATTCATAGTGTCCGGCTACTCAGTTGGCTTGGTAATTTCAAAAGGACTTGAAATGCATCATATGTATGTGGTTGTTACGTATCTCTGACAGAATCAAGAGATAAAAGATATTTACAAAAGTACTTGATTGCCTTTTGTTACCTAAATCAAGTGACTCTAAACCACATAGTACGTTTACAGTTAGATAGAGCACTCACTTATTGACAGAAGCAATCAGGCGGATGTGGTATACCCGTCTAAGTGGCTATTTGATTTGGAGGGGATAGACAAGTAAGTTATTTTTCCTTGCGTATACACAAGAAAGTTCCTGATTTGGAATTGTAAATACCTATGTCGATGGTACAGACGTGATGGGTACTCTTGATGTAATAAGATACCTTAAAAGATATTTGAAATCCGAATTTGAGATAAAAAAAAATATGGGGAAAGCTCGACTGAATACCGAGCTTGTGGTATATCATTCCACCAGTTTGCATATGTCTAAAGTTGTCAGGAAATTTAATGAAGACATGCATCCTGATAGAACTCACATGATTAGTCGAGGTTCAAATGTAAGTAAGTGACCATTTTGTCTAAAGGAAGATGACGAAGATGTGTTGGGGATGAAATTCCCATATCTAAGTACAATATACGCATTGTTGTACTTAGTATAGTAATATACTCGATTAAATTTTACATCCTCGTGGAACTTGTTATCTAGATATATCTCAGCGCCAACGCAACGTCATTGGAATGGTACAATGAATGTAATCATGTACTTAAAAGTAACCATTGGCATGAGTTTGTTTTATCCCATCAAAGACATAAAAATGATTGCTAAAGGAACTGCAATTCAAAGGTTGTTGATTATGAAGGAACAATAATCTCTTCTCCAGTGAAAGTAATCAGGGGGAGATATGGTAGACTATTTTCTAAGTCATTACCGATATTCAGTTTCGAAAAGTGCATGACTAAAGAAACTGTCTGGAACAACTCTGAAAGTAATCAGGGGGAGATGCCGACATCAGGGGGAGGATCCAAGGATATGATGTCGACATATTTTACTTCGAAATTGAAGATGTGTTGTACTCTTTTTCCCTTCGATCGAGAATAGTTTTCCCAAAGGGTTTTGGTACTCGACAAGGTTTTTAGCGAGACAACACTAAAAACATCAAGTATGTCGAACGTTGAAGACATAGAGATCGCGTTGATATTACTGAAAATATCTGCATCAAAGAAATGAAACGCGATATTCTCTTAAGCAACGTAACTTCCAGAATCAACAATATGGTCTTATAAACATTCAAGTCACCAAAGTAAAGTATGATAAACTCCTTTTGAATGCATTAGACTAATGAAAATTATCTGACATCAGGGGGAGCATCTAATGGTGTGCTGAACTATTTTCCTTCACCGAGATTGCTTTTTCCCACTGGGTTTTGTTACTCGGCAAGGCTTTTAATGAGACAACAACAAACATGGGGAAGTAAGTTCCCAACTAAGGATATTGTCTTTCCCACAAAGATTTTATGTCTTAGGAGTTATGAAGCAACTAGTCAACTTCAACGAAACAAAGTGATCATCTGCAACAGATCACCTTTACTTGCATCTGTCATGCTGTACTCTTTTCCCCTCATCAAGGTTTTATCCCACTGGGTTTTCCTTGTCAAGGTTTTAACGAGGCAACATATTCGGATCCAACTATGTTCTAAGTTTGCTTAATATTGTACTCTTTTTTATTTAGTTCAGGTTTTGTCCCTCAGGGTTTCCTTGGCGAAGTTTTAACGAGGCAATTAACTTAGACTCGCCGATCTTTGAAAATCGTATTGCATGTGATGAACTACACGTAAAGTATGTGACAACATGTGAAGTATTACATGTGAAGAGGTTTACCAAGGTTTTATCCCACTGGGTTTTCCTTATCAAAGTCTTAATGAGGCGATTTATTTCGGCACAAGTCATCAAGAAGAGGACGACATTTGAAGACCTACATTCGAAGCACTATACGTGCAAAGACTACAAACGGAGTTCTATTGGACCACACAAGGGGAGTGTTGTAGGGCCTACAACCCATGGGTGTGCGCCCAACTAGAAGCCTAAGGGTTTCTCTTTACATGTATATAAAGGATATTTTACCTATGTAATAGGCTAATCAATAGAAATCCTTCTCTTCTCTTCCTCTTCCTTTTCCCCCTATTATTATACTACAAAAGAACCAATGATTAACCCAAAAAGGGAAACAAAAGGAAAAGATACCTGAAAGTACTCAATTGTGAGTACTTATTTACCAACAGTGCTACGTACACCGTGGGCTGGCCACAACGGGTTATCCCGTGGACCCGCTGACGCTGGAGTTAACAGGGGGCGTTTTTTGGTTGTGCGGGTCCCGCCAGGTTGTCTCACACGGGATAACCCGTTGTGTCGAGCCAACGATTAACAAAGCATTACTTCTTATTTACAAGTTAGACAGAATTTTTATGTAAAACAAAAGTATAAATTAGTATATACAATATACAATTTCTTCACCTTTGGCTAGACCTGATCCTCTTTTTGTCAGTTTATCAGCTGAGAAGTTTATTTCCCTGTAGATGTGTATGAGTTGAATGCTTGTCAGACCATCACAAATTCTATTCCATCTTACTAAAACAAACCAAGGAATTTTACCTGTTTGAAAGTTGGTTATTACTAATTTTGAGTCAGAATGGATGAGAAGGTTTGTGACACCAAAACTTACTGCCCATTTCAGAAGCACAAATTATTGCCATGACTTCGGCTATGAAGTTTGCGGTAGTTCCCAATCCAGACTTTTCAAAGAGAAAATCCCATTTATGATTTCTGCTTATGAAGCCATATCCAATCGCACTGATTTCCTCTTCTCGCTCCACCACAACAAACTAAGATTTGGCTCTTCAGGCAAGTGAAAAGAGATTTGCAGAATTACTTGTCTCTTTACACTTCTCCTTCTAAGATCAAAACTTTTAATGATTTGAAAATTATAGTTTGTTTCTCACATAGTTCCCTTCATTCTGTCATCACAATCTTTTGTAAACTGTAGGATTCTTCTTTTGAAGCTATTAATATTTGGTCTAAAATTTTCAAAGTGGATTCTTTTTCTTAAGAACCACAGTTCCATCATGGTGATTTAAGCTGCTACCAAGCATATTTCCTTAACAACATTGTTTTTACTATTTGCAATGTTTATAACATCTCCATAAGAGGTTGTTGTGGTAAATAAGAAAATATCTCCCAGCCATTTCCAGATAGACTCAGTGAAACTGCAATACTAAAGTAGATGGTCTAAAGTTTCCTCGGTATTTTCACATAAATAACATCTTGAGTCCATCTGAACTCCTCTTCTCTTCAAGTTTTCATGAGTAGTGAAAATGCGAGGGTACCAAAATACACCACCACTTTTTTCTTAGGCAATTTGTATGGACAAACTCAATACAACTCCGAGAGTTAAACTCATCAAGGAATAATATCTAGAGTTATATATCTCTCTCTTGCGATTAGAACGTTTACAAAACCAAGTCCATGAACCTAATTACAAAAATATAACTTGGACTGTACCAAAGACCAATATCCAAGAATCAATCAAGTCGTATCCAACAAACAAGATCGAATGTCTCTACTATGATTGATTAAAGCACAACCTGTGATACTTCAATTACAAAGATAAACAATATAATGAGGGAAAAATAAATACCACAGACACCAGAAGTTTTGTTTAAGAGGAAACCGGAAATGCATAAAATTCCTGTGGCCTAGTCCATATTGAACACCAAATTGTATTAAGCCGCTAAGACACTATCCTACTACTAATTAACTTCAAACTAGAATGTACTTGAGCCCTAAAATGTATCCCACTGATTAAGGTGCAGTCGCGCTCTTTATGCCTCTTGAATCCCAGCAGGACTCCACGCAATTGATTCCCTTAGCTGGCGTCACACCAACTAAGAGTTGCTTCAACTCAATTGAAGACTTTAAACCAAATATGCCTCCCACAGATTAAGCATATATGTGATTTCCTTTTATAATCAAAAAGTTTGATCAAAGGTGATGGAAATCGATAGCAATGGACAGAGTTTAGCGAACCTCAAAATCCAGACTTATGCAACCCGAAGTGTAACCTAGATTATTATTCACCTCACGAGTATAAAACTTATGGAATCAACAAAGTTTGAGACGAAGAGAACTTTGATGATTTCTATCTATCTTGATCGAGTGAGTAACTCAACAATCGATCAAGATCATGATATTAGTGGACCCGGCTTCGCGAATCTCTATGAAGTCTTTGTAGTCGCTAAACCCTACAAGGGTTAGGAAGACTATAGATAAACTAGGACACACCAAAAGTAGTCCTAATCAAAGATCCCAATTGCTTGAAGTTCTCCTTTTATATACATTCAAAGCATAGGTTGCTTTAGGTTTAAGCTAAGATAGCTTTGGAACCAAGCAATTAATATACATCGTTAGATGAATCTTTGAATCTGATTTACATAAACAAGATATACACTCTTGTTAGGTGAAACCGTAATCAATCGTATAAAGATTATATTCAACGTGATTAGCCGAAAATAACCGATTTGAACTTAAAAGCTTAATACTCATTTTAATGAACACATAAGACATTAACCTTGAGTCCCAATCATATGATCAAATAAGTGAAGTGTTTATAGAGACTTGATCAAATGCAAATTATCTCGTAGAAATAATTTTATCGCAGTTGAAAATAATCGACATGGTTAGTAGATGCACAAAGTACAAATACCATAGCCTTTCGTGAGTCAGGTCAGTCACAGTACGTTTACCGGTTTGTAAACATTTAACCAAACCAAGTTCCGGAGTTCACAGAAATACTTAGGTACATGTACCAGTATGGATACCTTAATACAATGATTGGTTCCGGAGTCCACAAAATTATTTTGGTTTACGTACCGGTTTGAATACTTAACCAAGTTCCAGAACACAAAACTATTTTGGTACATTTACCGTTTAGTATGTCACCTGGCCAGAATCATTTCCATTAACGGTTTGCATACGGGTATGCGCACCGATCCGATTCACAAGTGAAACAGAGTTTCTCATGATGTGCATAAGAATATGTATATCACAAATCTGTAAGTCGACATATAGCTACTTTGCTACGTGTATGAGTACATGTATAACAGGTTCAGACTTACAACAGTTTTCCCAGTTTGTAATACTGATAACACTATCTTGTATCCGAATTTATAGTAATTATATATTTCTCTCTAAATCGATTCGAAACATTCCTGAATAGCATCAATGACACATATCACTATTCCAGGCTATTTTCGAATAACGAAACTTGAATCATGGTTTTGATTTTGAACAATAAATTGTCCTCAATCGAAATTCATCAAGTATAAACAAATGTTTATCAAGATTAGTCATTATATTCGAGAACTAATTACCAAGATAAATTTGACTCGAAAAGTCTAATTAGTTATGTGACATCGTCTCAATTGATAGAAAAGTTAATATAACTTGAGAAACGAGTGGTTCAGTCTTCAATTACCTTTTGTTGATGAAGTTCTCCAAAATTTTCGGTTGATCTTCGCCTTCTAACGGTAGAGCGCAATGATGACTGTCGTGATCCATTGTTTCTCAACTACATTTCTATCCAAGTCTGAAACTTAACTAATTGTAGACTAGAAATCAAGATATAGTTTTGACAACTAAATTTGACAACAAGCTTGATATAGCAACACTTGGAGTTTGACCGAGCAATGCTCTAACAAGTAGCACATACATTCCTAACCATTTTCCAAACATTGCTTGAAGTTGTTGGATGTAAACTAGAATGCCAAGTAAATTTAGTCCAGTAATAGATTGGATAATGGTTTCTTACCTTTTGTAACACACCTATAATTTCTCCATTCCATTTTTTTTATCTTCTCGCATATTGATCATTGGTAACACAGCAAAAACTTAAGCACTCCACTGGAATATTTCATTGATTAGCAGAGATCAAGTCAGCAACCTTCATATTTGGATGTTGTTGCATATATCTGTTGTCATGAAAAAGATCACAAAGTGTCATATTTTTAATCCATATATCCTTCCAAACTGATATTTGTGAACCATCTCCCACTATCCATCTTGTATTGTTCTTCACGTCATTAAAGACCCATCTTATACCAGGTAAAATTGATGATTTATTTGTAATAACCATTATTATTTATAAATTTTGCACTTAAGAACTTTGCTCATGCTTCATCAGAGTATAATAGTTTCCAAACAAGCTCCATAAGTAATGCTTTATTTATTGTTTCTAGTCTTTTAAACCTCAAACTTCCTTCCCCAATGGGTGTACATACTTTGTCCCATTTTAAGGTAACCATTTTTTTTACTAAAGGATCTCCTGACCAGAGAAAGTTTCTCATTAACTGCTCACAAACCTTGATTACCTTTTTGGCCATTTGTAGATAGCCATATTGTATATGGGAATTCTACTTAACACATGTTTTATTAGAATCAGCATATCTTGGAATGAAAGCAGTAACTCTGCTGGGCTTCAAAATAACCCCCAGATACTTATCTGGAAAATTTGAGATATGCATTTATAAAGATGTAGCAATCTGGTTTCTTCTAGTTTCTGTTAGCCTCCCACAAATACCTTACTCTTGTCTCTGTTTATAATTTGACAAGAAGAAAGTTGATACTTCAATAATAATCTTTTTAGTGCATCCAAACTTCTTTTATGTTCATCACAGAAGATGAACACATCATCTGCAAAAAAGATGTGAGTAGGATGAATGTTGTTTCTACTTACCATTAGAGTTATACCTGCATTCACCAAATGTGATATGTTCCTGCTTAAGACATCTTCATCAATCACAAATAGAATGGGAGAAAGAGGATCTCCCTACCTTGATCCTCTCCCTACTTAAAAGAAACCTATTGGACCTCTATTAACAAGCACATACAATCTTGCAAAGGTAAACATTGTATGAATCCATCTCACACATTTTTCAGAGAAGCCATATTTTTTTCATAACAGCAAATAGAAAATTCCAACTCAGAGAATCAAAAGCTTGAGCTATATCTAACTTCAAACCTACATTTTCCCCTCTTCTTTTAATATCCAATTCATGTACCATTTCATATGCAAGTAGTATTTGTTCCTGTATACACATGCCATTGACAAAAGCACTTTGTCGTGGAGAAATGATTTTTCACAAAATACTGCTCATCCTAGTTGTCAAGATTTTGGTAAATATTTTGAAGTTGATATTTGATAACCCAATTAGTCTAAACTGACCACCTTTCTTTGCACCTTTCACTTTAGGCAGAAGAAGGGGAAAGTTTGAGTAAAACCCTTTCTGCCAGCAATATTGAATCATATTCACCACATTTTTTCCTATTGTTCCCAAGCATATTTATAAAAAAATCCTGGAAATCCATCTGTCCCTAGAGCATTGTTGGGGTCAAGATTAGCTTTCTAAAAGGAGTATTCTTTGGTTTGGGAATATTTTTACTAGCACCAAGTAGGGGACTATGATCAGATGAACATCTAATACCAACTTTATAACTCTAGGTCCTATAAAGCTCCAGCCATTTGGTGTTGAAAAGTGCTCTATCTAAAGTACAAACAATCCTTTTCTTACTACATCTATTATTGCACCATGTATGTTTTAAACCAGGTTTTGGAGCTTGTAATAACTCACAATTATTGAGACAATTATGAAATTCCAGCATTGAGTTTGTATTAGGACTTCTTCCACCTTCATTTTCATCCATTGAAAAATCCCCTATACCAGCCAAGGAAAATGTAAATCTTTTATTTTTTCTAGTTCCATCCACAGAGCTCTTTTATCAACAGACAAAACAACTGCATGAATCCTAGTAACCAGAAAACCCCATATATCAACAATATTAGCTTGCCTTGTAATAGAAACAACCACATGATAAGTAATAGAAGCATTCCAAAAAATTCATTTGTTACCTTTTCTAGAATCTTCAGAATTATGGATAACTTTATAGTTCATTCCCGGTAACTTTATTTTCTTACAAAAAGTATCATTAACTCTGATTTTTGGTTCTGCAACCCAAATTAAAGTAGAACTAAATTGATTGACTAAACTTCTGAGTTTGATAGTGGATTTACTTCTTCTTAAGCCTCTGACATTCTAGAATAAGACCTTCATTTATGAGAGAAATTTTGAGAAGATATATGATTTCTCATTCCTTGAGCATTTTTAACTAAATTGACATTATAAGTTGATGCTTGTTTCTTGGTTGTAACTATACTGAATGATTTAGTAGGTCTTTTCCCTTTCTCGGTAATATTCACAACCTCTGAAATTGAAGCAGATGAAGATTCATTTGTTGCAGAGACAACAAGTTGAAGAATGTTGACAACACTGTTAACATTTGAAGCACTAGAAACAACTTCCAAGACTGTTTCTACATTAAGGTTTGGAAATTGTACATGAGAATTCAGCAAATCTTCACTAATATTTTGTAGAGCATGGAATTTACCTGAAAAGGGGCTTCCAGTTTGTATAGGTATAACATCACCTACTACTTCATCATTAGCAACTTCATTTATTGCTTGTGGATTGTGAGAAGTAACTTGTGAAGTTGATGATGGAGGTTGACAGATATCAAATCTAATAACTACCCCTGCTCCTTGAGACATATCCTTATCTTCTTTGTTTTTGTGTTTTCTTCTATAGTTTTTGCCATTCTTAATATTACCTTTTCCAGTTTCTTGTTGAAACACATCTTCTTTATTTTTTTTCTCTACATTCAGCAACCAGGTGTCCCACAATCTTGCAGTTGTTACGAATTTTGGAAGCTTTGGGATTAATACTTTTTGCCCAAAACCCCAATACTTTGTTTTTGCCCAAACTTTTGAAGGAATTGGTTTGGATACATCTACTTCAATTAGAACACTAGCATAAAATCCAATCTCTCTTTTCAAAGTTGTTTCATCTACCTGAACAAGTCTGCCAATTGTTTTTCCAATGGATAATATAATTTTCTATGTCCGGTATTCAATACTCAGCCCTGGAAAGTTCACCCACACAAAAATTGTTGAGGTTTTTTGATTAAATGGTTTGAAATTTGGTTCCCATTCTTTTAATCGTAAACTTTGATGCTCAACTTCCCAATATTCATTCCAAATATGTTTCTTATCATCTTCATTAGTTATCCAATTTTATCACAATTTAATCGTAAATTGACAACCCCATGTTAAAGATTTTTGTTAGAGGGAGAGCAAAAAGTGATCCGAGGAGAGCGAAAATCGTAACTGACTCGCTAATTAGACCTATTCAATATATTTTTCAAACTCTGACCAAAATATCCTTGGAAAATACACCCACCAACCATACAAACTCGCAATCATTTCCAAAGAACTCCACCCCCATCAATTTTACCATCGACAAAGAAAACTAAATATTTCACAATCGTTTACATTTTAATCAATCAAGCTTCAGATCAAACCTTAATCTTTTGTTCTTTTTCTTTTTGAAGACAAGATCAAACCTTAATCAAAACAAATGAAAAGAAGAAAAAAAACATACAGTACAGATGGTAGAGAGAAAAAATGTTTTAATAGACTTGTTTTAAGTTGCAAAATCATTCATAAATAAAGTATGACATCAAAGTTGTTTGATACATTTAGGGCTATCACTTTGAAATAACATATGTACTTCAGTTCTCCAATGTTGTATCATTAAATTGCCCCTTTATGCTGCCCCACATTATATTCTTCTGGTGGTAAAAAATCCTTAGATCCAAAATTACTTAGTTATCAGTTCTTTCAAATCGTTTTTTTTAAACTTAAGAAGTAAAGAAACTGTGATTAAAGCTATTATGTTGTAGGTGTAAATAATCCACAGGGACAGGTGGAATAATCCTAAGCCGAGGCGTACCAGAGAAACCATACGCCTAGAGTACCGGATCACCTCTCCGAGTCAGGGCACAAGAAAAGAGGAGCAGAGACAGCTCGAGGGGACTACGAAAAAGGGGAAAAGTTGTGATGCGATGGACATCGGGCGCTGGGGCAATAAATGCACTGACAGAGTTGGTGAAGAGATAAGAAGAGTTTGGTCAAGGAAGACTCGGCCAAAGACCCAAAGGACGACATCGATCATCCCCACCAAATGGACGACATCGAGTGACGAGACAGCAGAAGAAGATATTACTCGGCTTGGCGTCCCGACCCGAATAAATAAGAACATCGGCTGAGATATCGACTGATCACCCGAGAGGAACATCGAGGGAGCTACACCAGGCCTAACATCGTAGCACTGGATGTATCATCACTTGTAACTATAAATAGAGACCATGTAGATAGGTAGAACTCAAGTGACAAGTGAGAGAGAAAAGCACACCTAGAGCATTGAGAGAGAAATATTCGTATTGTAACCTTGAATCAAGTAATAAGATCATCTTTAACCCCCGTGGACGTAGGTAATCATGCCGAACCACGTTAATCTCGTGTTCTTTTGTGTTTTTGCATATTACTTTCTTAGTATAGTTCTTCGGATGTAGTAGTAGGATTTTCCACAACTACATTCTGGCGCCGACTAAGGGGACGTATAACATCTCCGGATACCTTGAAATCGGATACCAAAAGAGGAAAATCCGAGCTCCTAAGCCACCTTGTGTGCTGGTTGATGCTAAGAGAGAAACCCTTTTGGTCCGTTATCTTCGTTTTCTTAGCAACATCTTGTCGAGTTGATAAAAGTTAGATTTATGTTCTTGCTTGTTACCTTCGTTTTCTTAGCAACGTCTTGTCAAGTTGATAAAAGTTAACTTTATGTTCTTGCTTGTTATCTTCGCCTTCTTAGCAATATTTTGTCGAGTTGATATAAGTTCGTTTTTGTGTTCTAATTAATAGTCTCCATCTTCCAAGCAAAACAAGTCTTCCGCTTAAGCAAAGTCATTGAGACAAATCACAAGATAGGCTGTTTGCTTAAGATGCCTCAGAGAGTTACCGGATGACCCATGAGCTCCCTAAATAGCATCTTTCGATGTTGGTAGAAGCTAGAAGGGGATCCTATCTCGCTGACTTTGATCTGTGGCTTCAGGCCCCGTTGTAAGAGAGATTCAACAGCTCCTATCGACACCTAGTGAGGATAGTGGATGCTAAATGAAAGACTCTAACAAACGCAACGCGTGGGTTGCTAGGACTATCTTCTAGGGAGAAATATTGTCACATCTATTCCACACCTGTCTTCATTTTAGCAAGGTAAACGAAGCACAATAACGGTGGAAACGGGGCTAGCTCAGAATCATTGAGTCTAGTTCTTGGAAACCATGGCCGATGTGGTTATAGTGAGCACCACGCCTCACTTTGACCCTACACTAAGAGCCTCACAAAGACTGGAAAAAACGGTAGGAACTGGCCGACCCAAGAACGCGATTTCGTCCGAGGATCGTCGACGATCCTCACCATGAAGGAAATCCTCCGACCTAACGTACGGATGATTGATGACTTCTGGCGTTAGGAATGTTAGGACAAATAGTGATTAACGCATAGGGAAAGTACCGAAAACGACATGTCGAGACAGCTTTTCAAAATTTGTCCTTTATGGCCAAAACAATTTGATCACGAGACCACACACGAACATAAATGGAAGTGTACTATAAGAACTTTTCCCATCTTGCATCAGATAACCGCTGGCCACTCCATCCTTAACCTTTTCGGCGCTTCAAGTAAGTCTTCATTCGTGGCCGACGTAGGTAAGGACGATGCGAGCCGAGGAGCGAGAGTGACACCAAAGGCCATGGCGAGTACTTCCCGAACGAGTAGGATTCTTAGCATCGCGCCGTAGCAGATCTAGCATGCGGGAAGGACTCACGACTCCTGACAGTTATAACACCCGACGTAATTGTCAAGGCGAGATCCCTATCACCAAACGGAGGTATGACCACTGTTAACGAAGAAGTCGATCTAGGCCGAGACGATGACTTCCCACCCGGACATTAAGGGTTAACCCAATCCAAACGCCACAGGGAACGAGGACGACATGGTAGATGGGAGAACCGCGTCGGGATACCGAGGAAGAGGAGGAAGTGCAAACAATACAGGGAGGGCAAGGGCGAGAAAGGCACCCGACGGAACACCAACGAGAACTAGAGCGAGAAGCAGAGAGACTCAGACAAGTACACTTGGCGAGGGACAACCACAACCAAGGCATTCCCCCAGCGACCGCCAATCCTCCCGTAGCCACGACCGTCCCCCCTGTCCCCCCAGTCATCCTCCCAACAAGGCCCCCCAAAGAAAGACATCCCAATGTAACAGACACCCAAAGGAACGGCCACTCTAGTCACGAGAGCACCGACCCGATGTTACTTCGCCATATCGGCAAGCCAAAGGAGACAGGGAGGACCTAATGAGAGAATTGCAGAGGAGAAACCTGGCGCTAGAATACGAGAATTACCAACTCCGCAATGGGAGAGCGGGGCCGAGAGGATCATCAAGTCAAGGCGCCTCTAGCAACCACACTCCACCAAGGGACGTCCCACCCCCCTCACCGAGCCGAGGACGAGTACCCGACCCTAATCGGCCAAGAGAAGGATATGGGCCATCCGAGGATTCTTCGGCCGATGAGGAAGCGACCAACGAGAGCACGGACGCGTCCACCAAGCAAAAGATCGAACGGCTCGAGCGGATGGTTAAAAAGCTGACTGGAGACAGTGAGGATGATAAGTTAGCAGAGGTAATCAGTGAAGCCCAGAAGACGCCGTTTACCGTGGAATTGGACCGGACACCATTTCCACCAAAATGTACGCCAATCTTCCCATCTAGGTTCGATGGCACAAAGTACGGCAGAGAACACATCAAGATGTACGGCATGTCCTTGCTACAATGGGAAGAATCACGATGTGGTCATGTGCAAATTCTTCCCCGCGCGCTCCGGAGGGAGAGGCGAAGAGTTGGTTTTACACCTTGCCCGATAAATCCGGGGAGCTATGCGACTTGGTGGAAACCTTTCGAGACGTATATGCATAACAAAGATAGCTCGCCCAGAGTCGACAAGTTATTTACCCCGGCACGAAGACTCGTGAGCGCCGCTCCTTAACTGGACGATGGAGGAAGTTATGCACGGACATAGGAAAGCACCGGTCGACCAAATAGATATTCGGCCGAGAACTCGCTAAGAAAGTCGGATCCCATCTGGGGTGGCAATGTACACTGAGAAGCCTAAGACACTAAGGGAGATCCTAAGATGCAGGAGCACTATATCGCCTTGGAGGAGATTCGGGAAGGAGCGCAAGATAGGGGAATACAGGAGGCGAGCACCGCAGAAGAGGCCACCCGCAAGAAGCCACGAAACGATCCGAGAAAAGGCCCGGTGCCCATTCCCAGGGTGAAAACAAGAAAGTGTGGGTCGAGAAGGGAAAAAAGCCTCGTCACGAGCCAAGATTATATACTCCGCTCAATGCACCATTAGAAGAAGTGTTCAAGGAGGTTGAAAAGAGGAATGACATCCGTTATCCCAAGACTCGGGGAATCCAATTCGACGGGACAAGGAACCACCCGGAGTTCTGCCTTTATCATCAGTTCCGCGGCCATTCAACCAATGATTGTAGAGAAGTGAAAGACATCGTCCAGCACCTGATCCGCGATGGGTACCTACGGCATTTTGTCAAAACACCATCGACGTCAGCCCATCCCGAGGTCCCAGTACACCAAATAAGAATCAACCGCGGCGCTCAGTTCACTTGCAATACCATATCACACTCGGCAACACAAGGATACGATTTAGAACCGCATCACCTCGAGGATACACAAGAGGGACAGACGGCAGAAAATCTTTAGTGGGCCAAGACCCTCCCCTATGGAGCCATGGATGATGCAGCCGATTACGTTTCGGCGAAAGATGTTCCATTAAACGGGCAAGCGCATGGAGATCCCTTAGTAATAACCCCGCGATCGAGGAATGGGGCGTCCGGCAGATATTAATGGACAAAGGGTACTCTGAAGTACTGTTCTATGACACTTTTAAAAGGATGGAATTGTCTCGACGACGTCCCGATCCCGTCGACTTATCGAATTTACGGCCTCAACGGACGCGATAAGTGCAAAGGGAGAAGTCACTCTCGCAGTCTCGGACGGGGAAGGGTTCCTCGACACACCCACCACCTTTGCGTAGTCGATGTCGTATCACCGTGCGGCGATCCTGACGACCTTGGATCGCAGGAATCAAGGGATTCGCCTCGGCCTACCATCGCAGATTGCGCTTCCCTTCCTATCGCGGAGTAGTAGAGGTGCTAGGCGACCCCCAAGCGGCAAAGACAAGTGTGTGCGGTAGACATCCAACGTAACGAGGAGAGACGGCCGAGGAAACGCCAAGAAAAGAAGAAGTTTAAGGAAATGGAGGCGGGAGAGGAATTGGAAAAGGTAATGTCGCAGCCATCGCCACCTACGAAGCGGCGAGACAGAAATCTTATAGCAATCACAGAAACCAAGAATCACGAGCCGAAGCAAAATTTTTTCGCCTTAGAACCAACCCTAAGTCAACTGGGCACCGAGGAGGAGCCGAGGTTAGTGAGAATAGGGGACACGCTTAACGAACGAATGTACCCCAAAGAGAAATGTAACCCTCCCCGAAGGAGCACATGGATGTATTCGCTTGGCAAATGCACTCGACATGGAAGGAATCGACCCAGTTCCTCAAATTCACACCATCTGCGGATAGACCCCAAGTTCAAACCAATCGACAAAAAAGATGAGAAGAATCGCACCCGAGTTACAAACTCTGGCAGTGAGGCCGAGTTGAAGAAATCACGACAAAGAATCATCCGAAAAGCCCAATACCCGCAATGGATATCTAACATGGTGATAGTCCCCAAAAGGAACGGGGCGTCCGAGTTTGCGTCGACTATAGCGATTTAAACAAGGCATGCCCAAAGGACAGCTTCCCTCTCCCCAAAGATCGACCAAAATAGTGGAATCCATCGTTGGGTATAAGGCGATAACACTCATGGACGGTACTGGATATAACCAAATCCCCTTGGCCCCCGAAGATCAGGAGCATACATCTTTTTTCACGCCAAGAGGACTGTGTTGCTACACCAAAATGCCATTCGGGCTGAGAAATGCGGGCGCTACATATCAGAGGCTGGTGGAGGACATGTTCGAGGATAAAATACACGACACCATCGAAGTGTACGTGGACGACATGCTGGTCAAGAGCAAAGTGGCCGATACTCACATCGACGACCTCAAAGGCATCTTCCAAAACCATGAGAAAGTACAAGATGAGGGCGAATCCGTCCAAGTGCACCTTCTCCGGGTCACCTCGAGCAAATTTCTAGGATACATAATCACCGACAAAGGGATCGAGGCAGATCCGCATAAAATCAAAGTCGTAGTAGAAATGCCATCACCTGCTCAGAATTGGCTTAAGGACGTGCAACGGCCGAACGGAACTCGGCTTTAGGACGATTCATCTCTCGATCGTCTGACAAGTGCAAGAATTTCTTCGGGACGTTAAGAAAAGGAGAGAAGTTTAAATGGACCGAGGAGTGTGAGGAAGCATTCCAGAAAATCAAGCAACATATGGCGAGCCTACCGGTGTTACAAAGACCCGAGCCCGAAGACACACTAACACCGTATCTCCTGGGCAACCCGTCATGCCATCAGCGCCGTATTGGTCAAGAATGAGGGAGAGAGGAAAAGCCAGATATTTCATAAGCAAGACCATGAACCCTATTAAAAGAACTACACCAGACCGAGCAACTCATACTAGCGTTAGTGTTTGCCACGTGAAGCTCCTGACGTATTTCCAAACTCATAAGATTCGAGTGCTTACCAAGTCCTCCATGTCAAGATTGACAATGCAGCTAGGCTCGGGCGGATCTCTAAATGGAGTGCACAATAAAAAGCAGTTCGATATCTTTTATGAAATGAGGACAGCGGTGGCGCGCGTGTGCGATTTTTGGCGTACTTCCCCTCAAATGACGAGGACGAAGTAGAAGATATTCCGGAATGGAGGAAGATCGAGAAGACTCACCCGATTTACTCGAGACCTGCAGCCCGACACGATGGGAGGTCTTCGTTGACGGGTCATCCAATAAAGACGGATCGGGTTTAGGACTGGTCTTCACGACACCAAAGGGCAAGAAAATGGTCCACTCCTTTAGGCTTGAGTTTAAAGCAACCAACAATGTCACAGAGTACGAAGCAGTAATACATGCCTTACGTCTGATAGTGGAGATGGGCATCCAGGAGGTACGACTCACGAGCGACTCTCAGCTAGTTGTCCGACAAATCAACGGGCAATACGCCATACACGACCCCTTGTTACAGAAATACTGGGAACTCGCCCAATTATACATCGGAAAAATACCAAGCATCAAATTCCGACACATCTCGCAGAAAAGACAATCCAGATTCTGGATGCCTTGGCATACATTGCTTCCATGTTGACAGACTCAAGCATCGAGGGCACGTGAGTTATGAGGGTCTTAATGCCATCGGTGACCCGAGACCGAGAACGTCGGCGCACATGTTGCTACCTTACCACTGGACCAATATCGGGCCGACGATTGGAGGAAGCCGATTCATGAATATCTCGAAACAGAAAATTGCCCAAAAGGGCGACTGAGATCAACAAGATCAAAAGCAAAGCAGCCGCGTCGAAATTCGAGACGGCATTCTCTACGTAAAATCGTATCTAGGACCATTTTGAGGTGCCTAAGCAAAGAAGAGGGGCATACGATCCTTAACGAGTTGCACTATGGGGCGGCGGGAAACCATAGCTCGGGCCGTAGCACAGCGCACGAGCAAAAACCATGGGGTATTTTTGGCCATACATGAATGAGGACGCGAGGCACATGGCCCTCAACTGTGATGAGTGCCAAAAATTTGGAAAAAAGATACATGCGCCGGCTGTAACGTTAAACTCCGTCATCAGTCCCTGGCCCTTCGCTAAATGGGGAATCGACATCGTGGGACCACTACACGTCGGATCAGGGCAGAGGAAGTACTTAATTGTAGCCACCGACTATTTCACCAAGTGGGTTGAGGCCGCTCCGCTAAGACACATACGGGATAAGGACGTTTTTCGGTTCATTTGGGAACACATCATATGCCGCTTCGGGGTTCCTGAACAATCGTCTCGACAACGGCAAACAATTGCAAGGCAAGAACATCGACCTGCTATTTAACACTTACAACATCCGAAAGAGCAAGTCCACGCCACTATACCCCCCAAAGCAATGGACAGGCCGAGATCACAAACAAGACCATCACCGATAACATGAAGAAGAAACTTGACCAGGAATATGGGGAATGGTGTGAAGAAGAGCTTTACAACGTCTTGTGGGCGTATAGGACAACTCGCAGGGAGGCAACTGGATTGTCGCCCTTCATGTTAACATACGGGACCGAAGCCATCCTGCCAACGGAGGCGATGATACCTACCACAAGGACCGAAGCGTGGAGGCAAAACATCTCGGCGGATCTTATCTTGGCTAAGCTTGACGATCTAGAAGAAACGAGAGAGATGGCCCTGCAAAAGATGGAAAATTACCAACGAAGAATCCAACGAGAATAAAACAAGCGGTCCGACCGGCAGAGTTCCTACTGGGGCACTGGTACTAAAGCACCTACCTAGCTATGAGCGTGACAAGAAGGGCGGCAAACTTGCACCACTATGGGGAGGACCTTACACAATAGTTGAGAAGGTTGGGGAAGGGGCATACAAAATACTGAAGCCGGACGGAACACCCGAGCCACGACCGTGGAACGCGACACGACTAAAGCTCTACCATCCATGAAATCAGGTAAGATATCTTGTCATCTATTTCCGTGAAAGGCCGCGTGGGGTTGGAAATATGACAAGTGCGTCTGAATGGTCGTTTCAACCGGGGCGATGGCGTTGTGCAAGTGCCGGGCGACTTACACTAACACGGACTATTCGAACTCTGGGCGATGGCAAAGTGCAAAGTGCCGAGGTAGTTCGGGCCCTGGCGGTTGAAACCAGTGGCCGATTGTCGAGCATGAGTACTCGACACTCGAGCGATCAACATTGCTCTCTCGCAAGTGGCGAATCACTTGCCCAAGAAGATTAATCGATAACTTCTTGGGATGTCGATCCCATAGAAAACTAGGCAAGACCAACTCCCTTCCACTTGGATCTCAAAAGACGGTGATGAGATGCCTCGGTCAGGACATGGCATCGGGCCCGATGACCCTCCTTGCCGAGTGTGTTCGGACAAACGGCATTTGTGACTAACTTATCTATTCGCATGGCATACATAACGAGACTACGGCAAAAGCCACATACGGGCAACCCAAAAGATAAATAAGGATAATAACGTCGTAGTATAACAAAGATCGTAGCAAGAAGAGCAAACAAACCGGGCGACGCAAGACCCCACAACAAGTTATGCAAGAAGTTAAAAAGGTGTTCAAACGAATTACAACCCGAGGAAAAGGGCAAGATAGCGACGCAGCGCTACAAAAAACATGATCACTCTTTGGAGGAAGTAGAACCCGGGACAGCCTTCTTGGCGGCAGCATCGGCTCGTTTCTTATCGAGCACTGCCTTCACACCGGCCTTAACCTTCGAGACGAGCTCGTCATTGAACTTCGCCTTCTCAGCAGCAAGGTTCTCTGCTAGCTGCACCGACGCCGCTTCAGCAGTGGCCACCTGATCGAGCAGTTGAGCCTCCCTCCCTTTCAAACGGATGTTCTCCTCCTCCAACGATGCCGTCTTCTTCTGCTCGGCTGAGAACACAACAAGAAACGATCAGTCACACAACAACAACACTAAGACAACAACGCGGAAAGCACAACACAAGGCACACCACCTTCCAACAAAGGGGCAATTATTCTAACGGACTCCTCGGACTCAGATAGGCTACACTCGAGAGAAGACATCTTCGAAGAAAGTTCTAGGTATCATTTTGTTCGTTAAACTCATTAGTGGGGCAATACTTCTTGTGATCACTCCATTCGTCCCTCTGTCGAGAGTGGGCAGCCTGCAAACTCGACGAGTTGAGCACGAACCCAATCCAACTCCTCAGAGACCTTTACGGACTCCTTAAGCTTCTCGAGGGACTCTCGGTTACACTTCTCGGCAGCGTCCCTCTCCCCCTAGATCCGCAGGCGATCCGCATGCAGATCTCGAACCTGAAGTCTTAGCCGACCACATTGACCCTCTAAGTTGTCGGCCAATAACGTTTTATCAGCCGCTATACCTTGGAAATGAGCTAGGTTCGCCCTCGCATTATCGATTTCCTGGGGACATACTCAAAAGTCTCGTAGCGATGGAGTTTGGACCGAAGATCTTCGATATCGGTTTCTAAGCGATCAATCTTAGCACCCTTATTAACTATTCTCTGTTGTAAGTTCGAAACATGGTCCCGTTCTATGTTAACTTCCCTTTTCAACAAACGACACCTCGTGGCAGCGTCGGCCTCCACACTAGAAGATTCGGCTAGGCAGGGAGTACTGAGCTTAGGATATTGGCACTACAAGATCAATCATAACTAGTTGAGAGTAAAATGACTACCTTGGGCCTCGGCCAGCTCCTTCTCCAACCTCCTAGCTCGCTCGCGCTCTTGCTGTAATAAGAGACGAAGACCCTCCCTCTCGGCGACCTCCCGGCGTCGGATGGCAGCATTCAACAGCGAGCGGTTGGTATCCTAACAAACAACACCGACATAGTCAGCACTTAACAAAAACATGAAGGCAACACTCAAACAACTCTACTCACCAGCAGATCACAGGTACTCTCCAGACCAGCCTCGTACAGCGAAACAACATTGATCTTCTCCTCATCAGACAGAGAGGCAAAATCGGGAGAGATGAGTGCGCCAAGCGAGTTACACATAGGGCCCGAAATGGTGAAAGAGGTACTGCTGCCTGAATTAGGAACCACGGAAGGAACAGTCTTCAGCGGCCGAGCCTCGACAACAACACCCTCCACATTAGGCCCAAGGTTCCCACTATCACCCGATTTCTCCACCTGACCCGACTCCTCCTCATTGCCGAGGGTATCATCCTCATCACCAAAAAGATCCTCATCATCATCACCTTCAGAGACAACATATACAACGCCATCGGCGAGAACAATCCCTTCATCAACTACTTCCCGGCCACAATCTTTTCCTATCGGCACACCCTCCTTGGGTTCCTTACCCCTCCCCTTGGACTTCTCACCTACAAGGGTAGACGAAACGTCAAAAAGCTTCTGAGGCGACTTCCTCAGGAAATGTGACAAAGGTAGATGGTCATCGGGATCCTCACCATCCTTCGCCGAGGTAGCAGGAGTCTTGTCAACCCTCAGCTTCTGCGCACGAGCCGATGTCAGAACCATGCAAGGCAACAAATAGGGGCACGTACATGTACGTCAAACAAAAAATAATAAGTATATTTGTTACCTTCCCTGTCTCCTCCTCGACTCCTGCAATTCTATCTCTCTTCCGATGAACGAAAACCTCAGAAGGAATACCCTGGGACTTGGTCTGAAAAACACCAAAACAAAACATCACCCCACAAGTCGCCCGAGCCGACCAACCAAACTAGAAAGACAGAAAAATATACTTACCCGATCGACATTGACTACCCAGAGAAGGATAAAAATTCGGTAGGAGGAGGGAATTTGCCGCTCAAAAGAGGACCGGAAATAACCAGTGGAACCCGATCCCAAGCCGAGTCATTAGTATGACGGGCATGCTTGTTGGAACTTTTCCCCTCGGGATCCTCATCCAAAAGAAGCCTCCTAACACCTTCGGGAAGAGTTTTATGGCGATGAGGGCTGGAAAAACCGTGAGATCACCATTAGTAGTGGTCCCGCTCCGATAATTGTCGGCGAAGGCGGGCGGGAGTATAGTCACTCGCCCGGGAAGGATTATAGGTAGACCAAGTAGTAGGAGAACACTCGCCTCGGCTACGTTTCTCCCCTCTCGGACAAGATGCTAAGGTATTGCCATTCCACCCAGCCGGGCGCGACACGGGCGAATCTTAGAAAGAGCCTCGTACCAAAACGGCGACTAGGATCGTATAGTGGGAAACCTTGATCCAGCTCTAGGCGGCCCCCGGTAACAATGGTCGCCTCGGCCGAATGGGGAAACCTCAGAACATCATCTTTTCTCAAAACACCCTTCTGGCCTGACAAGAGCCTGACGTCATATCTATGGAGATCGAACTCGCCTTTCAGCTGTTGAACATATTGCTCATCCGACAGGTCCTTAGCAGCCCTCTTGTCAGCCCTACAAGAAAACGAAGATGAGTTATCAGGAAAGATAGAATCTAGAGCGCGATAATCATACTTGGAAGGACTCTCTACGACGAACAGGGAATCAAAGCGATGCACGCCGTCTTCATCGGAAAACACATAACTCACACACCTTCTTTCCGTCATTTGAGGAGTTGAAGATGCCATAAAAGCTAATGAGAAAAACGGCGGGAGAAGCGAAACGCAACCGGGACCGGAGGTTGCAGCGGCAACGGAGACTGAGAAGACGACGGACAATGGAGAAGAGAGGGAAGAGATCTGCCAAGGGAATAGTCAACAGCAACGAAAAGAAGATGGAGGAGGAATGAAGTTTCAGAGAGGATAAAGAAGGAATGAAGTTGCAGAGAGGATAAAGAAAGAATGAAGTTGCGGAAAAAGAAATAAGAGGGAAACAAGGTTCAGACGCCGGACTTATAAACCCCTCCTGTGGTAAATCCTAAGCAGAGGAGGTGAAACCTGGTTGCGATGAATCGAAGCGAGTGGGGAACAAGATGCGCAAAAACCGGCATGACCGAGGACGTGGGAAGACGAGGCGGTTATTCTTCCCCACGTGTTGACCACACGAGTGAAAGAAGGGGCATAAATGTAGGTGTAAATAATCCACAGGGACAGGTGGAATAATCCTAAGCCGAGGCGTACCAGAGAAACCATACGCCTAGAGTACCGGATCACCTCTCCGAGTCAGGGCACAAGAAAAGAGGAGCAGAGACAGCTCGAGGGGACTACGAAAAAGGGGAAAAGTTGTGATGCGATGGACATCGGGCGCTGGGGCAATAAATGCACTGACAGAGTTGGTGAAGAGATAAGAAGAGTTTGGTCAAGGAAGACTCGGCCAAAGACCCAAAGGACGACATCGATCATCCCCACCAAATGGACGACATCGAGTGACGAGACAGCAGAAGAAGATATTACTCGGCTTGGCGTCCCGACCCGAATAAATAAGAACATCGGCTGAGATATCGACTGATCACCCGAGAGGAACATCGAGGGAGCTACACCAGGCCTAACATCGTAGCACTGGATGTATCATCACTTGTAACTATAAATAGAGACCATGTAGAGAGGTAGAACTCAAGTGACAAGTGAGAGAGAAAAGCACACCTAGAGCATTGAGAGAGAAATATTCGTATTGTAACCTTGAATCAAGTAATAAGATCATCTTTAACCCCCCGTGGACGTAGGTAATCATGCCGAACCACGTTAATCTCGTGTTCTTTTGTGTTTTTGCATATTACTTTCTTAGTATAGTTCTTCGGATGTAGTAGTAGGATTTTCCACAACTACAATGTGATAATGGTTGATTTCCGACTGTTAATTATCAGAAAATAGTTCGACCTAGTATATAGTTATTGACCAGAAGATGTCGTATGTCAAATGACAAAATTCAAAAGTACCGTTTTAGTAATCCAGGATGTATCGGGAATAAGGCTGATTGGCTTGATTGAGTTGTTGGTATAGATGATCTTTGGTGGTGATTCGGTGAAGAATGGAAGAAATAAATTGTTTGTGGTCTCAGTGGTAAAATTTGATGATGGTTGGTAATCGGTGCAAGTTTGTGTGATCATGCGGCTGTATTTAGTAAGGATATTTTGGTCCGAGTTTGAAAAATATAATGAACAGTTCTAAATTAGCTAGTCGACTACGATTTCTGCTCTCCTCGGATCATGTTTTGTTTTCCCTTTAGCAAAAATCCATGTTCAAATCCATTGTCCTCTTAGAGATGCTTCTATTATTTTCATGGTAATTTTCAAAAAAAAATCAAGTCTATTGATTAGACTAAATTGCCATTCAGTAGTGCTTTCATCAATTAAATCATCAGGAATATAAATCAAAGCATCATCTCCATGTTTACCACATTCCGGGAGATCAGAAATATCTACTGAAGAAAAATTTATTTTAGATATGAAATAATTCATTCTCAGACCTGTATTTTGAAGATTTCCATAAATATTTCTAGATTCATACATATTAATTACACTACACTAAACAAAAAAAAGGGTGAAAACCAATCATAAGAACACCAATCGTAATAACTAGAACGAAGTCACCTGAATTAAAGAGGAAATCACACCGAGATTGAAAATGAGAAAGAATTTTTTATCTGAGTTTTTCGCCCGATTTACAAACTCTCTCTCTCTCTCTCTTCAACTCAGTACCGGTTTCCCAAAAATTCTCAGTTAATTTTATCTGTACCAATCTCCTTTTACCAAAAAAGGTACAATCAATCAGAAAACTTCTAGGGGAGATCTGCGAACTCACTCTGTGTAGTGTATCAAGATATAAAAAACCTAGTTTCTAAATTTAGGTATATATATTCTTCGTGTATATCAACCGATCTTTCTAATTGGGGATGCTCATATGTTAGTTAACTGGGCAAAGATTGGTGTGGTCAGTGCTACCGGTATAGCTTGTGCTTACTTTATGTGGTGACTACATATAGATAAATTGGCAGTTTATAATTTTTTTAGTTTTTTATTTTCCTATAAGAAAGAAGGATCAATCCATTTTATTTTATTTTATTCACAAAAGAAAAAGTAATTAATAATAGTATTTTATTTATTTATTTTTGTAAATGAGGGAATATTTCATTTAAAACTTAACAAGTGTTTGACCGAAGTTTCTCTCTAAAAGAGAGTCTTCAACCACAAAGGTAATATTCTTTTTTTTTTTTTTTTTTGATGGAAACAGGGGCTTTGAAACGCCCCTAAATTTTATTTATGACTACCTCATTCAAATTGAGGTTTGAAGGATTACATTGATCAATTACATTAATAAATATGACAATACAGATAATACAAGATTTACAATCGAAACTTGAAGAAACGAGATAAGAAAATCGTATTAAACTTCTACAGCCCGTTGAAATAATGGTTTCAAACCATTTTGTTTCTTGACCATCAAATATATCGGATGCTTCCATAAAAGGGAAGTAATATGCCCAAATTAGATTCTTCACAAACGATCTCCATATCTGGCGAAGTAGATCGTTTTCATCCGTCACATGCTTGATAACAATGCAAATCCAAATCTACCAAAAAAAACCCTGATAATAGAATAAGAAAACAAATCCTGATAGACCGATTAGAAACAATTTTTTTTTATTGAAAGATAAATATATACAAGGAAACAAACTCAATCCGTCCGGTAGATCTGAAAAATCAAACCAAAACCAGATGGATCAAGAATCTGAATTTTGAAGAAAGTAGTTTTTTTTTTTTTTTGTTTCGGAGAGAAAAGGGGAGAGAGAAAAGGGCCAAAAAGGTAAATCATTTCCCTGCCAATACTGCATTTCGCCAATACATTGAAATACTACTAAACCTAGCTTCCTCTGTTAAATAACGAGTTACTTTACTAATGTTATTTAACATATTTTAATTCACCATTTATTTCCCTAACTATAGTCTCCCTATAGATGCAACTTTTGTATATCTGTTTCCCCCATTTGATTGCCTCCTAAGCTGCAAGAGCCTCGCCTACTCCTCATCATCAGTTATTCACGGTATAATCCACGCTCCATCAAAGGAACCTGCATCATCAATCTTAAATAGACTAGTACCCATAGTATTATTAGCTTTTCGAAAAGCTGCACCAAATTATTTCTTTGTAAATTCATGTTGCGGAAGAATCTAGTTAACTATCTGACTTGCTCTAGTAATATTCACACCCTTATTCATTTGCTTCCTTATGTGCTCATTCCATTCAACCATATCCATTTCAGCTTGCCTCACAACTCTATTTACCAGCATTTGAGTATTCTCAAACACACTAGAACATTTGGCTTTTCAGATATTCCAAAAAGTATGACCTGCAACAATTATTAGCTCATCGTGCATCACATTAGTTGAAAACTAGCTTGAGATCCAATATACAAGGCATATACCTATGCACATGGCATACATCGATTTTGCCATATATGCACCCATTATGGGTACACCAAACTGCCAAAAATATATGCATATATATCAAGTATAACATATAGGCATACACGACAGACTTCCCAGCGAGCAATAGAGTGTTCATCGCTAGATGGTCTAAATATTGCTCGTTGGTCATTCCAGCGCTAACGATAGTCAAGTCGTCGCTCATGACTTGAACATCGCTCATCAGTTCCTCATCCAACGGCTACCATTTTCCCCCTCTATAAATAGCCAATTTCAAACTCATTTCAACTCACACTAGAATTTCTAAATCTCTCTAGAATTTCTCAATCTCCAATTCTTTTCATTACTCTTCCAATTCCTCAGAGAGCATGGCTGATAATATGAACGTGGCTGAGTTCGTAGAAAACCAACATGCTACCTAAAATTAAAGAGTTATTAATCGTGCCAATGTGTAAAGTCGAATTAAGAGGCGATTAACAAAATTTACTACTGAGGAAGATGAATGTATTTGTAGGAATTATGTTTTTTGTACTGAGACTATATTCGGAGAAGAATCCCGTCACCAAATTTTTTGGAAAGGTTATTTTGAAAATTTCAAGAACAACCAATGAAGCCAACAATTGTGACCAAAAGTAGTACATGTAGTTTCTCTCTTATAAGAGAGTCTAGCCACTCTGGTGCTTCATTTTGTCAACAAGCTCTTGATCTCGTAGTACAGTATAACTTCTTTAAAGTAATACTCGATAATATAATATTCTCGTTAAAATAATAAAATTTCCTGGTCCCGGATCGGGCCATTAGTGCTAAAATAATAAATTCGATAAAATCATAAAATAATACATTTCAAAAGTTCCCCTTAATGATTATTAGGTCCCAAATAATATATAAAATAATAATGCTACTAGAAAAATAAAAAATTAAATGTATACACATTAAACTTTCTCAAAATATGATTTAATATTGGTTTCTTTTTCTTTAAACCTCAAATCAAGTTGTAGTTTATCCCCAATAATTCGTAATGCAATCAAAGTAAGTTGTTATACTACAACAAGAAGTAATTTTGAAGTGTCACTAATACTTGGAGTGTCTGTATTTGTATTGCAATTAGTAAATAATATAATACTTTCACAAAATTAGTCTATATTTTACTTAAGCTACAAGTATTATTCAACTTCCAAACTAGGAAATACTTTTTTAAATAATTATATATTATTTAATTATAAAATAATAATTTATTATATTATCGATAATATAATATTTCGTTAAAATAATAATTTTTCATGGTCCCAAGCCTATTATTTTATAGAAGTTATACTGTAATTGCATCTTTTGCTAATAAATCTGGTGCGCAGTTGGTTTCTCTGGGTACGTAAGTAACCCTCCAAAATATTAGCAAAAGATGCCTAAGACACTCCAGACAAGCTCTTGATCTCATAGTAAATGCCTAAGACACTCCAGACACTCCATAATAATTGAGTTGTTCCTCCATCTAACTGCTCCTACATTCCCATTTAAAGCATTAATATAATATTGATGCAATCTCCTTCAATGTGCACACAAGTGACTTGTGACCTCTTTGCCATCTGTATTGCCTCAAGTGTTACTAATGCTTAGAGCATCCACAGTCGTGGAGTATAACCAAATTTTTTGGTAAAAAACAGACGCAGTGGAGACGGACTAAAGACCAAAGACCGGACTATAACCAAAACCCAGACCATATTTAATCTTTAGTCTGGTCTTTAGTCGTGCGTAAATTAAAGTTGTGCCTGATGGGGCGTAACTCAAAGTTACGTCCGAATTAAAAAAAAAAAAAAAAAAAGGGACGCAATTTAGAATCACGCATGATTGGGGCGTAACTCAAAGTTACACCCCAACAATTAAAAAAAAAAAAGGGGCGCAATTTGGGCCCAATGGGGCGTAACTCAAAGTTACGCCCCAACAATAATAAATAAATAAATAAATAATGGGACGAGATTTGGAATTGCGCCTGATTGGGGCGTAACTCAAAGTTGCGCCTGACCAAATTTTAGCCTCCCTCCACTGCGTTACAACACGGACTAAACCCAAATTTTTTTTTTTTTTTTGCTCTTTGCTCTTTGGTTATGGTCGCACCACTGCAGTTGCTCTTAGGCCTCCTCACCATCCTCGGCAACTCCTAGAAAAGCCCAAGCTCCTTTGAAAACTTGCTATCTTTACTAAAAGAAGCATCAAAATTTAGTGTAGCCCTCCATTGGGGACTGCCATTGCACTGTTACCATTCCAATCATGTATAAGCACTTGACTTCTCCTTGAAATGATTTTTGCAATATTATCATTCCAATCATGTATTGTTTGCTTGGTTAAATGCACAATTTTACTGACCTGCAATTGTACATTATCAAAAAAAAAACTACAGCACATCTCATTTTCCATATTTGCCACGAATTACTCGATTCTCTGTAAACCCCAATCCAGCGAATAAACACATGAATCATTCAGATCCCGCGAATGAGAGCTCTCTCTCTCTACTGTGCGTTTTTTCTATTCTTAAATCCTAAAAATATTTTTAGTTTCATTCACATACATTGTATTGATTATAAGATAATGGGGTGATCTTCTTCATTCTTCTACTAAATTTCTCGAACAAGCTGCCCCATCTGCTCAGTTCCCTTCCTTACAGGTACTTTCTTCTTCTGATACAGTTATTCATTTTTCTAAATTATAATTGTTTTTTTATTTGAATTTTTTGAAATACCCTAACCCTAATTGTATTATGCTTGCAGAGAAACTTAGATCAATTAGAAGCACTATCAAAGAAGCTGAAATCTAAAGCTGTACGAACCGAAGTTCCTGCACCATCCAAAGCAGCCACCAGGTTTCTTGTTTCTTTTCCAATTTTCTAGATTTATTTTTATTTTGTGGAGTGATTGTGGCTGAATCTTATTTGGGGAACTGAGTTCATCTGTAAATTGTGTTATGTTACAATACATAGGCTGTTAGCGCGTGAAGGGATAAATGCCAAACACCTTGCACGCAATCTCAAGTCTTTTGAGTTAAAGGTAACATATGAAACTCCTTTTTGGATTTTGCTACTCTATAATGTGATGTAAACTGAAAGATAACATGGTTCTGGTTTACACCTAAGGACTTGTGAATCGCCAGAGTTTTTAGGAGTACTTCTACTTCTGGCTGTCAAACAGTCTTTGTATAGTTCTCTAGGTTCTTGATGTTTGTCCATTTGGTTACTCCTTTTAAGCTAATTTATGTTATTTGAGAGTTTATGGTGTAGGTAGTACTATTCTGAAATTGATCAGTAATTTCCTGAATCCTGGAAGTTCTTAGTTAATAAAAATAATCTCAGCGACAATTAGATCGTTAAGTATAATTTCATTTTCGCTGTTTCTATTGATTCTTGCTTATCTCTGATTTCGTTTTGGCAGGGTTGTTGGGAACCTGCAGAAATTCTTGTTTTCTCCGGGTTAGGAAAATTTTCTTTTAGATGCAACTGTAAACACTCTGCATTTTAGATACCAGTTCTAGAAGTCGATGTCTAAAGGTTCTTATAAGCTGCTTTTGCAGATCCATTTGAGGGAGTATGGGGTCTAGATTTTGACGCAAGCGATGCACACAGGGAGCTAGAAGTGTGGCTTTATCATCTCGTGTTCCATATCAATTTGCTGCTCAGGTACTTTTCCTGATACTTTTCCAAACTTGCTGTGTTCACTACCAGCAATCAATCCAGGGCAACAAGAACCCACTGTTTGATTGGAAGGAGCTATAAACACTTAACTCCAGCATCTTATCTTTTTTTACCAAGTCTCCGATCTCGAGCCGGCATTGTATCAGGATCCTTGATCCACATCTTAGTGGCCATATTATTGAAATCACCCTTGTCAGCATACTGAATTGTTTTTATTTTTTGCAGCTTGCTGAGTGGATTTCTACCGGAGGTATGGTGTCCCAAGGGACTGCAGCTGCTGCTGCTAAAGAAGAATGTGAGAAAATGTTGAGGATAGGGGATAAAAATTGGTCGACCTGGGTATGACAAGAAAAAGTTGCTAATTTATGGGATCATATCTGGTTCACGCAAACAGATTGACTGGTTGCTCAGGGATCTATTTACAAACAATTTTCCATACCATTAAGGATTTACTGTGGTTCAAATTGTCAGCAGTTCGAGATCGCCCAGGTGGCAGAGCTGCTTCCTGCTCTGTTATTTTGAATGAGGGCGTGGTACCATACAGTTTAGATGATCCGCAAGCTTACCTTAATAAGTTTGAACCTTCGTATTACACAAAGAACGGGATCCATTGTACCCTTATGTATTACTTTTGAGCATAGCTGGAGATGGAGGACTCAATATCCACACAGTTCATATTTCAAGTGTTCTAACAGATCATGGATTTCTTTCTGATGGTGCTGGAACTGGTCCATAGCTGGGTCTAATGGATGATTTTGCTGAAGCTGCTAGCATGATTCGCCAGTATGGTTTGGCATATTTGCAGTCAGATAATATCTCAGTGGCACTTAGACTATTATGCACAAGCTGCTTCTGCAATGGGTGGTGGAGAGTTTTGAACTGGAGGAGGAAACAGCAATCAGCACAGACATAGACAAATTGATGCTTATGCAACTCCTTAAATGAGCCGTTATTACGTGATGGTGGCATATCTCTTTTGCTTGGTGCAAGAGGTGCTGGTGAGGAAGGTCAATGTAGGAAGTTTGTTACTGGCAGAACAGAATAGTAATAGTTTTTTTGCTTGAAGCTGCTCGGCGATGCCAGGAAGCTGGGCTATATAACAAAGTAAATCTCTGCCTCATTTGTTGTTTTTGTTAAATACCTTGTAGAAAATGGATGATTAACTAACTTCTATTTTTTGACTTCATTAGTATTTATAACCTGTCCATAGTCATTATTTACCAGATAAAAGATCGTCTGTTAGACAAGGATGACTATATATTATTCTAGAACAGTAGAAAGTATATGTGCTTCGTTGTCTAAGTCTTCTGTTATGGAGATCTTCAATATATCCCAAACATGAAAGGCTTTCTCCTGTATGCTATCTGTCTGTTCTGACAATTATATGTAGAGGTCATTTGGGACCTTGCCAACTGGCACACACAATATGTATAGGTCCATTAGCTTTTGAATTAGTTTGTATACTTCTATAGTGCGTTATTCTTTTTCTCATGACACCTTAACATATATATATATATATATATTTATACATTGTACAGTGGATTAGGATATTCAGCGTCTAAAATAAAAGGATAAGCTAACTGTTGAACCTATAGTAGAGATGGAATAGAGATGGAATAGACTTCTGATGGAATAGACTTCTGATGGGTGCTTTAGTTCAGGCGTCTATAATTTTTATTTTATTTTATTTTAGTGTTTATTGTGAAGTATCAATTCTCCATTTTTCCTTAATCTGTTGTCATGAAGAGTGATAATCTCTATTTTCGAAGAAGTTGAACATTGCTAATAGGAAATTTTCTGGATAAATATTTTGTCAGAGGTATTTTCTAGATAGAGGTATGGGCCCTTCTTACCGCGTTAAGTTACTCTCGGTGTTCGGACATTAGTTTACCCTGTTAAGTCTTTAGCATTCCTATTTGACCACTAAGGAATTCTGGATATCTGATTCTGTGTGTGCTATATTTCGAAGAAAGTATAATATTCCCGATCAGCAATAGATATCTAAAACTGGACTTGGCATAAGTGCAAGTTGGCGAATTGAATATTGTTAATCTTTCTTATTTTGATACACTATCTTGCTTGCATGTTCTGTCATTGTGATAGTCATTCAGTTGTTTCGCTTTCTCCCTGTCATATGTTTAATGTCTTTATCTATTTTGTAGATCATGTTCATTTCTTTGTCTTTTTTGTTTTGTATTTTTACTCTTCTTATTACTTTGGAAAATTCAGTCTGTAGAAATTCAAAAGAGAACTGGGGCCTATTCAACAGCACTGGAGACAATAAATAAGTGCCTCTCGGAATCCATTTGTGCTCTCTCACGTGGTAGATTTGACGGTGACAGTCAGACTTCTGATCTCGTTCAAAAAGCGAATGAGATATCAAGCTTACGAATACTCACATGAACCAAAGGTATATCTGATGCTTCTGTCTTGGGGGTTTACTTTTTCCTTTTCTTTGTTGGCTAAAAAGTCGCATGTTCCTTTTCATGTGTAACCTGCATGATAGAGCATATTTTGGAGCAGCAAACAATTTTAAGAGAGCTTGAGGCGATATTGTTTATCCACAATTAGCTAAATCAGGTCAGTATACAGATGCTTTAAGGGAGCTAATGAAGCTGTCATTCCTTCGCTTATGAGTCAAAACGCAAAAGAGCAAGTTTGAAATCAGATTAAAGGCGTCTTCTGGAAGTAAGTAAAAGACTTCCTCCTGTACCAAAAAAAAGGAAGCCGTAGCTTCTTCGTTTTCAAGAAGTTACTTCTTTTCTCTTATTTGTGTTGTACTTTTTTTCCTTATCTTCTTCCGAATCTTCCCTCAGACCTTCTCACAGTAAAACCGTTCTCCTCTATGACTATGGAGGTGTTGACTAAAACATTATTGTTTTACACCGAATGATGATGGATTGAATGGACAATTAGTAACTAAAGGGAACTTAACTATAATGCGGAAAATATATCTGGAGTTGTGATTTATGAAATGTGAAGTTGAGATCAGGATCAAATTATTGTCCTAAACCAGATTTAACTTAAAGTTGCCACTTGGTTTCATATACGACATTCTTACTCGATTGAAGCAAAAGTGGTGATTAGAACATGGTATCGTGATGACTGTCTATAAAAAAAAAAACATGAATGGTTTGTCTTTCAAAAATCAATGATTTAGTATATTCTCTTCTTTTTTTTATTTTATTTTGTGGCTGTTTTGGTTATAACATGATGAGTTCTTTTTAGTTTCTTTCATCTTTTGTAGTGAATTCTCCCTAATGTGATGTAAACTGAAAGATAATATGTTGTGATTTGCACCCAGACTTGTTAACTAACCATTAGACAAATGCCTGTAGATGTTAGAGTTCGTGAGAGTACTTCTACTTCTGGCTGTCAAACAGTCTTTGTATGGCTCTGTATGTTCTAGACTTTTGTCCACTTGGTTACCCCTTCTAAGCTAATTCATGTTATTTGAAAGTTCCCGGTGTAGGTAGTACTATTCTAAAATTGAATAGATCAGTAATTTCATGAATCCTGGACGTGCTCAGTTAAATGATTAATAAAGTCAGTCTCAGCTACACTTAGATCGTCAAGTACTATGTCATTTAAGTTAGTTGTGAAGCTACTGTTTAAAGTTTAGTTGCCAATTTTTCAAGTCATGCATCACCTATCTTCCCTGGTTTTCAACTTGTTAATGTTTGGCTATCCATTATGGGATGGCAATATATCCTTGAAGTTAGGTGTTCATTCTAATTTATACTTTGGAGAGATCAAAGATTTGAGTATGTATCAAGTATCTAACCTCAGCTGGTTTTGCATTGGCTTGGTGCCTACTTTGGGGACCCATGTTTCTGTTTTTTATTTTTTTGCCGTAGTGAATGACATTTGATATCTTTGTGATAGTGTTTTGTGAAGAGAATTACAAACGCAAGTCCCATCGAGATAATATCACTAATTATCAGCTGTTATATTCTTGTTATCGTATTTCTACTATATTTTGCCATTGATTTTATCTTGCTTATTTCTTGCAGATCTGTTTTCGCTTGTGGGGACTGGTCATTATGATGAAGCTAGAAATGTTGCTTTGGCATCCAGTTGCTGCCGGCGGTTCTACTTCTATACTTACCAAAAGAAACTTGGGACGGGGCAGTTCATATTTCAATTGTTCTAGCAGATCAAGGGGATCTTTCTGATGGAGCTGGAACTGGTCCAAAGCTGGGTCTAATGGATGCTTTTGCTGAAGCTGCTAGCATGATTTGTCGGTATGATGGAGAGTTCAGATAATCTCTCAGCGGCACTAGAATATTATGCACAGGCTGCTCCTGCAAAGGGTGATGGAGAGTTCTCTTTGACTGGTGGAGGAAACAATAATCAGCCTAGACAGAACAGTTGATGCTAACGCAACTCCTTACTGAGGTGTTATTGCATGATGGTGGCTTATCTATTTTGCTTGGTGCTAGAGGTGCTGGCAAGGATGGACTACTGAGGAGGTTTTCTAACAGATAGAATAGCACAAAAACAGTTTTGCCGCTCGCCAATGTCTAGATGCTGGGCCATCAACAAAGTAAACCTCTGTCTGATTTGTTGTTTTTGTTAAATGCCTTGTTGGAAATAGATAATTAACTAACTTCTATTTCTTGAGTCTATTAGTATTAATAACCTTCCGTAAGCATTGTTTACCAAAATGATGGAAAAAAGATCGTTTGTAAACGACGATGACTATATATTCTTCTACACTTGCGTTAGAAAGAATAAGCCTTCTGACATAGAGATCTTCATTATATCCCATAAAGCTTTATAATAGAAGATTTAGGTGTTGTCAGCTCTTCATGAAACATCAAAGGCTTTCACTTATATGCTATCTGACTGTTCTGGCATTTAGATCATTTGGTACCTTGCCAACTTGCACATCCAATCTGTATAGGTCCATTAACATTTGAATTTGTTTTTATACTTCTATTATTGTATAGTACGTAATTCTGTTTTCCCATGACACACCATTTAACATATACTCCCTTTGTTTTTGGAAAAGTATCATTTTTCCAGAAACGGAGGGAGTATATAATATACATTGTACAACAGATTAGGACATTCAGCGACTAACATAAAAGGGCAAGCTAATAACATCTATATGATAGAGATAGTACAGACTTGTGATGGATGATGCTTTAGTTCAGGCCTTTATAACTTTATAAAAAAATTAGGAGGAAGAATAATCTCTTTTTTTTTTTTTTTAATGTTCATTGTGAGTATCATTTCTCTATTTTTCTTTCATTTGTTGTCATGAAGAATAATCTTTATATTTTGAAATTTTCGTTTGCCATAGAAGTTTATGAAGGAAGTTGAACATTAAGGCTTAGTTACTTTCTTGGTGTTCGGATATTAGTTTACTTGGCTCCTTGGTATATCTTTAGCATTCCTATCCTATTTGACCACAAAGGAATTCTGGATTTCTGATATTGTGCATAGCATCTTTCGAAGAAAGTATAATATTCCTGATCAAAAAAAGAATTGAATGTTGTTAGTGGTTCTTATTTTGTTAAAATATCAATCTTGGTAAAGGGGCGGCAAGAATTGGTAGAGGGCGGCAAGTGTGATAGCAATATCCCTCTTATTGGTTAGGGGGTGTCCTATAGGGGGTGTAGATTGACTAGATTACCCTTTTCACCTTAAATCAACCAAAATCAGATCAAATTTTTTTTTAAACCTAATGAATCAAAAAAAATCAAATCAGTTTTTTTTTTTCATCTTCTCTTCTCCTCCATCAACCGTAACCTCCATTAAAACTGAAAATTCCATCGTCTTCGATTAATCGGCGATTTGAAAAATGTTTGGAAAAACCCAGTTAGGGTTTAGTTTATCGTGTTGGATTTAAGTTAATTTTGTATCAAAAATTAGGTTTTTGTATGAAAATTGAAATTGAAATTTCTGGGTTTATGTGAGTTACGGTTGGTAATAACTCAATTACGAACCGTAACTGGAGATTTTGAAGAACATACGGTTGGTAATAGTTCAATTACCAACCGTATGTTCTTATATCTGAGAATTTTCTTCAGTTACGGTTGGTTTCGATCATTTAATTACCAACCGTAACTCAGTTACGGTTGGTATCGAGCATTTAGTTACCAACCGTGTATCGGGTTTCACGATTGGATCTTCCCCAAATTTAACCAGTTACGGTTGGTATTCGATAACTTACGAACCGTAACTAAGAGTTACAGTTGGTAACAAGCAAAATTGTAACCGTAAGTTCTATTGAAAATTCAAAATTTTTGATTTTGTTATGTACTTTAGATAATTTTGAGCGAGAAAAAGCTAATAGGAACTAATTTAGAAGTATACCGGGTCACTGGAATCACTCATTTTGGTTGAGTGAATCAAAATCTAGGGTTTCACAAATATCACATAAGTTTTCTTTTTCTTCTCCTCTAATTTTTTTTTTTTTATAACTCTAAAAATCTGATGTTAGGGTTATAATAAGTGAAAATTAATTATCAACACTAATCTTGATTATCATTATTAATCTTGATTATTAACAATAAGGGCTAATTAGTCATTTCCAGATTTTTCATTGATAAGGGGCACTTGAATTTACTTGTAATGACCTTTTTTTGTCTTATTAGGTTGCCGCCCTCTACCAATTCTTGTCGCCCCTTTACCAAGATTGTAAAATATACTTACGAAGGACTATCTTGCTAGTGTGTGCTTTCTCTGTCTTATGTTTAAATATAAGCTTTTGTCCATCTTGTAGATCATGTTCATCTCTCCATCCCCGAGATTTCTGTCACTTTTGTTTTGTATTTTTTACTCTTCTTACTTCGAAAATTTCAGTATGTAGAAATACAAAAGAGAACTGAGGCCTATTCAATAGCACTGGAGGCCTCTCGGAATCCATTTGTGCTCTCACTTGGTGGATTTGATGGTGACAGTCAGACTTCTGGTCTCATTCAAAAAGGGAATGAGATATTGGAAGCTTACGAATGCTCACATGAACCACCAAGGTATATCTGATGCTTCTTTGTCGGGGTTTACTTTTTTCCTCTTCTTTGTTGGCTAAAAACTCAGTTGTTCCTTTTCATGTGCAGCCTGCATGATAGAGCGTTATTTTGAGGCAGCAAACAGCGATACTGTCTATTCATACTACCAAACACCAAACAGGGAATAGCGCTAGTTGAAATTATCAACAAAGCGATACTGTCTATTCATAATATCTGATAGGTTAGAAATTTTATTAAAATTGTTTGTCAAAATATTTTGGTCATGGATCCCGCGGTTATAGTTCCAAAATTCTAATGCAGAATTCACTTCATACAGAAGCACTACACTGTCAAAATTCTACTGCGGAACTCATTTTGATGCAAATAATAAGCTGCCACATGAAGTCCTTGTCAAGTATATTGCAAACTTCGAACAACACAGGAAACCTTCAGGTGTGCAGGCCTTTAAGTTAGCTAATATGAAGATAAAGAGGTAGTATGAAGGCCTTAAAGTTAGATAGGAACAGTTAAACTACATCTGAACTCTATGATCACGGAATCAAATATATCCCGAAACACCCATTTGATGTACAAAAACTTTTCATGATATCATTTGCAAACATAGGTCAACCCTCAAATTCCGGACCTCTCAATTCTACATTTTTTTTTTATGCAAAGAGTAAATTTCATAAATTAAGAATAGTGAACTACATTGTTTGTCTCCTGCAAGATTACATGATTGATAAAACTTGGAGGAGAACTAACCCATGACTTACTGATCCTAAAGATTCTTGCATGCCTAGCTAAAGAGTCGGCTGGCTAATTACATTTTCTATGAATAAATTTGCATATCCATAATGGATTATTGCAGAGTTTCTCTCTAATTTCAAAGATAATCGAATGGTTTTCCCATGCAACTTTACAGTGATCATGAAGAACTGCATCTACCACAGTTTGAGCATCCATTTCAAAACATACGTATTGAAGCTTTAAATCTTCAGCCCACTCCATAGCCTTCAACAATCCCTCACTTTCAGCTTGCTCTGCACTGTTCAGTCTGTCTGCATAGCTGCATTGTGCCTGCTCGAATCCTCCTGTAAAATTACGCAGAATTAGACCAATTCTGAATCATACATACGCTTTTTTATATGCAACATCACAACATATAGAGAAATAAGGATAAGAGGGTGGTTTCCAGTAGTTAAGGTCAGTGTTGTTTGATGGTGTTCTGGCATTAGCTTGAACTGTTTTCACTTTCATCTGTTTCCATGTGATTGCATTAAGCTGTTCAATGCGCTTTATAATTGTTATTGGATTTGGCTTCAGATTTTCAAAAACACAGTCGCAGCGCGCTTTCCAAATCTCCCAAACTTTATTAGCCATCTTGACAACCCAATTTTTATCAAGCTTGTTCATGTCATCTTCAAACCAGTTTTTGATCCAACCAACAATAGTGACATTGTTGTTTTGAGCACTTCTGGTAGCTCCAGGTATAGCCAATAACACAGCTCTGGCAAAATGACAATCTTTGATAATATGAGAGGTTATCTCCACACTTTGTTTACAGACAACATAGTTTTCACCAGTATACCCCATCTGTCTTGCTAACCTCTCATTACTTGGGACAATATCTGTGACACATTTCCATATGAAATGTTTCACTCGTGGCAGTGTGTCGATACTCCAGATTCTCTTGTAAAGTCTAGCAGCTTCTTCATCATAGTTTGCTTGACGATTAATCTTGATATCCACTAGTTTATTGTAGGCCGACTTAAGCGTAAATTGACCATTGCGTGTCAAAGTCCACACCAGCCTATCTCCACCCGATTGCGAGATACGGATTTGAAGAATTTTTTCCGCGTCATCGTGATGAACAATCTCCTTACAGTGTCAGCTTTCCACGATCTGGATTGAACATCAATTAGATCACTAACCTTTGCATAGTTATGTGCTTCTGTAGTTACTACATTAGGTGTTGGCGTTGTATTCTTGCCTGGTATCCAATTATCAATCCAAGTTTGTATTTTATCTCCATTTACAACAACCCAAAAGCTCCAAGTCTTCACAAATTCCATCATCCCTTGAATACTCTGCCATGCATATGATGAGTTCTTTTTCTTTTTTGCATGCATAGCTGTGTTAAGAGGAAAATATCTTCCTTTTAAAGCAATTGCCCAAAGTTATTGTTGTTGTTGACATAATCTCCACGCCGCCTTTGCTAAAGGAGCCTTATTGAAGCATTGTAGGTCTCTAAAACCCATTCCTCCTGTTGACTTGTCTCTGCAGATCCTTGGCCAAGCTGCAATGTATACTCCTCCTCCATTTGGTTTGTTCCACCAATAGTCCCTCTGTATTTTGTCCATTTCTTTTATTGTTGTCTCACGGATTTTGAAAACTCCCATATGGTGAGATGGTAAGGCATTGAGTACATGCTTAACCATAACAGACCTGCCTGTTTGGTTAATGAACTTACCATTCCATCTTTTTAACCTGAACTTCATGTTGCTGACTAGAGAAGATAAAGAGCTTGTTTTTTTCCTTTTCAAAAATAAAGGGATACCAAGATATTTCTCTTCCAATGACATCTTTTTCATCTTTAGTCTTCTTAAGAGCATTCTACAATGTCTTGATGGAAATTTTTTTGAGAAGAAGACCGCAGACTTTTGAAAATTGATTTGTTGTCCAGAGATTTCACTGAAATTGTTGATGATGTCCAGCAGATTGTTGACATTGTGCATGTCTGCTTTGACAAAAAGGAGGCAGTCGTCTGCAAATAAAAGGTGAGTGACTTGCGGTGCACCTCTAGAAATTTTAATTCCTTGTATTGCCTTTGTACTTTCAGCTTGGGCTAGTGCTCTTGTGAAAACTTCCATGGTGATCAAGAACAAATAGGGAGAAATTGGATCTCCTTGACGTATTCCCCGTGTTGGTTTAAAAGAAGTGCAAGGTGATCCATTTAGAAGAATTTGGATTTTTGTGGTAGAGAGACGTTCATGCACCATCTGGCACCATTTGGTGGAGAAACCTAACTTCAGCATACAATCATTTAGAAAACCCCACTCGACACGATCAAAAGCTTTGCTCATATCCGGCTTCATTGCCATATATTGTTTTTTTGTCTCCTTTTTCTTCATGCAATGAATCACTCATGTGCTAAGGTGATGTTGTCGCTTATCCGCTTTGCCCAGGGACATATCTTTGCTTTGCATTGGTGATATAAATTTGTCGAGGTGAACCTTCAGTCAGGTTGCCATGAGTTTAGTGATTAACTTATATGTTGTATTGCAAAGAGCAATTGGCCTATAGTCCCCTGGAGTGCGTGGTAGCTTTGTTTTAGGTATGAGATAAAGGTTTGTCTTGTTCATCTTCTTTAATAGTCTTCCAGGGATAAAGAAAGATTGCACCATCTTGATAACATCATCCTTAACAATTGGCCATTGGCTTTGAAGAAACCTGGAGGAAAACCATCTGGGCCTGGTGCTTTCCATGGCTGCATACATTTGAGCACTGAAGTTATTTCAGCTTCATCTGGTATTTTTGTTAGATTAACTAAAACCCTCAGATTAACTACATGTATTACCTCTCAATTCTACATAGATTAACTAAAACCCTCAAAAATATTATGATAACCCGCAAACCAAATTAGCAAAAAATGACTTGTTTTCACTCAAAAACTTAAAATCTAATTCTAATATTCCAAAATTTTCCATCTATGTTGCACGGATACTTCTAGAAAGATGCGGTAACAGTGTTGGACACACAATCAGACACGATACTTGAAGGCACGTGATGGACACGCCACGCCAAGTGTCCCGTAAAAATCGACATAAGGCACTTTCGGACACACCATAAATGATTTAATTTTAATCAAATCCAAGCATTATTCTAGAAAGTTATGATTATTATTTCATTTATTTAATGTGTGGTAAATATAACAGGTAAGTTATGATTATTATTTCATTTATTTAATGTGTGGTAAATATAACAGGTCCCCGTAACCCTTTTTTATGAGATTTGATGTATCCCCGCAACCCTGCCTCGTATCCGTGTCCATGCAACATACATTTCCATCCCCTCCTTTCAAAATTAACCTGACATCATATTTCTCATTCGAAACGAAGCCCTCCATCCTATAACTCTCCGGCGAATTTTCAGGCAAAGGAAATCCAACCCTAACATCATTTTTTTCCGTCAAAATATCATCAGAATATTCAGGCAAAGGAGATCCAACCCTAACATTATTTTCTTCAGTCAAAGTAATTGATAGGAGAAACTCATGGTATCAATCATAGCTAATTGATCAAATGACCAAAAGAGATTGAGAGAGAGAACAAAGCAATTTAAAAGGAAAAAACGAGCTGAAGCAAAATGAACTAGAATCACAAAAACGCAGAGTTCTCCAACACAAGACAAATGAAAAAGCAATATAAGAAACAGCGATTTTGTTTTTATGCAGGGTCAATTCTGTCATTAAAAAATATCATTTTAGAGTGAACTAAAGTGCCAGGCTTAAGATGGGAGGATTAGAGAGTCCAAAGCCCAACAAATCTAGGACTAACATAATTTCCTACTTATATTCAGAGTTTAATGACAGATCCAGATCCTCTATCTGCGACCAACTTTACAAAGACAATCACAGGATTAAAATAAACACTGACGTAATAAATAATCCGATGTAAAACTAAACCTTCAAAACTAATAAAACCCTGCTGCATCTATTTAATCTAAAGCTATCTTTTTCTTCTTTTCTCTGATAGTTCTCGAAACTTTCCCACGACGTATATTGTTAAGGATATCCTTCTCCTTCTGTTTCTGTAAATCAAGAGAAACTAAATCAGACGCTACACACCATAAAACAATCAACCACAAAAAAAAAAAAAAAGATATCCTCAAGTTCTTACCACATAAGCATCATCCAATTCTGCCGCCCCAGGATTGCTTAGACGATGGATAATGATCACAGCACGCCGTTTTTCTTTTGTCTTCCGCCTCTGAGACTTAAACTTGAGCTTCTCCTCTTGTAACTTTGACATAATTACTCTCACTCTCTCTGGTGCTACCTTTCTTTCCCGAGAAGCCCACACCAAATGTGCTCCTCTTTTCCCGCTTTCCTTCTGCCTCGAATACCAAATAGTCAGATAACAACGGCTAAAATTTGCAAGCAATGAGCTTAAAAATCTCAGTCAGGATTAAGAGATAACCGTGTCATATGTCCAAACACGGTTTGGTTCCTTGGCTGTCTTTAAGAGTGGGTTGAATTCGGTAGGAACATCATAAAGGGTCTCCATGTAAACGGTATCACTCAAACAAATTGTGCGATCAAATGTGCATTTAGCAATCCCTTCTCTAGGTTGACCATCCTTCCATTTCAGTTTACTTAAGAACTCCTTTGCTGCAGCCTGCAGAATGCCATTTCAAATTAGAAAAACAACAAAACAGATTAACGCAACCATGTATGTAATTTCGCTGCCAACCTTAAAAACCTATGAGTGAAGGTCTTGAACTCTTAACACACAATACAACTTGAGAATCAATAAGAAGATGACCACAGTAATTCGTCACATTCACAAATTTTACTATAGCATGAATAAATGGATGGTTACCTATTATACCATAATTTAGATAACAAAAGTAACAATACTGAGAAAATACAGAAGAGAGGAACACTAACCTCGTTAACCTCCCCTTGAATTCCACTCACAGTCTTAATTGGTGCATCTTTATACTGATTAATTTCGATATCTGATGCAAACATGTCCTTGATAAGAGCAGTTTTGTTGATGACCTTGCAAGGAGTTCCGACCCTTGTCTTCACAGTTATATATGGGTCACGGCTAAAACCAAGTACTTCACCAGTTGCTAAAATACGAAAAGCTGCCTGTGGATTAAAATGGAAGCTACTCAGCAAATATAATAAAAATCCACTACATAAGCAAATCAACAATTTAATTAAATTGAAGGATAATCTCACTACCAAGGAAATAATTAAACAAATAGAAGATAGGATACACAAGACCTTGCTATCTGCCAGACTTTGTACAGCAACAACTCCAGTTCCAGGAGTTGCAAAAGGGCCACAAAACGCTGCAGAACAGGGCTCGTCTTCAGGAGTGAATTCAAGAATTTTACGCAAGTCTTCCAAAGCATAGATAGGTGTCGTTTGGTACCTTCTCCAACCAACTGAAACAATGATAGGATCTTTTGTCTTCAATGATTTCATATGCAAACTGTGTCTCTCAAATCTCGCCTGGAAAAAAAACACAGAATACATGAAGATGCGGGCAAACAAGCAAATCCTAAGTTGGGTTTACAATAGACAATGAAAATGTCCTGCAAATGAACTATACTCGAGTATTCAAATATTAAGTATGCACGTAAAATCTCTTCTCTTTTTTCAAATGTCCTACAAATGAAATATTCAAATATTAAGCACGCAAAAAGAATCTCTTCTCTTCTTCTTTTTTTATGATTACATAGAACGGTCGTCTACATCTAGGTACTTTAGCCTAGAAATTATGCTATTACAAAGTTTCGATCCCCAACACAGGGTTTCGATCCCCAACCTCCCCTATGGGAGGAAGCTTCAGACCAATCACATAGAATCTCTTCCCTTTTAGCAATTACACAATTTAAAGAAAACGAAGATATTTTATGACAAGGACGAGTGCTAAAAAATGGAATGATGTCCAGTAGTAAACTAAAAATTAGAGAATGCATACTGACCGAGATACATCCAACAATATCTTCTTCGGGACTGATACCTCCAATGAGAATAGGCCGACTGGGATCATAATTATTGACCATCTTGGAAGGAACATTGCAAATTGCAAACTTTAGATAAGACCCCATTCTGAAAATCTTCTCCTTCTTCAATTGAGTTTCCTCAGCAAGATCGCTGCCTTCATTTATATTAATCTGCATCTGATAATACACCCTCACCTATCTACAGTCTAGAAGATGGATATGAAGAATTGTTTATCTCAAGCAAAGAGTAAAAACTAAAATATCTGCAGTTGGTACCTCAATATCATTGCCATCAATATCTCGTACAGGGGGAGTTTCACCTAAGCTTGTAATGTGAGCTAAAGAGAAATCATGGACGCCAGCAATATGCACCTGCCGAAACACGGTTAAGTTAAACAGCAACAGCTTTGCTATCCCTCTAATTAAACTTAGTTCTATGGAGCATGAAATAACAAAAGAAGAAAGAATGAAAGATAAGAAGAAGACACATGGCAGTTTTCTTCCTGATAACACAGATGGTGTCCCATTATTTCATCGAAACATAACTCATGTATAGAAAAGGGAATAAAAAGCAAGTTCGCCATCAGTTAATCTAGCTGAAAGAGGTACCTTAGTTCCTGTCTTGATATCACAACCCCGGAGATAACCATAAAATATTATGTCTTTCCTATCGCAATTTTTGCGCAATCTTAATTTAGGGACATCTTTAAAACGATCTACCAGCACATAAGGATGTGAAGCTCGCCATGGCAAAGGATGGAATTCCATACCCGATATAAAGCTTGCCAGTTTGCAAATATCATGATCCGGATACCTGCTGATCACAAGCTAGATAAGAGATCATGTTGTACGTTCCTTGAATTTACTTTCATCTTCCTTTACCCTTTTTGTGGGTCCTTTGGAATAAAAAATAGGCCAACATTGTAGGCAAAATGCCAAGGCATTGGGCATAAGAAATTTATGAAGCTAGTTAGATATGTTCATTCAAGTATACTTACGTCTCGTCACCTGGAGCAGACATGCAAAATATTTGTGCTCCTTCATATATTTCATTCCTGAAATCCTTTTTGAAGTGCACTGCCCGCATTTCATAATCAACTTCGTCCATACCTTCAAAGCAGTCAAGATGGGTAAACACCCCCATAACCATCGGCATGCCGTGAACTTTTAAAAGGTTAACAAACTCGAGTGTTTCCTGAAATCAACAAATGCATATTGCAGAAACGCAAACATATTGGTTATAGCTTGTTTTAAAAAGTTAAACACGAATAGACCACAATGAAAATATGACATTCGATAGAAGTTCGTAAGCACATATGCTGAATGTCCTAAACTTGTGTATCACAAAAGTAAAGTGTGACATACCATTTCGTAGCCAAAACTAACATCGATGATGAATATCACTGCGTCAGCATACTTTGCGGCATCAATCATGCCATTGACATTATTAGGACACTCCACAAACTGTATCCGTCTTTGTTCACCTAACAAAAATACACTCAACCAAAAGCACTATGAGACTGTGAAACTAATATGTCTACAAACTACCGATGTGGTCTAGTTAAAATAAGTCAAGGCCATGAAGAAATATACCTGCTACAATCGTAATGGGGCCTGCGATATCAGCGACATCATGCTTGGTATAATACTTTACGAGAGACTTAATTAACAAGGATTTTCCAACCTACAGATCCCATATTTAAGCTCTTAAATTTTCAAATCCGTATTTCCAGTAAAAACACTAATCCCAATTACACACTAACAATTACCTTGGGAGGTCCATGAACTACGATAATATATGGAGCAGGTTGAATAATTGGGTCTTCTGTCTCATCATCAGTAGATTCGTCCTACAACAACGACATTAATAATATCAATCCATAATACTTCAGAACCAAAACAGCCACAAAAAAAATCTCCCTCAAAACTTGTGTTTTCATTGCATTCAACGGAAAGATGCAAATATAATCCAATTCAAGGTAACTGATGTAAAAGAACTTCATTACCCTAGCAATAATCTCGTTAAGGAAGGCAACCCCATTTTTCTCTGAGGTGAAAGATGATAATAGTGACTCTCCTAGTCTGTCTCTTTGTCTCTTTCGCAAGCCCCGATCATCATCACCATCAAAATTAACTCCACCTTCTTCTCTTATCTGTAGTGTCAGTCATCATCACCACAATGGCACAATTGAAAAAAAAAAAAAAAAAAGTCCATCTCTCTCCGGAACTTCTCTTAATTTCGTCAAAAAAAAAAAAAAAAAAAAAAAAAACATCAACAGTGATTTCAGAACATCATTCCTTGGAATTCAATTATTGGAAGTGGATTCCCTCGTAATTGAATTCATAGGACTAAAAGTTTTTGGAGCCAAACAAGGTGTAAGTGTAGATTTTCTCTATAAACTCTGAAAAGGAGGAACAAAACCTAAATCGAATAAACAAACCTTGAGTTTACTCTTCCTGTTGATTTTCCGTCTCCCCATTGAAAACCTAAAGAATACCAAAATCAAAACCTTTCAGATAGTCTCTGATCAAGAGGTTTCTTATATGGTACCAGAAATGATTCACCTTAGAAGCGGTGCTGCGGTAGTAACTAGGGATTTTCGTGGAACAGAATTTTGGGGAACGGGAGGAGAGGCCTATAAGTCTTTTAACTTAACTCTTTATACAGTAGGGAATATTAAATTAAAATTATAGCAATTACTTATTTATTTATTTTTAATATAGAAAAAGAGAAGAGAAGCTCGACTGAGCTACCTACTCGTTAGTACAGCAAGATGATATGGGGGCTATGTCTGGCACCAGGATGAACCCCAAAATAAGATTAGAGTTATTACAGTTATCCTTAATATCAGGGTTTAGAATAGACTGTAACGTTGTCAAAAGTAAATGAAGATTTCGACCTTTCCAGTTAAAGTTTTGAAATAAGGAAGAATGACTAGATAGCTTAGCTAAGTTGGCAGTAATAATGTTTTGCCGTGGAGTTAGCTTTATAAGCCTGCTTAAGACAAAGTCGACTGCTTCAAACTTCCTGTCATAACTTTGAGTATAGCCTCCTTGAAATCTTTCCTGAACTTCTAGATGGTATCCTGTCTGAATGGCTTGTAGTATTTCTTCCTCCTCTGTTGCATAGTCAATGTTGGTCTTTTGCATTTCCTTACCCCAGGTCAGTGCTAATTGAGCTCCTCTGCTTGCTCTGCTGATACCAGTTGTAGGGTCTTTGATGTTCCTTGCTCCCACACATTGACCTGAGAAATAAAGAGCCACAAAAGCAAAGTTAGTATAAGATGGTAAATCACTATGAGCCCTATTGTTGTTTACTTCCGAGATGTGTATGCTAATAGTGATTCCAAATTTTTCTTTATTGTTTCTGACCAGACTACTGAGTCTTAGGTTCTGATCATTAGCATTCTCCTAGTAGTAGAGATTATTCAGAATATTCCCTGGATTATGATTCACTCTACTAAAGGTGCATAGATGTTGAGTGATTTTCAGAGCAGTAGTATCAGCAGAAGGACCGATGTTCCTGAAGACCCAATCACATCTAGCTTTCCAGATGTACCAACAAATAGTAGCAGAGGTATCATTCCAGCTAGCAATGGGATTATTAGAGTGAAACCAACTGTTTAACCAATCATGGAAGGATCCATAAGCAGTGAAAAGTTGATGATTCTCCCCAAAGAGTTTTGCCCAAACATCAGAGGCAGCTGGGCAGGCCAAGAGAACATGAGTGATGTCTTCAGGGGCATTCTCAATTCAATTGGTCAAAGAGTTATATCTCTCTTTCTCAATTCAATTCTTACTCAAGCAAATAAAAATCTGTGAGTCTAATTGAATACAAGAGAAATAACTTGGATGGTACCAAAGACCAATATCCAAGTGTCAATCAATGTAAATCAACAACCAAAGGTTGGATATTCTAATTGATTGATCTTAATGCACAACCTGTGATATTTCAATTATATAACAAAATATAATGCGGAATAGAAATAACACGACACCGAAATTTTGTTAACGAGGAAACCGCAAATGCGAGAAAAACCCCGGGACCTAGTCCAGATTGAACACACACTATATTAAGCCGCTACGAGACACTAGCCTACTACAAACTAACTTCGGTGCAGGACCGTAGTTGAACCCCAATCAATCTCACACGATCCAAGGTACCGTTGCGCTCCTTACGTCTCTGATCCGAGCAGGATAATACACACTTGATTCCCTTAGCTGATCTCACCCACAACTAAGAGTTTCTACGACCCAAAGTCGAAGACTTTAATAAACAAATTTGTATCACACAGAAAAGTCTACAGTGATAGATAAATCTGTCTCCCACGAAATACCTACAAGTTTTGTTACTCTTTTGATAAATCAAGGTGAACAGGAACCAATTAATAACCCAGACTTATAATCCCGAAGAACAACTAGTATTATCAATCACCTCACAATAATCTTAATCGACGCGGCGAAAGAAGATATCGTGGAATCACAAACGATGAGACGAAGATGTTTGTGACTACTTTTATATCTTGCCTATCAGAGATATTAATCTCAAGCCAATCGTTACGATTGTACTCAACACGATAAGAGTCAGCAAGATCATATCACACAACTACAAGAAAGTAGTATCGGTTCGCTTCACAATCCCAATGAAGTCTTTAAGTCGTTAACCTGGTTTTCAAGAAGAAACCTAAGGTTAAAGGAGAATCGATTCTAGCTTATACAACTAGTATCACACAAGAGGTGTGGGGATTAGGTTTCCCAGTTGCGAGAGTTCTCCCTTATATAGTCTTTTAAATCAGGGTTTGCAATTAATGTTAGCTTAGTAACAAAGCATTCAATATTCACCGTTAGATGAAAACCTGATTAGATTCAAGCTAATATCTTTCAACCGTTGGATCGAAAACTTAGCTTGTTACACACACATGAAATGCACGATTTTAGGTTTTTGTAACCGTACCCAAACATGTACATTTGTTGGTTCAACAATAGTCAACCAAATGGTTAGCCATATGAGCACTTTCATATCAACCATATTCTTCTTCACCATAACTAGTTCAAATGACTCAAATGAACTAGTTAGAGAGTTGTTCAATTGTATAAATCTTATGTAACTACACAAGACACAGTTGAAGTAAAAACGATTTGATTCACTCGAATCGATTCATGAACTTTATAGCCACGGTTTGCAATTTTCATTCCTTAGTTAATATAAATATAAGTTCACAAAAATCGTCTTTAGATATAACCAACTTAAGTTCGCAAACTTAGTTCGCAGACTTAAGTTCCCGGAATGAGTTCACCAACTCCAGCAAATATTCTCGGGATGAGAACTTCCGCCAGTTCGCGGACTAGGTTCGCGGACTGAGTTCACATCTCTTGTTTTTGTTTTCCTGATCAACAAAGTAGGCATACTTCGGTTCAAGGAATAAGGACTTATACATATATGTGTTGCCACACAATGCCTATATCCAACAATGGTTATATAATCTAAACTCTCAATTTCAATCATTGAAACATTCTTAGAGGACGTTATTATATAGTTGTTATTCACAAACTATTTTTCGTCAAAGCAATTTTCAAAGTGATTGAAACATAACATGACTTTCGTCATTAGGTAAAGATGAACTTGGCCAAAGCGAAAGCTTACCAACACGTATTTCGAGAATAGATAGGTGAGATAAACTCGGCTCGAAATAGCAAATGTGTATAATCAAAGTCTATATAGCAAAACGACTTTTGTCTCAAAATAGGAGATACAGTAGATAGACTTTTGAGTGATAGATAAGTTCAAGTCTCCACATACCTTTTAGTCAATGAAGTTCCACCAGTTCATTGAGTAGTTCTTTGTCTTGTATGATGATTGTCATGGAGTTATTGAGCTCAACTACACTTACTATCCTAGTCCGAGACTTAGCTATAGTAGACTATAAATCAAGATTTATAGTTTTGATCACTAATATTGACAAACATGCTTGAGATAGCAACGCATGCGAGTTTGACCGAGCAGTGCTCTAACAATCTCCCCCTTTGTCAATTTTAGTGACAAAACTATCAATACATATGGAATACAAAAATTAATGAATTAACTTTTGAAGCTCCTATTCCACATGCCTAATATTCAACACTACTCGAAATCTTCGTCACTTCCAAGTACTCCAATGATGCCAAAGGTTGTAAGTTCAGCATCATCGTTGTTGAAAATTCGTAGCTATAACAATGAGAAAACAAGAATTCTCAATCATTGTTATACAATGTCTTAGTATCATTATATAGTATCAAAGTTTAATTGTATCACAACTTCGACAACAATACTATGGTTATATGTATCACTCCCCCTTAGTCAATACTCCATCTCACATGGAAACCACTCCCCCTTAAATAATGATCCGAAAACCATATGTATTTGTAGTGTGAACTACATATTAATTCTCCCCCTTTTTGTCAATACAATTCGCAAAGGTACGAAAACGGGATCCTTATGAAATTTCCAAAAGAGACATTTCATGACCAAAAGAAAGCACATGTCAACTTATTTAGATGCAATCATATAGCCGAAGCTAAGTGCATTCATCAAGGAGTTTATAAAGATACAAGATAACCCCTATAATATTCCACAAACTCGCACTCCCCACAAAGATTTGGCAATTAAGCACAAGTTCAATTAAGAACTCTCCCCCATAATATGTCATTCCCGAAAGAACAACAAGAGCGACCTTAATTTCAAAAGAAAAAAACTATTTTTTTGGACACAACACACTAAAAAGATCCTGACAGAAAATTAACCTACGGAAACAAATGAAAAATTGAAATAAACACTCACTGGAGTTCCAAACTCAATTGCCCAAAAGATCGAGATAAACACAGGGGCAAGAGTCATGGAAACAACTAATGAACCAAAACAACACCAATAGACTGTCGTAGGTGTTGAAATGTGGCAGTGTCTAATGGTTTGGTGAGAATGTCAGCCAACTGTTGTTCGGAAGGCACAAATTCCATATTTATGATGCCATTTTTATAAAAATCTCGAATAAAATGGTACCTTATATCAATGTGCTTTGTTCTTGAGTGCTCAACGGGATTCTCAGTGATTCGAATCGCGCTAGAGTTATCACAAAAGATCTTCATTATTCTAGTATCAATTTCATAATCAGCCAGCATTTGTTTCATCCATAAAAGTTGAGTACAACATGACCCAGCAGCAATATACTCTGCTTCGCATGTAGATAGGGATTGTGAATTCTTTTTCTTGCTATGCCAAGCCACAAGATTCAGTCTTACATAGTAGAATCCCCCTGATGTACTTTTTTTGTCTTTTGCACATCCTGCCCAATCAGCATCTAAATAAGCAGAAAGGTCGGTGTTAGTATCAAAAGTGTAGGATAGACCATACCCGATAGTGTGATTGACATATCATATGATCCTTTTTGCGGTACCGCAAGATGAGACTCCTTTGGATTAGCACGAAATCTAGCACAACGACCAACACTAAAAGAAATATCGTGTCTAGTGGTTGTAAGATATAAAAGGCTACCTATAATAGATCGATATAATTTTTGATCCACTTTTACTCCTTTCTCATCTATGTGCAGTTTACCAGTTTACCAATAAAGAAGACCTTGTGCTAGTAATTGAGAAGCCGAGAAGAAATTGGATTTGGGGTTTTGTTGTGGAAGAAATTGTGTTGATGTCAAGAATCTGAGAGATGGGGTTTATGATAAATTTACTTTTTAGAGCATGAAAATGAAGAATCATGAATCTGTGTTGAAGAATGGTGAAATTAGGGTTTGTGTGGTCATCTGGCAATTGGGGTGAATTTGATCAGGAAGATGGGTTTGTCGAGAGATTGCCAGATTTAGAGATGGGATTTACTTCAGAATCTGAAATTGAAGAGAAACAATGATGTTTTGATAATGAGGAAGTGATGCAGTACTGTCAGGGCTTAAATCTGGTAGTTGTTGCCACTGTTGCAAGTCATGAGCAGTTGGTGAAGCTTGAACCTGAGATGGTTATGTTACACGAACTGGTAATGGTTTGTTGGTGAATGGGTACAAGCTGAAGTGTAAGGAGATGGTGTTATGTTGACATGGAGTTTGTAGGGATTAAAAGGCAAGGATTTTGAGGGTTGATGTGTGGTAATGGAATTGTGTTGTGTGAATGTTGAATGTATCACATGATGTTGCTGTAGGAGTCAGTGTTAGTGGTGACTAAAATGAAATATAAATTTACAGAGATGATGAAGTTGGTGTTGGTGATTTATGGAACAGAAGTTGTTGTTGTTATCAAAATGGGCAGAAATGGAGGATGCTGGAATTAACATGGAAGCTGAGTTGGCGTTTGCTATTACAAGTTACAGGGAAGCAGTGAAGGAGATGGCTTAGTTTGAAGAGGCAGTTGTAATTGCGGAGAATGGAGTTGGTTCTGTGATGCACAATGGTAGGGAATTGCAGAATAAGCTTGTGCAGCTGGTGAATAATATTACAAGGGAAGCTACAGATGGTGCAGTTTGCTGTTGAGTGTTGCAGATGTTGAGAAAGATATTGAAGAGCAGGTGATATCATGAGGAGAATGACTTCAGATTGTGTATGAATGTTTCAATGGGATTTAGGGTCTTGGTGGTAATATCAGTAATGGAAATGAATGAATGTGAATGATGGAAGTGCAGGGAATGTTGAAATGGAGTGATGCAGATGAGAGTGTTCCCATGGGAATAAAGCTGCGATGTTGTTGGTGGTTCTCTGCTGAGATGTACCTGCAATGATTGTCAAGGAAGAAGATGAAAGGAATGAGTTGGACCTGAGGCTGCAGTTACATGGGTTTGCATCAGTGGTGGCCGTGTAGAGCTGGAGGTTATTGCAGTTGCAGGATGTGAAGCTGAGTTGTTGTTACATTACAGGGAATATAGTTTGTATAGAATGGGACGGATTTGCAGGTGCAGAAATTGGTGTTGTTTGAGCAAGAAAATAGGGTGTATGTTTTCTAGAACTGACAGACCAAACGCCAAATATTTAATGGGCTTATGAGCTTTGTTTGAGGCTCAAATGGTGATTATGGGCTGGCCAGTTTTGGCCGAGAGTTACAAATGGGGAGATTCAGAAGTCTCGTGTTATAAAAACATATTCACAGAACAAAATCTTATCTCATCTTCTACCTTTGTTCTAGGGTTTAGAAACATGAAACTTCTTTTTATTCTTGTGATGAACTCCTTTAACATGAGTACTTAATTTTATCATTGATTATGGATTAGTTGGATTTCACATAACATGAATCCTTGTTTGATATATTAGTTTTGTCTCAATATTATCGTTTATGATTCACCACTAATATTGTTACATGATTTGAATGCTTGTTTAGTCGAGTCGCGAATCGATTGAGTTTGCTTTCATCTTTATTGCTAGATTAGAGTTTATTATACGCAAAAGTGATAAATTTCTAATTGCAAGTAGCATAATTGTGAATATTGCTTGTAGTGATACATCCTAGTAGTCACAAGTGAATCATAACCTTTGTTAAATCGGATTAGTGCTTTTACACGTTCGATTGCTTTGATTGGCCTGATTTCATATAACTTAATGCATCTAGGGGATTAATTAAACTTGATTAGTGCTTTTACACGTTAGGTTGTTCTCTTAGATAGAACTCATAGACACATCTTTTAATGTGTTTTGTTGATGACAAGAGGAACTTAGCGGGATATTCTTGCGATCAAGGTATCCTAGGGCTTTTGATAATGAGAGATTAAATATCAATTCTATTTATTAAGACAAGAACATGTTAGTGATTGAAAACGAAATCCTTGACCAATATCTTTACATCTTTGATTTGTTTATTTTTCTTTGTTTGCTTTTATTTTAGTTTACTTTATTAAAAATCAGAAAACCCCCCATTGTTTTATATAGGAAACCGAAACATATTGACAACCCAAGACCTCTCTGTGGGAACGATCCTTTCTTACCCTTGCTATATTATTATATATTTTGAGTAGTGAGAAAGTGTAATTTATTTTTTGACGCATACGACAGCGATCAGCTAGCAACATGCTACTACGAAGGCCACTGGCCACGCGATCCCGCTGCTGAAGGCCGACTTGGATTTCCCTGGTAATATCTACATGTTTCGTCTTTTCAATTTTATATTTCGTCTGTCACCATCTAGCTAATCAAGAAAGGCAGATGAAAAACACAATTCAAACTTTAAAGAAAAAACTTAAAAATGAAAAATCAATACATGAACTATAAAGTTGAAGAAGGAAAAAGAAGAAGTCACTGAAACAAACATTATAAATCTCTAACGAAGAACAAAAATTCTAAATCGCCTCTCTATCTTTCATGAAAAATCTCAGATCTAGAAAATGTTTTAAAATTTTTTCAAAAATAGAACATCATATACAACAACATTAAAAGGTATTTAGGATAATATTAAAAAGTCAAAATTTTCTGGATCGACCAAAATTTGGACTTACCCGTAAAATTTAGACTAAATTTGTAGTTCAAATTTTAAGGGAAGTTAAAATTATGGGCCAACAAATTACTAGGCTTGAGAGTGTAGGAATAGAAAGTTCAAAGCCCAATAACTTTGGTACTCTCATAAAAGCATGGAAATTTTATTGTTTGGTCCTAAGCCCATACAATTATTTATAGTATGGTCCAACCAGATTAATTAGTTATTTGCAGGTCCATATTTATTTAATGTTGACCAAATTACCCAATTACCCTTAGTGTTTCATACGTGCGGTAATAAAACGCATAAAAGAATTGGTTTTCTCTATCCATAAACACAATATCTCTCACGGTTTCTTCGTCTTGCTTTTAGTCATCTTCTTTTGTATCGTTCTCTCAACTCCGTAAACATGGTAGTGATTGCAGTGAAGATCCAAGACCGAAAATTACTCGTTCCCATACTAAATCTTCAAAACAATATCGAAATCATGAAAAATCCTAAATTTAAGTTAAATAATTACAAAAACCTATTGAATTTAGGGAATTTTGATAAAGTACCCCGTTTTTTTGAACCCATAAAATTAATGCCCCCGTTTTTTTTGAAACTTTCTAAAATGCCCTCACCGTTTACTTTCACCACTTGGGCCCGCATAATGGAGTCAATGGGCGTTTACCTAGTCAAAAACTGGGTCAAATTACTAAAAACCCATCACTTATCTAAAAGGGTGAGAAATATCGCCCGACTCTCTCCCTCTTTCTTCCTCTCTTCAGTCTCTCTTTCTTCGTCTCAGAGAAGAAAAAAGCCTATTCGATTGAATCGATTAGTTAAATCGATAGATGTTATACATGTTTTTGGTTTGATTGATCAGTCTATTGAAGATTATATTCAATGGTTTCATCGATGGCGACGACTTGAAAGGAGAAGGTGATGTCCAGGTAAGATATTTTGAAAACCTAAGTTTTGATTTTGTTAGATCTGTACTTGCATGATTAAATCAAATGATTTGGAAGTTTTTCGATCAATATAAAGTGAAACCCATACCTTTTTTTTTGAAACCCTCACTTTTTCATCATTTTTTATCTGTATCTTTTGTTTTGTCTGTGAAAAACAAAGGGAATCTTCCTTTTGTTTTTGTCTGTCACTTAAAATTGAAAACAAATGATGATGTGAAGAATCTGATGAAAGTCTTTTATTTAATTGTTTAATTTTGTTAGAATTTCTGTCTGTATTTGTATGTGTATTTGGTTTGTATTTGTATGTGTATGTGTATTGTGTATTGAGTCTTTATGAATGCCTTATAATGTTGTTTTGTATTTCTGTATATTTCAGTGGTAACATTGATAAGGGAAAAAGTAAGTTGGTTAGAGACATAAGTTGTTATTGTACTGACAGTAATATTGAGTTTGATTTCAAGAAGTTAAAGAGAGATAATATGAACCTGAGGATGTTTCAGCAAATGGTTCACAGGAGGTTGTGTTTGGAAGATATAGATGAAGTTATTTTAATGTGGATATCAGAACATGGACATACATGGACTCTAAAGAATGATCAATCTGTTTTTTGGTTTTGGGACTATCTTTGTAGTAAATGGCAATGGTTTCATTCACTTGGTTGTCAAGATTAAAAACCGTAATGGGAGGTCACACCTAAGAAGACAATATCAAAGTCACCCGATCAAGTGAGAAGAAGCCAAAGACTTGGAGGTGAGAAGAACAAAAGTGTATGTGGTGCCACTGCTAGGAAGTTGTTTGGGAAGGGCAGTTCACAACCTACTCAAGCAAGTGTTGTTGGTGATAACCTGAGAGAAAGATCAAGTAGTACACCAGTTCAAGTAGATGAGGAACAATTTGAAGTTGAAGATGAATTTTTGATGAAGAATATTGGTTAAAGAAAATGAAAGAAAAAGAACTGGATGAGACTCAGTAATTCAACTTGAGAACAAAGAACTGGATGAGTGCCATCCTGTAGAAGATCCTGAAGCTGCAGCTGCTTATAATAGTGATGAAGACAATGAAGATTCAAGTGATGATGAAAGTGAAAATGCAGTTGAAGGTGCTTATAACCTAACACTTGAGTTATTGTTTTGTACTTTTGTGCATTTAATATTTACTGATGCATACAATAATGTTGTACTAACTGATTCAAGTTATTGTTATGCAGATAATGATGATGCAAGTGATGATGGTGTAGAAGGAAATGACCAAGGTAGAAGCAGTACACTGAACTTTAATGTTCTTGCTTTTATGATTGTACCATATTATTGTTGGGCTCCCATTAAGTTTTTTTAACTTGTTTAGGTAAAGAGGGTGAAGAAGACCCACGATATTACAAGGATTTCCAAGAAGATAACCTTGAGTTTGAGGATGAGCACAGTGAGCTTTTTGATGACTCAGATTTTGTTAAACCACTAGATCCTTCACAAATGATAGTAGGTACTACCTTTCCTGATAAAGAAGCCTTCAAAAGACATCTTAAGTTATTTTGTGTTAAAAATGAATGTGAATTTAAGGATACAAAGAGTGACAAGAAAAGAGTTAGGGTTTGGTGTGAAAATAGGTTTGACCATAGAGGAAAAGTTGAGTGTGACTGGTTTGTGTTTGCTTAAATACTACCAAAGCAATCTACATTTAAGGTTAGGTTTGTGAACTTAACCCATACTTGCAAGGGAAGGATTGTAGAAGACAAGATTCCCAATAGATGCAGACCCTCCATTAGTAAGTGAAATTATACAAGAGCGGTTGAAGAATGGCTCGAAAAGTAATTCCAAGACCAAGACAAATTCAAGAGGATTTCAAGGCTTCTCATCTCATTGATATTACTTATCATACAGCATGGAAGGCTAGGAACTTAGTGATGGAAGCTAAGTATGGAAGTTATGAAGAGAGTTACAAACTAGTTCCTCGCCTTTGTAAGATGGTGTGTCACTCCAACAAGAATTCGATTGCAACCTTCTCATATTGTAATGCTTTGACATGGCTTTTGAGTCAATGACAATAAGCTTAGCTGAGCTATCAAAGGGTGGAAGGAAGGGTGTAGAAGAGTTATTGGGCTAGATGCTTGTCATCTAAATGGTAAGTGTGGTGGTGTGTTGATGGATGCAATGGGTTAGATGGTCAAAATGGTTTAGTCACATTAGGAATTGGTGTGTTTCCTGTGAAACAATTGAGAATTGGGTTATGTTCCTCACCGACTTGAAGCCATTACTCTTAAGCCATGAACAACCATTGACATTCATTTCGGATAGGCAAAAGGGCTACTTGAAGTCGTTCCTTTAGTGTTCCCGTGCTCACATCACGGATATTGTTGGAGGTGAGCTTCTCTTGAATTGTTTTGCTTTGATCATTAATTTTGTTAAGAGTGTGCTAGCTATTTATAAGTTTTTGTTATTTCGTGCACTTGTATAACAATTTCAAGCAAGACTTTAAGGGACAAAAGTTGTATAGTTGTCTGTGGAATGCGACCAAATGCTACAAGAAGAAACATTTCTATGTAACATCTTAATAACATTTCTTATTGTTGATATGTTTATGGTTTTTTTATGGTTTGTATATGTGTTATAACCGCTTATGGTTTCTGTTTATTGTATGCAGAAACATATGAAAGATATGAAGAAGGAGAATCCAGCTGCTGTGGTGTACCTTGAAAAAGCTGGTTTTGAGTCATGGTCTAGAGCCTTTTTTGATGACACTAGTAAGTGTGAACATCTCAATAACAACTTTAGTGAGTCATTTAATTCCATGGCAAAAAACCTTAGGGACAAACCAATATGCAGATTAGGAATTCTTTATAATCAGATGGTTATGAGTTTGTTTCACAAAAGGAGAAAAGAAAGTGCAAAATGGAATCCAAATGGATTGGTTCCTACTGCTATGAAACTAATTGGTAAATTGTGTAAGTTGGTTGGTGCATTTAAAGTAGAACCATGTGTGAGTGGTAAATTGTATGAAGTTACAAATGAGGGTAGCAAGGCGCTTTTATTGTGAACTTGGAAGAAAAGGTGCGATTTGTCTACAATGGCAACTCGTAGGGTTTGTTTGTCAACATGATATTTGTTGTTTGAAGCCATTCGGACTGATTGGACAAAGTAAGTACTTTATTAGAATTTGTTTTGGTCCCATTTGTTTTTTGCATCTCAACTTTACTATGTTTGTATGCTTTGAACTTTAACTGCCTTGTTTTTTTTTTTTTTTTTTTTTTTTTTTTTTTTTTTTTTTTTGCAGGTATTGCTCATTATTACACGATTCTTTGCATACTGAGCCACATATGCTCAAGTTGTCTTTCCATTTCCTCCCGAAGAAGATTGGCCTGAGGTATTTGCAGTCATTTTGTAGTTCCATTTTTTTAACTCAAATGAATGTTATTGAAACCTTCTTAAATGTTATTATAACTCAATGTTATTTTTGTAGTTGGAAGAACATGAAAAGGTTGAATTGGAATCTGCTATCAAAATCAGGAAATCAGGAAGGCCTAGAGTTAAGAGGAGGAGAGCATGGGATGAGCCTAAAGTACCTACAAAGGTATATTCCTGTTCAAGATGCAAATCAACTGGTCATAACTAAACTACATGTCAAGGTGGTGATGTTGGCAAGAATCCAAAATCTAAGAGGCAAAGAACCCAAGTAGATGCTGCTACCTTCATATCTTTTGACAGACCTGCTCCTAAGAAGAAGCAATCAACAGCTGCATCTTCTTCTAAAGCTAACAAAGTTCCTGCTAAAGCTTCAACAACTTCAAAGAAGCAGAACAAGAGTCAGACAAAGAAGTGAATGGCACTATGTGGTTTACAGTAGTTAGGGTTATGACTTTACAACATTGTTATTTTGGAACATCTTTATTTTGGACAACAATGTTACTTTGGAACATCTTTATATATGAAGATAACACTTTTTAAAGCATGTATTACATATGAAATGAAGCATGGTTACATGTTAAGAACTTTTCCTAATTTTGTAACTAAATCAATCATTTGTTGTGTTGAATATCTAACTCTCTCCTTTGCAAAAGAAGGAAGATAGCATCTCGTAGCCCATGTAAAAGCATCACATTTTTGGCAGGTAAGGTAAGCTATTCCCTTGTTGTGTTGATTGTTGCATATCTTCGGTACATTCTGAATTGCGGGTTGAAGATAAGCAAATTTGATGGTGCAATGGACAACTTTCAAAGCAACATCATCTTCTCCACAAGCTTGGCAACTTTTATCCAAGGTAACAACACCAACTTGGATTTACAATAGTTAGTAGCATCTTCAAACCATTCAAAATAATTGCAGGTAGGTATTGTGCACTTTAAGAATATTTTCCCATAGTTTTCTTTTGTTGTAGATTGAAGCAATGCTCTTACACTATTACAGGGAACATGCTTGCACCTGGAATATAGCCAAGGACACACTTTTGTGTCATGATTACCTTGTTCAGACATAGCACAATGAGTGATGTTTGTTTTCATTCTCACCTTATTGTTGTTGTTGTTGTTGCTCTTTGCTACTACTACTACTGGAGAGTCTTTTGCACCTCCCCCTATTCATTGTTTCGATTTTTCTTAGCTTATAGTGAATTTTTTTGAGTTGCAGAAACCTATGGAAGATCATATGTATATCTGTATATATACAAGTTGAAGAAGATGGAATTGGGAATAAGACCGTTGGGAGATTAGATCTTATTGTGGGTCGTTGATTTTTCTTTTACATTGATGGTTAGATGGATGCCACGTGTTTCTTATTGACTCGAGTCGAATCGGTGTTTCAACCCGGCGATTCAAGTACATTCAACTCTATTTAGCTCAAAGGGCTTTTTAGACTTTCTTTGCACTGCCACCTAAGCAATAACGGCTGTTAACTGCCGTTAACCCTTTTTTACCGTTTATTGTATAAAACGGTCAAACCAAGGGCATTTTAGAAAGTTAAAAAAAAAACGGGGGCATTTTTTTAGTGTAAAGTTAAAAGTATTTATCAAAAAGCCCTTGAATTTATAACCTAGAATTTCAATTTCAAGCAATAAACAAGAAAATCTACACAAAAATGGTGCAAACAAGAAGAAGAAGCAAAACGACATCGAACAAAGTTATAAAAGACGATATTGAAGAATCACCAGCAGATTTTTTTTTATACAGTACATATATGATGTACTGAAAAAAATGGTTTGATTTGTTGTATATTTATAGATTCGTCACTTATTTTGACATGCAGTTAATATTTACAGTGTAATATAGCAGTTCATATATGTTGTACTAAAAAAATTGGTCAAATTTTATGATTTTTATAGATTCATCACTTGTTTTGACATTACAATTAACTCAGTGTGATCCAACAGTACATATACGATGTACTCAAAGAAACAGGTTTAATTTTGTAACTTTCATATATTTATCGCTTATTTTAGCATTGCAGTTGATTACCAAAAAAAGGAAAAGAAAAAGGTCTAGTGTTTCTTATTTTCACAGTTCAACAGTTATTTTGGATAATCCAACAGTACATATATGTTCTCCTGAAAAAATTGGTTAATTTTTCTTGTGTAAATAGATTCAACGGTTATTTTTACAATGCAGTTGAGTTTTACAACATGATTTAGAGGTACATATATGTAACACTGAACAAAACTAGTCTGATTTTATGACTTTCATATAGATTCAAGACTTATTTTGATATTACAGCTGAGTTTACAACATGATCCAACAGTACATATGTGATTACTATGAAACAAAAATCTGGCTGGATTTTTTGATTAACACTTGTTGATTTTGACAATATGATTCATCAGTTCATATATGTCGAAATTCATGTACTGAAAAAAAGACCATATGCATATTTCCAAATTCACATACTGAAAAAACTAGGTTGATGTAAAATGCAAAGAGTATAATGAAATATTTCAGTACATATCTGATGTACTCAAAAAAAATCTAGGTCGATTTTGACAATATCAACTATCAGTACATATTGGCTGGAAAAACCATAAACTATCAATAACTAAATCGGTTGGAAAAACCATAAACTATCAATAACTAGATCGACACTTTCTTACTCCAAGTTACACAATTTACAATTGACATTAGTACCAGAATCCCTCTTCTTTGACGCATTTTCATAGCAGGCAATGAATCTAGACCTGTCGCCCACAACATAAAACAAACCTTTGGCGAAACATGCTTAGAACCACAAGTTTCTAGCTTCCTCCCCCACACCCAATGAGCCACCTACAACCGAAATACTCTGTAGCGCTCCACTCCCATTGGAACACTTCCTCCCAATGCGACAGCCGCCAACGACCTTACAAAATGTCATCTCTAATTCCACCTGGCAGTATATCAAATATGCACTCATTTCATAATTCAAGTAATAAACCTGGACAGTTTCATCTCATGCATATCCTTCATACCCTATTCCCTACACAATTCTGATATTCCTAGGCATTAAGGATTGATGTCCATCTAGTATATGAATTATGCACTCGATTTGTTGACAATATATAATTCATTCTTTGGACAACAATAAACAATATATTTGTAAGATAGATGTCTATATCTTATGGATACAAAAAAATCATTTCATATTCGGTGCCCCATATATTTCCAGCTGATTCATAGCCTAAAAGTCGACATCATGTCAAAATAAGTGATGAATCTAATAATATAACAAAATCAAAACAATTTTTTTTCCAGTACGCCATATACGTACTTTTGGATCATTTAAAATAAGTGATGAATCCATAAATAAAACGAAATCGAAGCATTTTTCTTCAGTGTGCTATATATGTATTGTTGGATCATGCCAAAACTAACAACATATAAACTATAACTATGAACGAATCTATAAAGAGATAGTCGAAATGTTAATTAAGAACGTCAATCAAAACAAAAACATAAGATATCCATTATATGATCGGATTTTCAAGAATAAATTAGGTTTTTAGTCAAGATTGCATATATGTACTTTTGTTAATTCATACACAAAAACCAAACTGAAATAAACCTAAAAACAACAAAATGAAACTAGTACAGTTTAATCAAGTGACGAAATGAACAAGAAACATGATTCCCTTGTATATCTAAACTATTTTTATGAAATTGATAGAAATGCATAAAAAAATCAAGTTTGGAAACAGAATCAGACATCAATTAATGATTAGATCTAATCATTTTTTAAAAGCGAACTATTTTTTTTGTGAAGATTGTATACGCAATTATTGAGATGCTTTGCTTTATCAGATCTGTGATTTTAGAAACGAATAAAAAAAAATAATTATGTATTGGAGAATTTATAAATGAATACACAATTATGATACAATGATTACAAATATAAAACCAAATTTAAGATCGCAAACACAAACACACTGATCACGAACCTTGAAAATCGTCATAGCCGGAGCTCTCACAGACGCATTGAGGGAGAAGGGTGAAAATGAAACGAAAATGAAAGAAACATACTCTTTCTACTGTGTCTATAAGGTAGGGCTATTTTAGACAATTTTTAAAATTTGCTTCTTAGGTCTCGCACGTGTATGGACCCTGGAGTTAAATTTTTGGTCCAAAATTTTCAGAAAGGACCCCTGGTTAGTGAGTACTTAAAGGATGGACCTGCCACTAACTAAGCCCACTGTATTAGTACACATTGGTAATTCCTACTTTTTTTTATTCGTTTCTAAAATCACAGATCTGATAAAGCAAAGCATCTCAATAATTGCGTATACAATCTTCACAAAAAAAAAGTTCGCTTTTGAAAAATGATTAGATCTAATCATTAATTGATGTTTGATTGTGTTTCCAAACTTGATTTTTTTATGCATTTCTATCAATTTCATAAAAATAGTTTAGATCTACAAGGGAATCATGTTTCTTGTTCATTTCGTCACTTGATTCAACTGTACTAGTTTCATTTTGTTGTTTTTAGGTTTATTTCAGTTTGGTTTTTGTGTATGAATTAACAATACATATATGCAATACTGACTGAAAACCTAATTTATTCTTGAAAATCTGATCATATAATGGATATCTTATGTTTTTGTTTTGATTAACGTTCTTAATTTCTGTTTTTGATTATCTCTTTATAGATTCGTTCATAGTTATAGTTTATACGTTGTTAGTTTTGGCATGATCCAACAATACATATATAGCATACTGAAGAAAAATGCTTCGATTTCGTTTTATTTATGGATTCATCACTTATTTTAAATGATCCAAAAGTACGTATATGGCGTACTGGAAAAAAAAATTGTTTTGATTATTATTAGATTCATCACTTATTTTGACATGATGTCGACTTTTAGGCTATGAATCAGCTGGAAATATATGGGGCACCGAATATGAAATGATTTTTTTTGTATCCATAAGATATAGACATCTATCTTACAAATATATTGTTTATTGTTGTCCAAAGAATGAATTATATATTGTCAACAAATCGAGTGCATAATTCATATGCTAGATGGACATCAATCCTTAATGCCTAGGAATATCAGAATTGTGCAGGGAATAGGGTATGAAGGATATGCATGAGATGAAACTGTCCAGGTTTATTACTTGAATTACGAAATGGGTGCATATTTGATATACTGTCAGGTGGAATTGGAGATGACATTTTGTAAGGTCGTTGGCGGCTGTCGCATTGGGAGGAAGTGTTCCAATGGGAGTGGAGCGCTACAGAGTATTTCGGTTGTAGGTGGCTCATTGGGTGTGGGGGAGGAAGCTAGAAACTTGTGGTTCTAAGCATGTTTCGCCAAAGGTTTGTTTTATGTTGTGGGCGACAGGTCTAGATTCATTGCCTGCTATGAAAATGCGTCAAAGAAGGGATTCTGGTACTAATGTCAATTGTAAATTGTGTAACTTGTAGTAAGAAAGTGCCAATCTAGTTATTGATAGTTTATGGCTTTTCCAACCGATTTAGTTATTGATAGTTTATGGTTTTTCCAGCCAATATGTACTGACAGTTGATATTGTCAAAATCGACCTAGATTTTTTTTTAGTACATCAGATATGTACTGAAATATTTCATTATACTCTTTGCATTTTACATCAACCTAGTTTTTTCAGTATGTGAATTTGGAAATATGCATATGGTCTTTTTTCAGTACATGAATTTCGACATATATGAACTGATGAATCATATTGTCAAAATCAACAAGTGTTAATCAAAAAATCCAGCCAGATTTTTTTTTCTTAGTAATCACTTATGTACTGTTGGATCATGTTGTAAACTCAGCTGTAATATCAAAATAAGTCTTGAATCTATATGAAAGTCATAAAATCAGACTAGTTTTGTTCAGTGTTACATATATGCACCTCTAAATCATGTTGTAAAACTCAACTGCATTGTAAAAATAACCGTTGAATCTATTTACACAAGAAAAATTAACCAATTTTTTCAGGAGAACATATATGTACTGTTGGATTATCCAAAATAACTGTTGAACTGTGAAAATAAGAAACACTAGACCTTTTTCTTTTCCTTTTTTTGGTAATCAACTGCAATGCTAAAATAAGCGACAAATATATGAAAGTTACAAAATTAAACCTGTTTCTTTGAGTACATCGTATATGTACTGCTGGATCACACTGTAAAAGTTAATTGCATTGTCAAAACAAGTGATGAATCTATAAAAATCATAAAATTTGACTAATTTTTTTAGTACAACATATATGAACTGCTATATTACACTGTAAATATTAACTGCATGTCAAAATAAGTGACGAATCTATAAATATACAACAAATCAAACCATTTTTTTCAGTACATCATATGTGTACTGTTGAATCAAACTATAAAAAAAAAATATGTTGGTGATTCTTCAATATCGTCTTTTATAACTTTCTGTTCAGTGTCGTTTTGCTTCTTCTTCTTGTTTGCACCATTTTTGTGTAGATTTTCTTGTTTATTGCTTGAAATTGAAATTCTAGGTTATAAATTCAATAGGTTTTTGTAATTATTTAACTTAAATTTAGGATTTTTCATGATTTCGATATTGTTTTGAAGATTTAGTATGGGAACAAGTAATTTTCGATCTTGGATCTTCACTGCAATCGCTACCATGTTTACGGAGTTGAGAGAACGATACAGAAGAAGATAACTAAAAGCAATACGAAGAAACCGTGAGAGATATTGTGTTTATGGATAGAGAAAACCAATTCTTTTATGCGTTTTATTACCGCACGTATGAAACACTAAGGGTAATTGGGTAATTTGGTCAACATTAAATAAATATGGACCTGCAAATAACTAATTAATCTGGTTGGACCCTACTATAAATAATTGTATGGGCTTAGGACCAAACAATAAATTTTTCATTGAAGAATCCCCGGTTAGTGAGTACTTAATGGATGGACCTGCCACTAATTAAGCCCACTGTATTAGTACCTATTGGTAATTCCTACTAAAAGCATACCACTGAATGATGGGTGCACACAAGCTGAAGTGAGTATGGTCTAACAATGACCGTTTCGTGTTGTCAGAATCGTCAGGTTAAAGCAGTAGCGTGGGCGACACCACTGGCACTGAGAAGGAAAATACTACAGTAAAACTTCGATAAATTAATAGCGTTGGGACCAAAAAAAATTATTATTTTAGCCAAGTTATTAATTTATCGAGTTAAAATTTAGCTTATTCAAGCCTAGTTGGGACCGGGAAATTTTATTATTTTAGCGAAATAATTAATTTATCGAAGTTCTACTGTACTTCCAATTTAAGCATTTCCCGTTCCTAAATAGGTTATCAGATATGTGCATCAAAGCTACCAAGCAGTTCTATGATAACAAAAAGAAAAACAACCCCAAAATAGATGAACCATTCGGAAACAAATTAGTATAGATTCCAACACCTATTAGCTGCTTATGGGAAAACAACTTCGGAATCACCACCAGCCAACTTCTACATGAGAATTGATTCTATTAGCTGCTTACGGGAAAACAACTTCGGAATCACCACCAGCCAACTTCTACATGAGAATTGATTCTGGTGGTAAAATTATATTGGGTTGGTAGTTTGTTACCTTCTTATCTTTTGTTCTTTATTTCCCCCTTGTACCTAGGGTGGTATAATCATTTTATACCCTCTGTTTTTTTATCAATAAATTTTTTCTTTGCCGATAAAAAAAAAAAGAAAAATTGTGTTGGTTTGTGATGAAGACCCAAACAGAGACTAAAACAAGTACAGTAGCTTTCACTTAAATAATGATTCTGAGACTAAATAAAAGTTAAAATCCCACAAGTTGATCTAAATTGACTACTTTTAATTAGCTAGTCACTTTCCTTCTAGATGTGCTTCCCACTAATGATGTGGAACATAAGTTTGAACAAGAAAAGTTTGTTAAATTCCATGTTATTAAACGGTATCATTAAATGAAGATAGATTTCGTTGAATTTTGTGTTCACTCATTGCAGTGCAAGAGGATAAAGATTCTGATCTAGTGGCTTAGAGCAACTGCGGTGGGCGACTAAACCCATTTATTTGGTCTCTGAACCAGGCGTAGCGGGACGGACCATCGACCAAATACCGGACTAAATGAACAAGTGGGCGATTATATTTGGTCTGGGACCAAAGACTAAACCCAAATATAGTCGAGCGTTCATATAATGTTCGCCCCAAAACCAGCGAACTTAAAGTTTACGCCCCCACACCCCGGCGGGATATAGTTTACGCCCACACCAAGCGGGGGTAAAATGTTCGCCCCACCTTTTTTTTTTTTTTTTTTTTTGTTGAGGCGAACATATAAGTTCGCTGGTGTGGGGCGGAACATTATATGTGATCCCCACACCAAAGCGGACATTATATGTTCGCCCCATTTTTTTTTTTTTTTTAGTCGGGGCGGGGATAAAATGTTCGCCCCACACCAAAGCGAACTTATATGTTCCGCCCCACCAAATTTAGTCGGCACCCATCACGTCACATCATGGACCAAACTAAAATTTGGTCCTTTTTTTTGTCTTTGATCTTTGGTAATAGTCGCGCCACTGGAGTTGCTCTTAACAAGCAAAAACATCAAGTATGACTATTGGCGTCCAAACTAGTAGTATACTCTATCTAGCGGGCCAGTATATCTAAACGTGGGTTGCACAGACGCGGACGCGCAGATACGGACACGACACGATGCGAACGCGGACACTACAAAATTCTCAAAAAACTAGGACGCGGACACGTATATACATGCTTTATTTATATATACAATTATGTATTTATACAGTAAAGTCAAGTGTTTCGATCCTAAAAATTAGAAAATAATGCTACATGTGTATAAATTTCAAAAAAAAAATGAGAAATCGTTTATTTATACTCGCTGAAGGTCAAACAATCAATCACTATTAAACACATGGCACAATCAAAATGCATTCTTAGAACAACACATGGCCAACCAAGGGTATATGTGATGTCATTTCCAATTACAAAACCCTAATAAAGATTTAAATGATTGATCTAAATGTTTGTCTTTCTTCATTTAATTAATAATACTCCGAGTCATCAGTGCGTCCAAACAAGACGTGCATGGGACGCGCATATTGATGCGTCGGACACGCGTCGTGTCAGCGTCCAACACGCGTCCTGAGTCCGACGAGGGTCGGACGCGGACATGACTAGAAAAACGGAGCGTCCGTGCAACCCAGATCTAAACCCCGTATTTAGTAGTAATAATGAACCTCATTGGTAGAAAAAAAACTCTACCACGGAATTTTTTGTCCCTGAAAACAGTAAATCCTATTACGGCATTTAGATATAAGAAGCCCAAATAGTTCTGTATCACAAAAGTCAAAAAGGCAAACTTCACCAAAAGTTTAATTTTTTTTTTTTTTTTTTTTTTTTTTTGCTGCTTCTAAAAATCGTTTTAAAATTTTATAAGTTGTTTAGATAGCATACCAGAAGTCGAAAAGTCAGAAATTAGTTTGGCTGTCAGATTTCAAAACGACTGCTAGAAGTCGAAAAGTTAAACCTTTTGTGAAGCAAAATAGTTTTACTTCTGACTCCGACTTCTGGAGAGTAGAAGTCAGAAGTAAATTTGTATCCAGCTGCGCTTATACTCAAACTGACTTCTTTTTTTTCGACTTTTAAAAATTAAAAAGTAGTTTTTGGATACTCATCCGAAGACATTATTTTCGATTTCTAAAAGTTAAAAAGTAATATTTGATACGCATCTAAGAGCAACTGCAGTGGGACGAGTAAAACTAAAGACTAAAAACCAGAAAAAAGTAAAAGATATGGTTTTAGTCCGTGGTGAGACACTACGTTGGAGGAGTAAATTTGGTGGAGCGGAGTTAGAATGGTTCGTCTGATATGGGGCGTAGTTGTTAACTACGTTTGGGTTGGACGCAACTTTAACTTACGCCTGATGTTGGGCGGAGTCTAAAATTGTGTTTGGTGTGGAACGTAGTTTGTAAAACCGCCCCGTGGAGAGACGTAATCCAGAACTACGCCTGACGGGGCGCAAATACAAAATACGCCTGAATGAGACGCAAATATTACATTACGGCTGATGGGGCGCAATTTAGGACTGCGCCTGATGGAGGTTTATAAAGTCGATTATAAAAAAGTTCATTATTAGAGCATATTATCAGGTTGTTTTGCATCTTCTGTCAGCAGCATTTTGAAACTACTCCAAATATACCGGAAATCTCTCCCGGGCATGTCAAATAATTCTATGTTCACCTCACCTGAAAATGATAAACCAAAGGAATAAAGTATTAATAATTACATAAAAGAGACGACATATTAAACTGGGTATATAGTGATTCTAACTGGTTGCTGTAAGGACTCATTTTGTTCGTTTGCAGGTAAACTCAATACACAGGCGTTACTTATAAATGTGCCCCATGTAGTAACAGGCGGTACTTATAAATGCGCCCCATGTAGTAACAGGCGTTACTTATAATTGCGCCCATGCATTCAACAAAGCAGACTAATAATTGCGCTGTCTACAAAGCGGACTTTAAAATCACGCCCGGTCGACGTAACTTGTGACTACGCCTGAATGAGGCACAATATTAAGGTGCCGCTTGGTATCAGGCGCAAATGTTAATTACGTCCCACCGGGCGGAGTTTAAAGTTGCGTTTCAATCAGGCGTACATTAAATTTACGTCTCATTACCAAACACAAATTACAGCTACGCCCCAATCAGGCGTAGTGTCAAATTACGCCAGACTATAACTAAACCAAAGACCAAATATGGTTTGGTTTTTAGTTTTAGTCTAGTATTTAATCTTTACTCCACTCGATAGTGTCTGTGTTTTCGACTAAAAATTTGGTTTTAGTCGAGCACTGTGGTTGCTCTAAGACACTACAAAACTTCATAAATATCTTTGATACTCCAGAATCAGTGGCGGAGCCAACCCATGGCAAGTGTAGGCAGCTGCCTACCCAGCCGGGCTGGCTCCCAAGCCCAATTTTGCCTATCCTAAATCATTTTCTTCATATCCCAAGCCTAATTTTTGCCACATGACAATCATGTATAACCGATAGCTAAGTGACACATGAACGTACTAGTCCACTAGTTCGACTGTGAAATGTGAATGTGGTTCACTAAACAGTGTCTTCGAAACATAAAGTATCTTTCTGTTTTGTTTTACTTTCTAGGTATCATCATAGCAGTAAGCAATAATCCAAGATATCATAGTTCTTTTTAGAAAAGAGGTTTGAGTGAAAGTACTATAACCTTTGAGTCAACAAAGGTTGGCGATGGTGTCTTTTAGCTTACAATATTCTGTTCCTCCTTGGCCTTATACGTCACGTGACAGTCTTGGAAGCATGAAGTAGTAGTAGCTAGTAGGGCCATGTCTTCTTCCAAAGTACTAAATGCTTAAAGAGTCGTCCTCAAATGGTGCCGGTCTTCTCAAGGTATCAATTTGGATTTCAGTGATTTTCTTTTGAAAGTGCTACACTTTCCCCGTTAGGTGTCATCGTTCTTAACCCTTGATCCCTAAATTAATATTAGCAGGGGGTCCCATTATTTATTGGATTTAATCAACATATGCTCTACACATAGGCGGGTGAAAGGAGTGGGGAAGGGAGTGGGGATGTGTATCATTTTCGTATTTTTATGCGGGTAGATTGGTGAGTTCTAGACTCACATAAATAGTAAAATTCTATATTACCCGCTTAAAAAACGTGATAAATAAATCCATGAATATGAAGTAAAAGCATTTTAGCGACAAGAAGAAACCATAATGTCACACAACTCTTGTAAAGACCATCTTGCACAAGATTGCTTTCTCGTAACACTACATAATAAAGGTGACTATGGTATCGTAGCTCCGCAATCGCAATCTTGTTTTTATCTCCTGGAAGTCGTCGAGTCGTTGGACAACATAAAAGCAAAACTCAGAGCTGCAACTTGCTAGTGGTGTAAGTAAGAAACTAAGAATAAATTACTGATGGTATTGATTCAGGGGCCAGGGATGCCTGTTTGTCTTTTAGCCAGAGGAAAAAAAGAAACCTAAAATGGGTCATTTGTTCAAAAATTTTTAAAACATGGTTCAAATGGACGAGTAAAAATTATTATGGATGAAATGGACACAAAAAAAATACTAACAAGGATGAAATTGGATTCATCCTGGCTTAAACTTAAAAATAATGAGGATGGCCTGATACATCCTAATGTAAATTTAAAAAAAAAATTAAAAATTGGTAGGATGAAACTGATTAAATCCTGGCTATTTTTATATTTTTATCCATTTAAACAGTTTCAAAATCTAGGTCAATAGTCAGCTTTGAGTGGCTCTAGTGGAGTGTAGTGAATCACTTGAGTGCATTAGAATTGAGCCAAGCGTGTTTGTGGAGCCCCAATAGATTGTCTGACTTTCTGCTAATGGGTGGGTTCAATTTGTTCTGCTATCATTTTTTATTAACAAAGTAATTTGCTAATGATAGCTCGACTGATTCGTGTATCTCAATCGTTATAACTGGGTCTGACTTATCCGAGTCAAAAATTATTAAATACTGCCTCCATCTAAAAATAAAAAAAAAAGACTATCACTTTTTTGTTTTTGCTAAAATAACAATAATTTTTTTTTTTGAAGAAAATGGAGAGAATACTTTATTGTAGTTGTAAACGGAAATATGATTACGGACTAGCAATCCCGACAGAAATCCCACCTCCAACGTATGCCATGGCCCTACTTTTATCATTTTTTTTATAAAAAAAACCTTAGACAAAGGACTAAGGGCCGTACAAAGTGTTAGCAATGCTTGTGCTAATCCTGCTTTCATTGTTCTTATATAAGATAGATATATTAAGAGTATCCAAATTTTGAAATCTATGGATAATTTTAAGACTAGTTAACACAGAGGAGGGATCCCCTCACACTTTTATTATCACACTATCTCACACGTTAAGCGTTATTTTTGTGAATAAAAACCAAACCGTAACGGATTTGAAGTTAATATTTTGGGGATATGTTCCTCTTACCAAGTTCTACATACCTACCAAAAATGAGCATATTCCGAGACATATAACACCACCATCTACTACTTTGAAAATGAGCCGTTAAAAACCAACGGATTTCTGGCCGTCGAAATTAAGACCGGTAGATTGTGAGGTTTTATATTTCAAAATGTGCTCATTTTTGGTAGGCATGTAGAACTTGGTAAGAGGAACATATCCCCAAAATATTAGCTTCAAATTCGTTACGGTTTGGTTTTTATTCGCGAAATGACACCCAACGTGTGAGATAGTGTGATAATAAAAGTGTGAGGGGATCCTCCCTGTTAACACAAAAGAGATATGATTGATTCTGGAGCTATTGTCTTCAGCATTGCTTCCTGAGAGATCATAGTGACTGAGGTTGAATCTTCCTTTGATTGCCTGATGGTATAGATAATGGAACCTTAACAAAATTTCCTTTGATTCAGCTTGTAAATGTTCATGTGTTGCTTTTCCTTGGCCCAGCTGAAAGCTAGATCTGCACTCCTGTTGCCCCCCATCCTCCAAAGTGGCCTGAGTATCCTCTGCTATCAATGTTGTTTCCTGCAGCATCCAAAATAGTTAGTGCAGAGAAGTATTTGAGATTTTCAGGATCCTGTATAGTACACATCCCGATAATGAACCCAAATTCTGTGGAGTATTGTGGTTTAGATCATATGGAATTGTGGTGTCTGCCTCAGTGTCAGACTCTCCAATATTGGGGAAAAGATCATTCAGTGCATGAGCTGGTAAGTTGTGCACTCTGTTATAATCACATAAGTGTTGCTGGATACACTGAGAAGTGTGTTTGGCATTAGGTTTTGTGTGATTACAAACTAGATCACACCTATCCTTCCAAATATGCCAACAAGTAGTAGCATATATTATAGTTTTTCAGGTGTAGCTCCAGGTGCAAACCAGGAGTTAAACAAATCCATAAAGTTTGTGGTGTTATCAAACTTGCCATGAGAAGTTCCAATAATTTCATTCCAAACTTCGATTGTTGCAAGTAGGCAATTTAGGAAGAGATGTGTCATAGTTTCCCCTACTACTGCATACTTGACAGATAGGATTAATGTAATGCAGAATACTTACAGTCTTTGCATTGATGGGTAGGATTTCATGTGCACATTTCCAGATAAAGATTTTGATAGCTGGAGCAGTGCTCAAACTCTAGAGAGCCTCCCAATTCCTTGTTAGGGTATCATTTATGTACAAGTATTCTATCTTTGCCTTGTATAAGGCTTTGACAGAGAACTTTCCAGTTTCATTTAAGTTCCATTGGATTGTGTCTTCTTCCCCTGAATGAGTATTAGAAGCCAGAATGGCTTGAGAAATATTTTGATTGAATATATGATGGATGAGTTGAGAGTTCCAGTTCCCATTTGGATGCATGAGGTGTGTCAACAATTCTATTTTTTGTGGACAATGAGTGGGTTTGATGAGCTTAGCTGTAGAGATTGGTATCCATTAGTCATCCCAAATTTTGATTCTCATTCCATTGCCAATCTTCCAGTCACAGTGTTGTTGTATGTACTGTATACCTTCAAGAATTCCTTTCCGATCCAGGTATTTATGGGTGAAAACTATTTCTTCCGGTTTGGTAATTGGGGTGTGTGGATGAGAAATGAGTCTAAACCTTAAACAAATACACTGCACGGAAGTGCTTGTAGATTCGAGAAATCAATCTGTGCAAATCCGGCCTAAACCAAGAATTGTCGTTCCAGACTTGTTTCGGTCGCAAAGTGAAGGAGATGGGGTTGATCTTAGGGAGGGAAGCGAAGAAGGTGTTGAGATTGTGAAGTTGTTGGATATGTATGACTTGTATCAGAAAACTGAACTGGCTTGCAGGATGTAAGCTATCCGTTCCGGTGTTTGAATACGATTGTATCAACACTTGCCTCTGTTGTCTTGTCTTGCATTGTTCCTGTTTGGAAAATAGGGAGGAGAACCTATTTATACAAGTCTTTAAGCCTAACCCTCATATCTCGTGGTAAGTGGAGAAAGTGGAGTGATGGAGTAGTGGATTCGTGTGTTGGTGTCACACGACCAGTCTTGCCCACTTCTCCCATCATCACTAACCGTCCATGACTTCCTGACACGTTCTTGTGATGGCGCGTTGTGCGCTGCACGCTGTAAACCGCCAGACCAATACCCCAATATGTATCCCCCAGTTTGTGACATGATTGATGTCTCGAGTGTGTGTGGGTTGTAGGACCCACAAAGTAGCACGTGATCTTTGGATTAAATAACCAAGTTATTAAGAAGTCGATACTTGTGAAGTATCGTGTGTATTCTATGCAGGTACTGCATCGAATACATTCAGCATGTATGAAGCATCGTTGTTTGAGCGTCTTAAAATAGCTTCATGTCCAGTCTACTTCATGTGATAGTTTGGAGGCTGCGCAGCAAGTCCTCCTTGGCCGACCACATGGTGTGGTAGAGTGGCGGGTGGTAATCACCACGACACCTCATTCACCTGTTAACTCGACTGTGGTTGTATAACCAAGCTGGTGAAGTTGGACGGACGAGATGATCTTTGAGACACTCATCTGCGACCGTTAGTGGAATTAGGATTTTTGAAAGAGGTGCGCAATCATCACTCTTTAGCTTGGTCGAATCCAAGCTCGGGACACGATTTTGAGTGGTCGAGATCAGTTCGTGATTAGGAGGTGTAACCACGCCAGTTTGGGCGTGCGAATCGAGGCGACCAGGCATGGTATGCCTTGGTCGATCGGGTGTGGAGATAGATGGGTCCACGGTGATCATGTTGATGCTTACTGGACCCGCTCAGTCGACTCCTAAACCCTCCATTCGATCAGGAGAAAACGGACGTTCGCGATCAATGCAAACCCTAATTAGAGTTTTTCCGGCCGTGCGGCATGCCCACTTTGGGCGTATGATCTGGAACAACCAGCCATGATTGGTCCTGACCGATCAGTCATGTGTGTAGACGGGCTCACGGTGAGCGTGTTGACATGCTTTGGGCCCTTTGAATCTACATTTACACCCTCCATCTATGCCTGCGAAGATGGATGGTTGAGACCGTTTTGCGACACATGTAATGTGCCGCAAACCCTAATTTAGGGTTTCTCGTCCATCTTGTTTTGGCCGGACGGTTTGGCAAGCTATGCCACCCTTTTGGGGAGGCCGACCATGCGGAGCCCGCGTTGGGTCGGTGGTGAATATTCCAATACCTTCTTGGGGGTTATGGAGCCAATCCAAGTCATCCAATCATGCTGGTGAAGTTGGATGGTTGTGACCTTTTCTGAGACTGATATGGACAATCCAGATTCAAATATGCTCAATCGGGCTAGTATAACATACCGAGAGATGTATGCTCAATCGGGCTAGTATAACACAACGAGAGTCGTATCTCAATCGGGCTAGTATAACACACCGAGAGTCGCACTGTCAGACGGTATTTCGTACATGCTTCATTATTAATGCTTGGAGGTTCGTGTTGCTCACGAGAACAACACTCGGTCGTCATGCCGCACCAATAATGAGTACATGAAATACAAGGCTGGTCGTGCATTAATTAATAATGTTGTAAATTCACAGGGTATATGGGATTGTTGCTATATGCTCCAACCTGGATGAATTTCGTGTATTTAATTCACAGAATACTGGATTGTTGCCACATGCTCCATTCTAGGTGAATTAGTAAAGTGAACAAGTATTCATCACTTATCGGCGGCTTTATCCTTTGCAGGATGTCAGCGCATAAATTTGGTTTTACAATTTTAGACCTAAACTAAAATCCACCATCAACACCAGGAATCTCCAGTTTTTGCTTTTGTATAATGTTTAAAACATTTCTTCCCAGAAGATACTTGGCATCCATTAGTTGATACCAGAGTGAGTCTTTGTCTTGTTCAAGTCTCCAGCCAATTTTTGTGATCATAGAACTGTTGAAGAGTTCCATGTTCATGAAACCTAATCCACCCATTTCCTTTGGTTTGCATATTGCAGTCCAAGCCTTTGGATAATAGCCTTTTGGATTTTCCAGATTTTTCCCCAGAAGAAGTCTCTTTGAAGCTTGTTTAAATCCTGACAAGTTTGTTTAGGAATTCTGAAGCAATTCATTTGGTAGATACTAGCTGTCACTACACCATATCCTGCGTTTTGCAACATATCAGTTTCAGAGGTGTGCAATGGATATTGACGTTGCACTGTTGTCCAACGTCAATATCCGTTGCACACCCGAAAATACGTTGGGCAAAATAAATAATACTTGATTTATTAAGTGGAATTAATGGAGCAACATTTTGAAGCGTGTAAGAACGTTGGACATCAATGGTATTTAAGTAATATCATACATTTCCGTGGGCATTTAGTAGTCTTGTATGTTTAATCTCAGAATTTTTATTTTTATTTTTAGGTATCTCTCTTACGGTTTTTATTCTTTCTCTTTATTTCAGAGAGCTCTTCCAAGAAAAAACGAGACCTCTTTTCAGTTCTTCTCTCCAAATCAAAACTTTCTCTCAGAATCAAAACCAGAGATTGTTAGCTTTCCTAACGAAATCAAACCTTTATTTCAGTAATTAAAACCCAGAAGTTTCGATCTATTTTCTAAAATCTTAAAAAATTCCTAAACCTAGAAAATTAATTTTGTTCCTGAAATCCAAAATCAATCCATATGATAGTTGATTGCTTTGTGGATTATCATCAGGTATAAACCATTATCTACCAGCACTGTTGTTTAATTTTGATTTTGTTGGTTATTTTTGATCTATTGTTTGACCTAACTCTGCAAAGTTGGAGTCTTTTCTTCGTGGATTTTTTTTTTTTGTTTTTTTTTTGTTTCTCAGATTTGAAGTAGTTAAAAACATCAAGGAGGTGCGTTATCATCTTTCGGTCTTCCACTGATAATCCTTGTATTCGTTAATTTATTTGATAATTTTCTTCCTAGACTTTGAGAACGATATTTGATTTAAGATTAACTTCTGCAATTTGTGGGACTTCTTTGGTTACTAAGTAATCAGTCCTAGCATCTCACTAGAAAAATGCCTATTTTCATCATGTCATCATGATCCATAATTCTTTGTTGGCGTTGTATAAACTGACTGGATGAACTTATCACCAAAATAAGACTTTTCCTTCCACAAATATTAGGCTTAATTTTTTAATGTTCTTGTTCGTATTCTCATGGGGTTGTATCTCTTAAGCTTATTGTCTTAAGGTTTTGATGCTGTTGTTGTCTCTGGAGGGTTTGTATAGTGATGTTGAGGTTATCACTTGGCCTTAATCCAGCTCCCTACAATGCATGATGGTGAGGAGTCCTGTTTTTTTTTTGTTCACCATTCCTATGATTTGCTTCAGATAGATTCAATAATGTTTAAATCAGGTCAAACTTGCATAAATAATGCCAATGAGTAATTACAGTTTAGTTACTAACAGAGAGACCCACACGTGCTGCACTTGGGACCTTTCTGTATGCACGCAACAAAGATACTATTTTGAATTATTCAGCTTTTTTGTTTCCATTTTTTTTATTTCACTTTGATATACTTGACACTCTCAATCGCTCCTCGACAGAATGTTCACGTTGGAGGTTAACCAAGTCCTGGTGACAAGCAGGATGAGGACATCATCATGACCAGCACCGGAGCAGCATTTTGATTATCATGTCCATAAAGTGGAAAGCTTATTACTGAAGTACAAGATCTTATACAGAGGTATCATTTTGAATACCATACTATATACCACGTGGGGGTAGTACAGTTCTGTACTTGTTTTAGATTGTATTGGAGTGAATTTCATTGGGTGGGTCATGGTGGATGAAGGAGCTAAACATGCTTTAGCTGATTAACCATCTTCCAAGAGATGTTCATGATGGGTCTTTAGCTCTAATTGGCAGATATTTATCCTCTAATTTTACTTTTCAGATTTATTGTGTCCAGGGTAATCAGTATGAAAACTTACATAAATCATGCCAATCAGTATTGAAGCAACATCCAACTACACTTGATCAGCCATTCATATCTAATTTTATTTTTGAATCGATTTTTGTAGCTAGTTAACTGCCTAAAACTACATTTAGCTTGCTCGATGCTATCAGAATCTCAATGACCAAGGTTTGTGTTTATTCTCCGCATCGTGTTTTATACGAGCGTCAACATTATTATTTTTATTTAGATTTTTTGTCTTCAGAGCTTAGTAATAATAATTCATAGCTGGTGGTGGTGGTATTGGGAGTTCCCATCTCTTCCGGTGGTTATAACAAGCTTGTTTCTCTTTTATACTTATACAATTATGCTCAGTCGATGATGGAGATGCCCAGACATTATGGGAAACAGTTGCAGGTCATGTTTCCATATAAGGTGCGAATAGTAACCCCAGGTTCTGTGTTATCTCTCATTAACACATTGAATTTTACCATTAACCTCAACTTCTACCTCTTTTCAGGCCTCAACTTAAATTTTAGACAAACATTGTTTACGAAGTAAGTTTTCTATCGATATTTTTTTTGATTTCATATGTACTGAATTGAAGTGTCAACATTTTGGTTTCGTCAATAAACTATGAGGCTTCAGTATCAACTTCAGTTGGATTATAATTCTGTCTTGTACTCTGCAGGATATTGATTTTAATGCTCTTCCACCATTGGTACTTCTGATTACACCGTATATGTAAACAACTGAAGGTATTCTTATGAATTAATTCATATTTTCAAATTCAGAAACTTGGATTCGTGACCATTGTTAGTATTTATCTTTGAATCAACCAAATAATTGTATGGTTTATTATAGTTCATTTGTTACATGATTCAACTCGAGGAATTCATATGATTCATTACAAAAATATATCTTGATGAATCATGATGACGAACCATATGTTCATATGAAAATTTTGGGACTTGTAGTGGATCTAAAATGTTATAAGAAGGTGCAGAAATATGCCGGAATTATCGTCGAATTTTTTTATTTTTTTACCTGTATATATTTTGCAACGTATATAAATGTTGCTCAAATTACTGTAACACGTTGCGTAAATTAATGTAACCGTTCCACAAATTTAATAATCTGTTGCAAAAAATATAAAATAAAACGTTGCTGAAACGGTTTTGCAACGTTTATATACGTTGCACAAATTAATTTGCCCAACGGATTTTGGCGTTGCACCAGAATTTGCTACGCCACATTACCAACGGATATACGCGTTGGTTAAATTCTTTGCAACGCGTATATCCGTCCCAAATCGGCTGTTTTGGTGTAGTGTGTTGAAGTAACAGTTTTGATTAGAGTTTAGTGGCACAGTTTTCCAACTGGATAGTCTCAATTTTGGCTTATCCACCCTTGGTTTGAAGGACTTGATTTTGCTTCCGTGAGTGAATAGAGGAGAACCTAGATATTTATCATCCAATTGTAGAACTTGAACTCCCATAATGTTGTTGATGATAGGGATGAGATTAGGATCAGTATTTTTGCTGAATAACACTCAATATTTGTTGAAGTTGATGAGTTGTCCAGAGGTTTCACCAAAAATGTTGAGGATGTCCATGAGGTTCTGAGCTTCTACTTTGTTAGGTATGCAGAAAACCATGCAATCATCAGCAAAGAGAAGATGATTAATGGAGGGAGCACCTCCACAAATTTTTATTCCAGTAATGATACCCAAATCCTCAACATGAGTAAGAGTTCTAGAGAGAGCTTCCATGCAGAAGAGAAAGAGATTTGGGGATAAAGGGTCTCCTTGTCTTAATCCTCTTGAGGGGTTGAAAAAAGAGTCTGGAGAGACATTTATAAGGACAGCTGAGGTAGTGGTAGTGATGCATTGCATGATTTTTTGGCACCATTGATCATTGAAACCCATCTTTGTCATAATAGTATTGAGGAATTTCCAATCAACTCTGTCAAAAGCTTTTGCCATGTCAATCTTTATGCCCATACTCCCATTCTCACCTTTAGCTCCTCTTTTGGATCTCATAGAGTGTATAAGTTCATGAGCAATAGCAATATTGTCAGATATTTGCCTCCCAGGTATGAAAGCAGATTGGTAAGGGGATATTATTTTGTTGAGATAGGGTTTCATTCTATGGGCTATAAGTTTGGAAATGATTTTATAGGTAGTATTACAGAGGCTGATAGGTCTAAATTGACTTGGTGAAGTAGGATTTTCCACTTTAGGAACGAGAGAGATGAAGGTTGCATTCATTTCTTTTAGCATATGGCCAGACATGAAGAAGTGTTGCACCATCTTGACAATGTCTTCTCCAATTATATCGTAGTTAGCTTGGAAGAAATTTGGAAGGAAGCCATCCGGTCCTGGAGCTTTGTTCTTTGTCATGCTGAAGAGAAAGGCTTTAACTTTATTGTGATCTGGAGTTCTATTGGGCATACTGTTGTCAGTAGAGGTGATGGTGGTGGGGATTAGGTTGATAATTTCTGGGTTGATGAGTGTGTTTTCTGCAGTAGCCATTTTGGAGAAATGTTGGGTGAAACAGTGTTTTAGTTCTTGGTAATCAGTAATCCAGTTTCCTTGACTGTCTTGGATGGCATCAATCTTGTTTCTTCTTGTTCTGCACTTAGTAGCTCTGTGGAAGTAGCTTGTGTTTTGATCTCCAAGCTTTATGAATTGATCCCTGCTTTTAGTCTTCCAAAATTTTTCTTCAATATCCTGCCAATCCCTGAGATGTTGTCTGGATAATTTAACAGCTTGACTTCTGTCAGCTCTGAAGTAGTTGTTGTGTAACCAGAGGAGATGTTGCTTGCATTTCGAGTCTGCCATATGGTATTTCTTTCCTAAATGGAAGAGAGGTTGTGAACTACACCCGCAACTTCAAATGGCACTGGGCTAATTTGCGCTACAATCGAAGAGTAAAGGTGGAGCAGATGTATGATCAGATTCCTCCAGGGCATGGCCAAGTTGTGAAGAGGCCTAGATTTAACCTGTCATCTTGCCAGGTAAGTTTCTTTGACATGCAAGTTTAGAAAAATTCTTATTCTCTTCTCATAGTAATGATTGCAATAAAGGTTTGGTTCAAATATGATTAGAAGGGTGTTAATGGGATTTTTATTCCACCAATTTTCCAGGATGTTGCTGGTGGTGAAGAGGGGTCTGCTCCAGGGGGATCATGTATTTCGTAACAATGTTAATGAAATTGGCGGTGGTAGCATAAAAATTCAGTATGTGTAATATCTCATAGGATTAAGAAACTTTTAAACTCCGGTTAGATATGTGGTTAACAAATCAGGTATCTGCCCAATACACCTCTAGATCAGATCTCAAATTAGACATCAGAAAACAAGCCACTTCTACAATATTTCTCCCATAACTATTGTTTTGTCAGCACTAAGTACGCACTAAACAAGTAGATTTATTTGGATGAAGTCAGAAGCAACATTATTTTGCTTCATAAAAAAACCGACTTTTCTATTTCTAGAAGTTGTTCTATAAAATTATTGTCAAACAAAATTCCGACTTTCGACTTCGAAAAACAGCTTCTCAGGGTACATCCAAACACCCTATCAATAGGACGAAAACAAGCCACTTCTATATTACTTCTTTCCTAACCATCATTTTGTCGGCACTAAAATGCACTAAAGTAGATTTACTTGACTAAACAGAATCGTAATTAAACTACTACTAAACTTTATCCATCCACCATCAGCATTTCCCCATATAAACTAAAAACCGTTGAAATTTATTTTTGTAGATTTCACACTACCAAAGACTTTCCCGGCAAAACACCAGAGCTCTGCCTCCATGTCGAAAACACCCTCAAACCCTTATCAAATTTTCAAATCATACCCTCGCTGTGTTCTTCTCCTTCTTCTCTTCTTCAATGTCACAGTAGCTTCTGATGAAGAACAATCCATCTTACTGAAACTCAAACAACAATGGAAAGACCCACAATTTCTTGATTCCTGGAAGATAAATTCATCTTCATCTTCTTCTTCAGCTCATTGTGAGGATTGGGAAGGAATTTATTGTGATGAAAATAACTCTGTAACGAGTATTATACTTGTTGAGAAAAATATCACTGAAAAAATCCCATCTTTTCTCTGCGATTTGAAAAATCTTACTGAGATTGACTTTTCATGGAATTATATCCCTGGAAATTTCCCAGATTTTCTTCTTCAGAATTGTACAAATTTGGTAAAGCTAGATCTTTCTCAGAACTACTTAGTTGGTCAAATTCCTTCTGATATCGATAGGTTTCTCGTTCTTGAAGAGTTGAATCTTGCTGGAAACAACTTCACCGGCGATATTCCAAAATCAATTGGGAAAATCTCAGGGTTAAAGAAACTTTCACTTAATCAGAATCTTCTTGATGGTACTATTCCAGCTGAAATTGGTAATCTTTCTAACTTAGAAGAATTGAATTTAAATGATAATCCATTTCCAGAGTGGAAAATTCCTTCAGAATTTGGTAAATTGAAGAAATTACAGGTTTTCTTAGTGGCAACTTCGAATTTGATCGGTGAAATTCCTGAAAGTATTGGTGGTTTAACTGATCTTGTAACATTAGATCTTAATACCAATAAATTAGATGGAAAAATTCCTAATCAGTTATTTTTGCTCAAGAATTTATCTCATTTATATCTCTACAACAATAAATTATCTGGAGAAATACCTGAGAAGATTGAGTGTTTGAATTTAGTTGAAATCGATTTGTCGATGAATCAACTAACCGGAACATTACCAAGTGATCTCGGGAAGTTAAAGAAGTTGGAGATATTTTTCTTATACATGAATCAATTGTCTGGAGAAGTTCCAGTTAGTATAGCAAAGCTGCCATCTCTGAAACATGTCCGGCTTTTCACAAACAAACTTAATGGAAGTTTGCCAGAAGATTTCGGCCTGTTTTCCAAGCTTGAAACTTTTGAAGTGGCAGAAAATGAACTGACTGGGAACTTGCCGGAGAATCTTTGTGCTGGCGGTGAACTGACAGGAATTGCTGCTTACGAGAATGGTTTTACCGGGGGAATATCGAAAGTGCTGGAGAAATGCAATAGTTTGTATGTGATTAAACTGTATGAGAATAGATTATCTGGGGAATTTCCTGCTGGTATTTGGTCTCTGAAGAATTTATCTACTGTAATGATAAGCGATAATTCGTTTACAGGTAGTTTTCCTGATGAGTTTGCTGCTAATTTAACGATAGTTGAGATTAATAACAACAGGTTTTCAGGTGGTATTCCAAAAGAAATGTCGCAGTCGAGTCTAGTTGTGTTCAAGGCGACGAACAACCAGTTTTCTGGTGAGATTCCGGGGGAACTAAGTGGACTGTCTAATCTGCTTAAATTATACCTCGATGGAAATCAACTTTCAGGTCCAATTCCATCTCAGATAATCTCTTTGAAGTCTCTCAACTTCTTAAGTCTTGCACGGAATCAGCTGTCCGGCGGAATTCCTGAAGCTATTGGTCAACTTGCTAGTCTCATTGAACTTGATTTGTCAGAAAATCTTTTATCCGGTGAAATTCCATCTCAGATAGACTCCTGGAGATCTCTTAACTCGTTAAATCTCTCACGTAATCAGCTGTCTGGCGAAATTCCTGAAGCCATTGGCCAGCTTTCTAATCTCGTTGTGCTAGATTTGTCAGAAAATCTTTTGTCAGGTGAAATTCCATCTGAAGTTGGCCAGTATTTGACTCTCACCTCTCTCAATCTTTCGTCTAACCGGCTCACTGGGAGAATACCGTCCCAAATTGATAATCTTGCATATGTGAATAGCTTCATGAACAACTCAGGCCTTTGTGGTCATAACCTCGAACCAGTTCTTCCGTCTTGCATTTCGAAACCATACCAAAATTCTAACAAATCATCTTCTAAGGTTCTAATAGTGGTCTTGATCATTACAGCAGTGATTTGTCTAGGTGTTGTATCATTCGGTTTGTTTGCATTCAGAGATTACAGAAGGAAACGGAATGAAAGAGATATTTCTACTTGGAAACTAACTTCTTTCCACAGGTTACAGTTCACAGAATCAGACATCCTGTCAAGCTTGACTGAGAGCAATATGATTGGTAGTGGTGGTTCAGGGAAGGTTTATCGAGTTGACATTAGTGGTATAGAGGAATCTGTTGCTGTTAAAAAAATCTATAACCAAGGGAAGTTGAATAAACAGCTCGAGAAGGAGTTTCAAGCAGAGGTTCAAATCTTGGGTACAATTCGACATTTGAACATAGTGAAACTACTATGTTGTGTTGCTTGTGATAATTCGATGCTCCTTGTTTATGAATACATGGAGAATCGAAGTTTGGATCAATGGCTTCATGCTAAAAAGAGAGGATTCTCGAACTCTGGTTCAGCGCGTCGTGCTGCATTAGATTGGCCTACCAGGTTACAAATTGCGATTGGAGCTGCTCAAGGGCTTTGCTATATGCATGATAGTTGTTCTCCTGCGATCATTCACCGTGATGTGAAATCCAGTAACATCTTGTTAGATCATGAATTCCGAGCAAAGATTGCTGATTTTGGATTGGCCAAGTTGTTGGACAAGCATGGAGAGCCTCAAACAATGTCTGCAATGGCGGGTTCTTTTGGATATTTTGCTCCTGGTGAGGTTCTTCCCTCTTGCTAAATATTTATGCATTTTCAGAACTTTATTGACTTCTGTTAAATAGCTTCCTACATTAAAACTCACAAATTTCATTCATTTGGAACTTTGGATTGCAGAATACGGCTACACAAGGAAAGTGAATGAAAAGGTTGATGTCTATAGCTTCGGCGTGGTGCTTCTTGAACTTGCAACTGGAAGGGAAGCCAATAGAGCAGATGAACATACAGGCCTAGTAGAATGGGCGAGGTGTCATTTTGATGAGGGAAAATCTATTACTAATGCCTTCGACGAAGAGATCAAGGAGCCTTGTTATTTGGATGAAATCAGTTCTGTTTTCAAACTTGGTCTTGTTTGTACTGGCACGTCGCCTTCAACCAGACCTACGATGAACGAGGTTTTAGAAATCCTGCTCCAGTGTGGACCTCAACAGGGATTTCATGAAGTTAAGAACACGAAGACTGAAGAAGATGTTAATCCCCTCCTTGTCGATGAGCGTAATCTTTTTAACCACAAGGGCAGCAAGGGAAGCAGACGGTCAGTGAGGCATTCGGATGACTGTGATGATAGCTTGGTATGTAATAATGTGTGACAATCTGTAATGTTACATTGTTAGGTTTTAACATTTAGAGTGTTGCATTGCTCAATCTTAGCTCCAGTCATTAGCAGACCGGGGTTCTCCATCCATAAAGCGAAGACCTGCTGGTGTTTGCACTGAAGCATTGTACATTTTTGATGCGAATCAGCTCCGAGCATGATCTCTCGTAGCCCTAAATGGTGAGTAGTGGTTCGTCATTTATGACTACGCAGGGTGCAACAATGATTCTGGTTTAGCACACAAGTAACAGCGCAAGTATCGCGAGCTTCATTTGCTAGAGTGGTTTTCATAAGTGATGCCCCCTTGTGAATTATGGATCATGTAATATATTCACTGAATAAGGTTATTTTACTTAACTGGTGTGAGCTATATACACTGGTACAAGTTTTATCAAGAAAGTCTAGATTTTGAATGTGAAATACATAAACTTTTCTCATGTTGCGCCATGGAACCTAATCACAATGCAACCTCATGGCATAGTGTTCATCTTAACACAATGCATTAAGTTAGGTTGGTAGTGCGGCTAAGTGGTTAAAGTGTTGCATTTGTTTTCTAGTTTTGTATAAATAGTGAAGGACATAAATGAATGTAGCTCAGCTGTCTTCCACTCCCACCCACTAGCCTTGGCTAAACAAGGGAACGAGATTACATGCATGAACCTTGTTGCCAGCTAGTCATGCACAAATGCAGTAAGCACAGATAACCCCACTCAACAAACACTATTACTACCTCTGTTTTGTTTCAGGAAAAGTGATACTTTCAATGCATCAGAGGGGTATGCAATGCATGTGCTGCTACCAAACACCTCCACAACCACATTTAGTTCTCTCTTTGCTGCAATTCTCTATATAAGACAGAGAAGTTTGTCTGTAAATCCCCCATTACTACCACCTTTACTCTCTTCTAAGCTAATCCTTTCAACAAATCTCTTTCTTTCTTTCTAAATTCTATTCTCTAATTACATCTTTCTCTAGATAGAATTCTGCAAAAATGAAGACGAAAAAGAAAAGGAAAAAACAACCATGTATTAAAATCTTGATCCTAATTGGTATGTGCGGAATCGGAAAAACTAGCAGGTAACTATACATTTTCATCTACTGTACGTTTTCTGAAATTTGTTTTGATGATACTAATGTCCATATTGAAAATTATAGCTACAGAACTTGATTACTCTAATACAATTTCAGGTCGCAAAAGCAATGCAGAAGAAGGATACAGATAGTATCCCCGGATATCCCGGCCTGCCTTCTAAGTTGATCTGCGTGATTTCCCGGATGTATGTAGCCTCCTCCTTTGAGAATGGGAATCATAAAGTAAACTTTGGTTGAAACATTTTAATTTTTCTGTTCAGTACACGTAAGGTAAATAGTACTTTCTGCGCAGAGATGAGAAGTCCCAGCCTCTTCTGGGTATCAGACGTGCTAATACAGGATGTACAGTTCCAGTGTCAATTGGAACAGCAGCAAGGACTCTTGCAGAGGCAGCATGCAGCAACAGCACAATGCTCAACTGCAGCAGTTATCAATGGATCAACATGAACTTCAGCTAGAATTATTGCAGCAACCGCAACAGTTGCTCTCACAGGCTAGACCACGTGTTCAACCTCAGGTCCCACAGCAACAACAAAGTCCGCAATTTCTACAGCAGCAGCAACTTGGGTGTGTCACCAATTTCTCTCAATCTTTACCGAACCAATAGAAGTTGCGGAAAGATTGTAATGAGAGGACTCCATGTTACTTTTTTAATTGATTCGAGGATCGGATACAGTTTTATTGGAAAGCAACCAAAATCAGCACAAAAACTCCAAATGACTAATAAGCACTAGTAGGCTCCCCAGCGCCACGGGGAAAAACCATAATTTATCTGAATCTGCAATTCTTGGAGTGATTGCAAAACAACAATTCAAACAATACAAACAGACAACAGAACAATTTGGAATCTAAATGTTCAAATGAAGATTTTGCATAGTAAAAGATAGTGATGAAGCTGCAAATCTTTCTCCTCCAGGCCATCATCTGAACAAAAGCCTTCAAACTTTGGAAAACAAGAGACTAAAACTGAAGATATATTGTAAACTATAACTGCACCTGAAACTACTTAAGAAAATGCTGGGAATTAAGATATCCAGTGTGTGATGCATAGGCAGTCAATTAGTGGAGACCACCATTTTCAGTTTTATCGCAGTGAAATAGAGAGCAGCAGCACATGCATAGATACCCTTTAATAATAATACAGTAACCCATTGAAAAATACCGGCTTTCTCCATTTTATTCACTAACTCAGAGAGCTCGAACATACATTCTACAGTTGCACCGCTGCTAATGGAATATAGCTGGAAAATGAAAAGGGGAAAATAGCAGAAAGGCGCAGGCTGAAGTGAGAGTATCACGGCCACTTTCAGGTTCTGCAATTATACACTTTATATATAGCGTATAATCTCATATACCGCACTATGAGAAGAGCATAAATTTGACTGTAATTGTACTCCAACTACTTCTGAAAGAAGAAATGAAAAAGCCTATATGACTTGACAAGGTAACACGAAAACTGAAAAAGATGATAAGGTTACTGGAATGCGAAAGAAGGGGATTTTCCCTACTTGGTCAACTTTAGCTTTCCTGGACAGCATCTTCAAGTTCAGGATATTGGGAATGAGAAGCTGCAAGAAGGGCAGCTCCAATACCTGATCCATCATTAGCGTGCTCGACGATAACGTTTTCTGCCGCTTCATCTCCTAGTAGTTCCTTTAATGAGTCCTCTAAACACTGGCTGAAGTTCTTGTAGTGTTCAAACAAACCTCCATCCATTGCTATCACAGTTTTCTGTTGCTTTTCACCTTCCTTCACTATGTCTCTCCCCAATTTCTTCAAGATACCATAAATCCCTGCAGCGGAGAGACGTGCACCACGTGTTGCTACAATGTTGCAGAGTTCAACTACAGCTCTTCTTGTTTTTAAAGATGTATTAGTAATCTGAAACATGGGAAAAGAGAAATATATGCATCATCAGCACAGAAGTTTCTCCTAACTACGCTGCAAGTGCGATTGTGCACAAACGTTGGCCAAAAAGCAAATAAAAAGTGGTTTTCTAAAAAAATGTCACCGCATCATTATCATTAAGTATAATTACAGTCTAAATTACTAACCGGAGGACCTAGTGTAATGCAAAAACAAGATAGTTTTAATTTTTCACTTTTAACTCGAAAGTGCTAAGAACAAATCCAGTTTTCATTGGGAGGATGAGAGCCCACAAAAGTATCTCACAGCAAGTGGTTGAATGACGGATGAAAATGTTTTTTCAGAAGAGAAAGGTTACCACGCCACTTCAGACAAGTAAAAGACAGAAACTCATACCCCTAAAATATCCTTCAATTTTGCTCCTACCACTCTGAGATCGGAGGACGTATCATGATGCATTGCGGACATTTCAGGCGTCCTGCAGATTCCAGAAAATATAATTTTAAGTAATCTGAATATTGCAGTTTGATGTTCCATTAAAGTGAAGATGATCTAGCAGAAACTAGAGATATAAAATATCACAGTTCAGTACAAGCATGAAATTGCAAGAAGTTTACGTTCATTCCATGAATGACTCGTGTCAAGTTTGATTTCCTTTTATGGAACTGGTAAGCCTAAACAATAATCGAATTAGTTGGATAGATGTATAACATGGGTCCAGCTGGTAACCAATGAGAAGCCACAAAACTGAATGCCAAGTTTCTTCAACCACAAAACATGTTGCTTTAGCCTAGGTAGCTATTAAATCATAAAATTAGCGACCATGTTGTTTCCTACTTTACATGCTGCTCACAAGCAGTAACAGCAACAACCCCACAATGGCACAGCCCCACCCCACGATGCATTGTGACAGCCTAGGGTGGCAAGGTAAGCAACCAGTTTCCACTAAGGTTGTATCTAAGACTAGTATTGCTTAGCAAAAAGATGAGCAGTATAGTGCAAGCAAAGCTGCAACTATGGAATACCTCAATATGAATGGAACTCTAAGTTTGGCTGGAACAACATCACCAAAGAAAGCAGCTTCCTCGGCCATTTTCAGTAAAACTCTTCGTACAATGTCTCCCAAATACATCCCAGAAATTATCTTTTCAAAAATCTGTTGACATCAAAAGTTCAAATTCAAAGCGATTAATATTCTGGAAAAGATTGCTAGACAAACATAAATTACAGTTGAATATTACCTGTTCACCAACATTTAAACTCTCAAGATCCAAAGAATGATCATATTCTGTTAGAGGAAGATGTGACGACCGGAAGTTTCCCCACTCCATGTTGATAACCTACCATTACACAGAAGGTAAGTGATTCTCACTCAAGAACATAAAGTAAATGTAGAACAACGTGTCTTCCAGTAACCACAAAGAAAATATTTTTGTTCTACAGTAAACAAGTGCAGAATAAATTATGATCGAAAAACAAAGAAAAGATAACAGCTAACCATCTCTCCTGATTTGGGTAAAAGTCCATGCCACTTGGGAATTGCATGTGCACGCTCCACATAAGCTGCATTTGTTCCAGTACCCAATATCACAGCAGCAACGACGTCATTATTGAAGTATCTGCCCCCAGCTAATGTGCCTATTGTGTCATTCACCTACAGTAAATCAAATTTTCCAATATCTCAAGTCTCAACAAACACCCGAAAGTTTTATCCGGTCATGTACATTAACATGAAGATTCTGGAAGGATCAAAGCCAAGAAGAGGCCACTGTAAACTTACAAGTGCTGCAACACGCATATCAACCCCTTTCCTTTCCATGGCTTTTGTCAATTCTGCCACCACATCTTGACCGACCTAGTTATGCAGATATTAAGAGTACCAAGATCAGACACAAGGTCTAGGAAACACAAGATTGAAATAGCATCCAGGTTAATATTTTTACCGCATCGTCTATTGAGAAGCCTTTCGTCCAATTAAGAAGAGTTCCAGACGCAATAGATGCCTGCTTTACTGGGAAAGAGAATGTAAAACCCAATTCCCTCTGCCTACCAGGAGCAAGATGAAATTCATCACCTTCTGTAGCAACAAATTTTGCTAGTTCAGCTGCAATAAAGTCAAATAGGTCCTGCAATTACAATTATTTGATTGGAAGTTTAGATGGTAAGCATAGAAATCTGAATCAATAAGGTTGGACTGAACTCAAACTTACATCTGAACACCCAACCATTAAAGGCTGAGGGATTGACACCTCGGTAAATTCTTGCTTAACAACTCGCCGTTCCCTTCCACCCAATTGTACACGCAATACACGGAAGTTTGTTCCACCAAGGTCCAGTGCATAAAATAAACCGTGCTCGTCACTAGGAAACAAAATAAAACACATCAGTTAACTGGATAATAATCTTTTAAAACTATCCGCCCTTTCAACAACACAATGTAGAGAAATGACTATGTTAAACGCTCCAAACCAGTACGTCTGGGACAGCCTATGAAACATATGAAAGTTTTCCTACTTCATTGCTGGTAATAAATTCCATCTTTAAGTATTAAACGCCAATTTTCAAGTTAGGAGTCAAGAAAAAGAACAGCTTAGATTTCAAAACCAAGTTCCTTTTCAACTCCAGCTGCAGCCATACTGGCCCTTCCCACATGCAAGAAACGAGACATGAAATGGGATAATTCTAGTCAAACAAAGAGACTTAAAGGCACTCTTTGCAGAAATTTGTAGGTCAAGAACCGTGTATCTAACTCTGATATATGAGGAACTCAGCAAATTGATGGACTAAGCTATCAAATTATCGGTTGAAGCACAGACGTCCGCTAAAGCCAAGGCTAAATGAATTAAAATCTATCAGAAAAGAAAACATAAGAATCACTAGTAGCCATGGTATTCAATTGTCAAGTCTCCGTCAAGGCGTCAACTGTATCCAACTTAAAGAAATTTTCACCCATCTCTAGTTACTCCAGTAAACATCCACACTTACATGATATTCTCTTTTAGTTAGGTAAAGAAGTCAAATAATACCATTAGAAGAAAGAAAGCACAAAAAGGAGATTGCTACTGTAACAGAACTGTTCTTAAAAATTCTATCTGAAATTCCCAAAATTAAAAGTGAAAACTTCCATTCAACATATATAGACCTACAGAAAAACATCAAATCAATCCAATAGCAATTTACACATGCAAAATTATACCTCTCTTTTATTATCACAATTTCAAAATTCCAAAATGAACAACCGCAAAGCAACAAAAAAGAAGCCCATAGAAATTATAGCAAAAAGGAATCACCTTTTACCCATCAATAGCAAAATTTTCATCAAAACATAAATTTTAGAAATCACCATTAGTGAAGAAACATAAAAAGCAATCACCTTTTCCAATAAAATCAAAAACCCAAAATTCAATAAGACTAGAAAAGAAAAGCAAAAAAGAATTAAAGGTACCGACCCAGTGGGAAGATTATCAACAAAACTGATGAGCATCTTGAGCTTACTACCACCTTCAGAAGCTAAACCAGCATGCATCTCAACAGTCATAGCATCAGCAACCTGTCTCAATTTCCCAAATGAAGTACCACATTTGTCTTCAAATTCTCTTAATATTGCCATAGCTCTTGCCCATCTACCTGAACTTTTCATTCTATGTCTTACAATCAAAGCTGCAACTGCACATACTGTTGCTGCACATATCACCGTAGCTCCCACTGCTACCTTCCCCATTATTATCACTCAAACCCTAACAACAAAAACAGATCTTTCTCACTAAATACTGGATTATAAACAACCCTAACAAAATGGATCAGAAACTGTTTTATCAAACTTGATGATTCAACCTCATTTGGTTAAGTTCTGATACAACAACAAATTGAACCAAAATCGAAACGGAAAGAATTTATTTGGATTTTTTTATTGTATTTTTTGATTTATGAAATAAATGAAATGAGAACCAGAGAAAATTAAGACAGACCACCAAGATTCAGATTTCTCTGTTTTATTTAATTTTTTTTTTGTTCCAAAAAATGTGTCTAAAAATTCTGACGTCTTGTAACAAAGGACTTTAAATTCGAAGTTATTTACGAGGTAACCATTGAGTTTCGGTTTGGTAGGGACCACAAAGGGATATTCTTTGGTCCTACTTTGGTGAATGACATGGAATATTATGTGGGTCCTGATGAGTTGTAGGATTAATCTTAACCGTTGATCGCATGAGGAGGAGATGTGGTTTTGATGATGGGCCTCGGGTCAGTTTTGGAGGTTTGCTTTGAAAGCCTATGGGAAACAAAAGAGTTGATAGACGTCAACATTAGTGTTTTGTTTTCTACTTATCATCGGTTTAGGAGAGTGCTGCATGACGACAGAGATATCACTCGTTTCTTGGTTGATCGGTAAAAGAATTAATGCTTAATATGGAAGAATTCACCTAATAACTTTATCAAGATCACCTGTTGTATCATCACCTAATAACTTTATCACCGTTTTTTCCACAATAATTAAAAATTTGAACATCATTTATCTTGATTTATTTATTTCCGAAATATAGACATAGGCACAAATTGATTAATAAAGCTGATTTGAGAACGAAAACGATACAAGAAATATGGTTCATCGTAAGGTTAATGATTGTTGTAGTAAAGTTCTGTTTTGTACACTCTGTTATTGAAAGTGCACATGGCATCTCGTTTTCGTATCATTTAATTTGATTTTTTCCGAATTGGTTTAGGCAAAATTGATTATTTTTAAACAAAACGATACAAATGATGGTTCAAAGGTTAATGATTGGTAGTAAAGTTCAGTTTGTACTCTTTTATTGAAAGAAAGTTCTGTTTTCAAATTGGTTTAGCTACGCAACAATGAGATTTTTAAATGCACAAAGACCAAAGGTTCGTTCGACTTTTAAGAAAGTGTGCACAAATTGGTTTCTTATAGGCCTTACATCATATTTCAAAACGATTTCTAAAAGTCGAAAAGTTAACTTTTTGTAAAACAAAATAGTTTTGCTTCTTACTTCGACTTCGACTTCTGGAGAAATAATGAAGAAATAATGAACCAACTCTAGAAGTCATTTTTAGGGATGGAACATGTCATTTTCTAAGGACAAAAAAACAACATGTATGCTTGCTCAAGGCAACGGCCCCAACCTTTTTGAACTCCCTGCCATGTCCATTTCATCCACTTAATTAGTTGTTGCTTTTAACAAGAAAAGTGCTTTTTTTCTTTCACAGATGATTCGAAAAACTGAGATATAAAGGGCGGCGAGCACTGAGATCTTCAATGGAAAGCATAAGATTATATAATACGTGTATATCTTGCTGTTTCAGCTGGTAGTCGGCAGGAGTGAAGATATCTGCCGAAGAGATAAGAGATTTGACAATTCATTTTTCCATCTAAGAATATTTAAAAGTGATTCGACGCTTTCTGATCCTGGATGTTCATCACCAAAGATATTCTCTTTCTGGCTTGTTAATATAGCTAGCATGCGTGATTGAGCCTAGTGCATGAAGATAGCATGCCTTTCAACTTGGGAAAATACCGTTGTTTTCAGGACCAGCAACTTACAAGTTCATCTAGCTATTATTGTGTCATTATATTCGATCAAATCCTAAGTTAGTACGAGTAGTGTCCATTTTCAAGTTCAGCATGAGTAGTGCCACACCCAAAAGATCAACGATTCTATAATAAAAACCGGCTCATTCACGTAAGATCCTACCCCAAAATCAGTGGTGCACTGGTGCTACGTTCACGCCCAATATAACCGGGGAAAATCCGGTGAGGGGTCCGACGGACGAGGGGCAATGGTGCTAGCATCCGGATAGGTAAAGGCAATATTGGGTCCGTTGTTTGATGAGTCAGGGGATTTATCCTGGTATTTTCTCCTTTAAACCTAGAATTATTGCCACAAAATGGATGCTTGGTTTTTGCAATATTTTTCTGATGCTATAAAGAATTTTTGAACATAAATACAAAATATCAAGTGCGGTTTACGGACCACAATTGTCCCATCTTCTTCAGTTCCTGGATGCATGCAACATCAGAAAGCTAGGCGGGCATATGCCACCGATTTGTGTTGTCCTTTTCTTGATTTCTTGTCTGTTTAATATCGGTATTTAGCTACTAAATTATAAATTCGCGGTAATTGTAATGGCAAGAAAAATAACTTGATACAACTATAGGGGTACCGCATATGTAATGAGCTTAGAACCATAAATGGCAAGAAAAATGTGTCATGTGACCTACTAATTTGAAAGATATTTTCGTTTCGTATAGTAGTTTATTATTTTTGTGAACCATAAATGGTCAAATAAAAAATACTAATTAATAATCAGGGAACAGACAGAATTTGAAAGAAATAAATGTTAAAAAAAAAATACTATTTAATAATCAGGGAACAGACGGAATTTGAAAGAAATAAATGTCAAATAAAAAATAATTAATAATGAGGGAAAAGAAAAATGAGATGTCACATGACACGCGCGTACGTGTAAGACGAACTGAATCTTTGGTATCACGTGGCAGACAGATTCCTCCGTACTTTGTTACGTGGCTTCAGGTGACAACCTCGGCAGAGAGGAGTCCTATAATTTGAGTTTATGTCTGATCAATAATTGTGTTGTTCCCTAAACACCTTTAAATGTTTTGGAACTTGAGAACGGCGTAGATACTACACCTTGGTCCCGAAAATAGAAAAATAGGAACTTGGTTTCGGTCCAATGGTTGGCGTGGCCATTGGTTTATTGTGTCAGTGATGTTATCAACATGGTTAGGTCACACATATTTATCCTTTGTGTATTTGCAAACTTTAATCAGCAGATCTAGACCGACTGAAGCAGTTCACTTTGTTGTGTACCAAAGCACTACTCTACTAGAGAAGGTGGGGCCCGCACCCCCTGGAGTTTAGCAGGGACCGCCTGTATTAGAGCCCGGGATGCAGCGAAGTGCAAAACTTCGGTGAACTAAGTATTTTTGAACTTTAATTGTTGTTTGTGTCGCCAAGAACCCGAAACAATATCACACATATTTATCCATTGTGTATTTGCAAAGAAATTGTGGGAGCATTTCCTAAACTTGTTGGAGTCAAGATGGCGACCGCCGGATTCGTGTATGGAGCTTCTTATCTCATGGCAGTTGAAACTCAAAACTGAACCTATCGAATTCCTAAAATTTTGCTTGCCTTTCTATATGGCAACAAATTTGGAAGGAAAGGAAGGAAAGAATCTTTTGTAACAAAGAAGAATCAGTGGAGCGGGTTATCCTTCAAGTGAAAGCTTCTCTATTCAGTTGGGCAAGTGTTCATATTTCCTTTAAGCAATTCAAGTTTGCAAATTTCATCCATGATTGGCAGGCTTTTAAACGATAATCGGTGGTACTTTGTAATAGGGAAAAGCTTTCGTGTATCCTTATAGATTATGGCATGTTTATGTTGTAAGTGCTTTCTTAACATTTTCTTAAATGAATTTTATCTTTTCCAAAAAAAAAAATCAACTTAGTTAGGTCACACTAATATCAAGCTCATACGCAAGGTAAAAATATCTTTTGTCCTGCTGATTTTAGATCTATAGTTCGATGCAGTTGTTAGCAAAATAGTTGCAAATATGCTTAAAATTCACTTGAATATATCTGTAGGCCACAATCAGCTTTCTTTCTTGGAAGACAAATTTTTGACATGTAATTATTGTCATTCTATGAACGTCTGTTTATATATCGTAGGCTAATTTGCTTAAACTCGATATGAGCAAAGCCCATGATAGAGTAGGAATGGGATCTATTGTAATGACCCGTCCCTCCACCAATATTGTCCCCACTTAGCCACTGTGGTCATCCCAGCATCCATCAATATTGTCCCCACTTAGCCACCTGTGGTCATCCGGTGTGGGGTTTTCAACAGCATCTCTCGCGGTAATCCAAAGAAACTTCCCGGATGGTCACCCATCCCTGGATTACTCCCGCCCGAGCACGCTTAACTACAGAGTTTTCTGCCAACTCTGGAGCCAATTGTGCTGAAAAGGCCTCGATATAATGTAAACGTTTCTTGCCTCTTGTGAGACCAATATCTGGCATAATAGCCCAACATACTCTCCTTCCTTGCCTCTTGTGGGACCAATATCTAGCTTAACGGCCTAACATACTTTCTCATCCGAGCACACTTAACTAAGTTGTGGCAAAAACTTCTCAGTTAATCGTGCACGGCCGGGAGTAGTCACAGGATGGGTGACCTCTCGGGAAGCTGCTGCTGGATAACCGCAGTAGCGCCGTTAAAAATCCCACACTACTGGATAACCGCAGTGGGTAAGTGGGAAAAATATCGGTGTTAGTTGGGATACAACTATGGGTCGTTCGCTTGTGCTAGGATGGGGGAGTATGTTGGGGGATTATGCCAGATACCGCTCTCATATGAGACAAGGAACGTCTACATTATACCTAAGGCCCGATGAGTACACTTGATTGAGTTGTGGGAAAAAATTCTCAGTTAAGCGTGCTCTGCCGGGATTAGTCAAATGATGGGTGACCTCTCGGGAAGCTGTTGCTGGATGACCGCAGTAGTGTCGTTAAAAATCCCACATTGCTGGATAACCGCAGTGGGTAAGTGGGAACAATATCGGTGTTAGTTGGGATACAACTAGGGATGGTTCGCTTGTGCTCGGGTGGGAGAGTATGTTGGGCTATTATGCCAGATACTGGTCTCACAAGAGGCAAGGAACATTTACATTATACCGAGGCCTTTTCAGCACAATTGGCTCCAGAGTTGGCAGAAAACTCCGCAGTTAAGTGTGCTCGGGCGGGAGCAATCTTGGGATGGGTGACCTCCCGGGAAGTTGCTACTGGATAACCGCAACAATGCCCGTTGAAAAACCCACACTGCTGGATATCCGCAGTGGCTAAGTGGGGACAATATCGGTGGAGGGACGGGACATTACATCTATGTGTTATCTTCCCAAATCCTTTTGCGTGATATTATCTCCCCGTTATGAACTGCATAAATAGCACTTATTTCTCTATTATTACAAATGGTTCCAAGTTTCTTATTAGATAGGAGAGGTACTAAACAAGGATGTTTTCTCTCTCCATGTCTTTTCGTCTTGCATTTTTAAGGTCGCTCTTGGTTGACGAGGAAAATGGTAATGGATGCTTATAATGGGTAAAGAATGGTAATGCGATTTTTTTCGCATTTTAATTGATGTTTTAGTATAATTTGAGTGATTACTAAATTATGAAATATTTTAATTAAGCTAAACATGGTGTTTATATCTTTTTTCTTATATTTAGGTTATACATATGATGACTTTTTATTCATTTTGTACCGTTTTTTTTTTTAACTTAGACCCTCAGGAGTTAGATTTCAGTTATATCATACATATTTTCCCTCACAAGACATGTAAATTTCAAAATTACCAAGCCTAATCTAAATCAGTCAAAATTTGAAATCAAGTGGGGTCGGTTGTCTCTATATCCCTCCATCCCTGAACAGGTCAACCATGCAAAGTCGTCTATTATTTTTAGCAAGTTTGTCTGCATGGAAATTATCATTAGTGAAGCTTTTGGTGTTGGAAAGTTCCCAGGCAATTACCTTATTAAAAAAACCCAATAAGGATTTATCCTACCAATCAGGATTAGGTCAATATTTATAAGAAGAAGGGAAGCCTAAGGATTTGATATTCGGTAAGTCTAAAACAAGGCTCTTGTATCCAAATTCGCTTAGATATTATTAACCGAAGGGGATATTTTTTATGGAGTAAAATTTTGTAGGATAAGTATGTTAATGGTGATTAATAAACAACTGCGAAACCTTTTGAACATCAAGTACTTTATATGGCAGACTGGTAATGGTGAGAACACAAGGATTTGGATGGATCCATGGGGTTCTCTCTCATCCTAACTGTTAGAGCACTACTCGGTCAAACTCGAAAGTTTTGTTATCTCACATTTGTTGTCAACGTTATCTGCACAAAACTATATCTTGATTTTTAGTCTACTTAAGTTAAGTCTCGGAGTAGGATTAGAGTTTGGTGCTTGAGTTTAGATGTTGAAAAGACGAGGGTACCCAATTATACCACAATCTTAAAATTTTCCACCTATAAGTCCTCTTACCGAAAGTGATTGTCTATGGACTGAGTCGAGACAATACAATGAATCGGTATTCACACTTTGTGTGATCGTCTATGGATACAAAATCGAGACAATACAACAATCAAAGTATGATTACTTGATAATAGGTTCGGACTTAACCAAACTCTATAGGATCACTATCATGTAATACGGAGTTAACGTTTGTGTAATTTATTTTTAAATTAGAATAACAACAATTATAATTGTGGAAAACAAAAGTAAATGACACAACAAGATTTCGTTAACGAGGAAACCGCAAATGCTGAAAAACCTCGGGACCTAGTCCAGAATTGAATACTCTCAGAATTAAGCCGCTATAAAAAATCAAACAAACTTCGTATGGTTGAGACCAAGCAACTAAAACTATATTTCACCTAGTTTCTTCAGTATCCCTGCGCTTCCGACATTCAATAAGTGCACGCACTGGAACAATTCCTTTGGTTCGTATTCCAAACAGTAAAGGAACAACAAATCTGTTCGGTAACAACTCTTTTCAATCTCAGTGATATGAGTGACACCCAAACTTGACATACCAACGCTTGGTGGGTTCAACCGAGCTATGCTCTAACAATCTCCCCCCCTTTGTCAATTTTAGTGACAAAACTCTTAAAATCATATGGATAAACAAATTACAAAAATTCATTATACACACGCTTGATTCCAAGTTTCAACAGCACAATACCCTGCATATATTCAATCCATAAATGCCGATGTTGACATTTAAATAACAAAGCTAATACTCCCCCTAAAGGTGATATAGGTAGATTTTCAATCCGCACATCTTTGTTATTTCCCTTTGTAGTCCATATAACTACAAATCATCATATGATATGTTTCTCCTCCTTAGTCAATGCTTTACTCTTTCGTTAGATATAACGTTTAAGCACAATTGTCCTTTCCTAAGTGATTATAAATCACTTGTTTACTCCATATATTTCTCCCCCTTTTTGTCACAAAATGACAAAGGTCCGAGCAAATACTAAAAAACGAAAGGATCTTACAATCTAAAAGAATTGTACAACCTATAAGAGTTAAGCATGAGGGTTTCACATACCACTTTAGATAACCAATATCAAAACCGAAACTACAAGTAATTTGGTTTTAATATGTTATCAAGGAAACAATTGCCCTAAGAAATTTTCCCTAATAGTTTAACAAATTGACTAAGAAAACTTAGTTCCTTTGCTAAACTGATTGCACAAGTGCAATCGCTTGTTTCGATAAGACCAAAATAAAGATCAGAATTAACTTTATTTTTCTCATCAGGCACTAATTATTCAGACAATAACTTAGACCTTTCACTTTAGACAAGACAAATACTAGGTTAGTTAACTAATATTTCTTGTCAAGGCATTCGATAAGACTTGAATAACCGAATCCTTTACTTTTGATAAGTCTAACTAAGATCATAATTAATTACTTAGTTTCTCCCCAAAACTAAACCTAAGTTTGTGAACTTCTCCCCAAAACTAAACCTACAAAGAGGAGGTAATGGACATTCCTTGTTAAGTTGTATACCAATAAAATGATTTTTATCCACCAAAGCCATGACAATTCTTTTATGCTTGAGTTGCTCCACACAAACCGCATGTTTCGGTGCAAATGCTATATATAGTCCCTTACTAAAAAAATATATCACGCAATTCCATGTATCTGCCAATATATGGCCACACTCCGGCATTCTCAACCAATGCTCCCATTTGACCGGTGCATTTCCCTCTGGGCCTCTAACACTAGTTAGAAAATCTTTAAAAGTTGCTTCTTTGTCCTCCATGGGACCTTCTAGCATCATTGAGATATGAAACTCCTTGTCGTTTTCTAGTCGGGCGACCATCTTCTTTTTTATGTATTGGCATTGGGTGAGATTCTCGTCAACCGCTCCACTTAGGTGTCCCAATTTTTGCGAGACAATGTGAAACCCACAATTTCCATCTTTTGGGACGTCGTCGGTACCAATAACGAACTCTTGAATAATTGGATGGAGTTGTACGCGATACTCTTGCAACACTGGTTGTACTACCTTCCTTGGACGACCTCTTTTCTTCGCAACATCTCATTGGCTTGCTTGACTCTCAAGAGGTAGAGTGCCATTTGGATTCAAGTTTGAGACCGTTGGTGTAGTTGAATCCTTCCTTGGCCGACCCATTTTCTTTCCAACAAATTCCACACTTGCTTGACTCTCAAGAAGTGGAGTGCCATTTGGATTCAAGTTTGAAACCGTTGGTGTAGTTGTTTCTTTCCGCGGACGACCTCTTTTCTTTTTAGCCGGCTCCTCCTTGTATTGCGCCTCGGTATAAACATGTCCGGATGGATCGCACTTTGTACTTAAATGATCTTTAATTTGTTCCCTTTCGGATTGATCGCACTTTGTCCTCAAATACTCTTTAATTTTTTTCCCTTTAGGATTGATCGCATTTTGTACTCAAATACTCTTTAATTTGTTCTCTTTCTTCCGCCCTCGTCTTTGTGGTAGGTGGTCTACCCGTTAGATCTTGTTTCGCCGGTTCTTGAAGTTCTTCCATAAAAGGGTAAATAATCGACATCAACTTGTGCTTCATAGTTTGTTTGTCCAACCTATTCAACTTGGGGTACTTTTCTAGGATTATTCTCCCAAGTTCGATGTCGCCAATCTCTTCACCGGGATATTCTCTTGGAGCCGGTTTGAAAGATAATTGCTTCCAATAAGGATCGATATCATCAAGAGGAATGGGATTTTTATACCTACCAAGCATATGACGACATGGAAGTCCGATAGCCTTCATTATCCTACACTTACAAGGAGTGCTCTGGTCGTCATACTTTTTATACTTTTTAAACAAAGCGAGATGTTTCATCATAAAACGTATTTCCCAATGCGAGACGTTACAATGTATACCAACAAGAATCCAATTATCCTCCTTAAACTCCCTCAACTTCCGGAAGCTACTTTCTTGGAATTGCTTTTTTTTATCTTGTTGATATCATTATTAGTGTACTCATGGATAGCATGTTGCACCGTCACAATCCCATTTTGACTTGTGAAAAGTAGACCTTTTAGTCTCCCATGAGATTGCTCTACCATACTTGTGGATTCAAGTTTGAAATGTTTATAGCCGTAAGTAAAAGCATACACAAACCTCTCTTTGTGTGGCCTCAACCATTGTTTCTTGCAATATTCCACTACTTTGGGGTAATTAGTCCCCCAATCTTCCTCGAACTCCTTCAAGTTTATCTCATATATTGCAACACTCATCGACCAAATCACCTTATCCCACGCTTTCATGAATAACCCAAACTTGATCTCACCTTCTTTCCATTCTTCGTCTTCTTTCTCTTTTTCCTTCTCTCGCTCCTCTTTAGTTAGTTTTCTAAGACGTTCATCTTCCTCTTTTTCACGTTTAGTTCCTTTCTTTTCCTTCGGTTTTTGGATATGAATTCTAAAATTCTTTCTAAGATTGCATTGTATATGCAAGTGCAAAGGAAATTTTGTGCATTGGGAAATGCTATCCTCACGGCGTTTATTATTGCTTGCTCATTATCGGTGACTATAACCCCGGGAGTCTCGTCTTCGTGGTAGATAAGCTTCAAAGTTTCCAATGCCCAAATATATCTATCGTCCTTCTCACGATCCATAAATACCATGCCACCGTGAACGATTGCTTATCCATGGTTTGTCCAACAATGTTCAACAAAGGCATGTTGTACCTATTCGTCTTATAAGTACAATCCATGAACAAAACTTGGTAAAAGCAACGCGCCAATTGAATCATATCGGGATGCGCAAGAAAAATACGATCCAACTTCCCCTCCGATGACTCATGGTGTCTCACCGTGTAGTTGTATTTGTGTATTAACCATTGTGATTCTTCCATCACCTTTCTTCCATCCCATTCAATTCTTTTAATAGTTGCCTTGGACACATAAATTGTAGACAGTGAAGAAAGGTTACGCGGGTCATCCCTCTTGAACTTACTTAGGAGCTTACTTGGTTTAATTCCCCAACTTGTTCTTACTTGTTCGAACTCGTGCGGTTTCAACTTGGCAACTTGACAATGCCCAACAAGAGTTTCCGGATCTTTATGGTTATGCCAACAAACATCAACTCTACTCATTCTCCACACGTTGTCGGTTTCTTTGTTCCTCCAAAAAATAATCTTGAATGGGCATCCACACTTCTTTGACTTCGTCTTGTACACCCTAGTCGTCTTCTTATCATACACATAACCCTTTCTATTATGACTTTCCTCCGGCGACCCATAACACTCGCATATTCAAAACGCGTAGATTTTTGTTGGGTGTTTTTCACTAGAACGCACATCTTCTCTTTGGCTTTCTCAACATTCCAATTGACCGCGTCATTTTTATCCTCCCATTCCAAATCATTAGCGTAATGTGCGGAAGTATCAGGACCTCTAATTTTCTGAGATTGAGGCTGATCCGTCATCGGTACCAATGCAACAATCTACAAAACATCAAAAGTTAGTTGATATGTATTACCAAAGTCGGCAAGGTCGACATATAAAACCCACGACAACAAAACAAATAGGCACGTAAGAAAAATTTAACGATCTTGAGCCAGGACTAGAGTCGACAAGGTTCGAAAACTTGAAAATACCGGCTTAAGCATTTTCAAGTAACGACTCCTGTGTTGTAAAACTGAAAGTCGGCATGGTGTCAATTTTCTACCCTGCCGACACGAATATTGCTCATGAAAAGTCGGCACGTTGTTCAATTACAAACCACGCCGGCGTGTTTGGTCGGCATGATCGACAAGCGTCGACCTTGCCGACCCTGGGAAGCAAAAGTGAAGAAAAAAAAAACAAAATCCATCATTTGCATGGAAAAATCACAATCTTTACCACGTAGGTTGTCTACCTGATTACTTGCAGCTCCATTCTCTTCTTCTTGGTCATTGGATTCTACGTTTGGCTCAACATATTCATCACTTCCATACCCATCATGAGTTTGAGGAAAATAAAAGTGAGGGTCATGCATGTAATCCATTTGATCATGGTTTGGTAGATCATCATACAAGTACTCATCTGTAGGAGGAAAGTTATTAGACTCCCCCACTTCAAAATCAGGATTTGAATCACTAATTATCACTCATATCACAAATTTCTCAAAAACCCTAACTTTTCCCCCCCAAAACTTCCTCTACTACTTCATTCTACTTCTCTCTCTAATTTATTTCTAAAACCCAACTTATATAAATCAACTAACTAATCTAACTAATTTAACTAATCTAATCATTTTAATTAAATTAGTACTAATCATTGTGGGGGCATTTTAGCCATTTAGAAAATACAAGGTTAAGGGGTGGCTTGGTTTTACTTCATAATGACCAGATTTTGTCTTATTGGGTATACCCCAATTAGTTTGGGTATACCCCAATCAAGCCAGGTAAAGAAAGTGTGAAAATTTTACTGCTGCAAACCATACCGATAATTAAGCATAATTATATTAGGATTTTTGTTTTTAATTAATTTTCAAGGGGGGAATATTCAAGAACTTCGGCTGTCCGAAACTTTTACCGAAACATGGTATAATCTGGTCATGTAAAAATGAAATTGAATTTGGGCAACAGTTTTTTTATCTTGCTTCTTTATTGGGCTTAACGATTTACCCACTTCAGTGCTTGGCACCTGCAACAAGTATTTACGCTGAAAGTTGAAATTAGACTTTCATAATTTGTGTATACTCCATTAGAGCCATACCATATCACATTATGATTGCAAACGATGCGAATTCCGCAAAACTAATCCAAGTACAATCAGATTTGTGTAAGAAAATTAACCCTGAGTATCCTAGCTAACCGAAAGAGAGTACATTAATTTCATTAGTGAATAATCACATGATATGGCAGACATTTCATGATCAACGAATTAAAAACAAACCTATTACACCGAAAGTCACAGTTTAAGCATGACATTGTTTGTTTGTTTCCAAAAACAGAAAGATAGTATACAAAACTAAACACCTTGATTTGGTTACTCATAAATTAATGGTGTTGGTTTGTCTAACAAAATCCCTATATGGTGAAGAATTCAGTAACACTTGTGAGCTTGTATTCGTATCTAGTAGCTCATTGACCAAATAATTGCATCCGGTGTCTGGTTCCATAAAGCCGCATATATACAATGGCCTATGAGAGTGGTCTAGTATGTTTATTTGCTATACAGTTCTTTGTATTATTTTCAGCAATGGAGGTTGGAGCAAAAATTTCTGCTGTCATTGTTTTTGGAGACTCAACAGTTGATGCAGGCAACAATAATCACATGCTAACTATTGTTAAGTGTAATTACAGGCCATATGGTCAAGATTTCGAAGGTGGCAAACCCAGCGGTCGTTGGTCTAATGGCAGACTCTTTACCGATTTCATATCTGATGCTTTGGGAATTAAGCCGTCTATACCGGCTTATTTGGATACAAATTTCGGCATAGAAGATTTCTCCACTGGTGTCACCTTTGCCTCTGGTGGAGCTGGATATGACAATTTAACTACAACATTAGTAGTAAGTATACCGAGAATTTCATAAACAATTTGTGGTTCTAGTCTCGGAAAATGGGTCATTTGTCCAAAAAAATTTAAAACATGGTTCAAATGGACGAGTAAAAATTATTATGGGTGAAATGGACACAAAAAAAATAGCAAGGATGAAACTGGATTCATCCTGGCTTAAACTTAAAAAATAGTGAGGATGAAACTGGACGCATCCTGATGTAAATTAAAAATAAGAAAAGGAATTTGAAAATGGGTAGGATGAAACCCAGTTACATCCTGGCTATTTTTATATTTTTGTCTATTTAAACAGTATCAAAATCTTAATGTCTTTTTCACCTAGGAATTATTGATTTTGGTCTTTTTAACCAATTTTGTGTTCTAGTTTCATGATATTGATAATATTTTAGCGGTTCTTTTTAATTTATTAGAGTAGCGAGTAATAAGCATGCTCAATTGAAAACAACATATGCAGAATGCGATACCTCTATGGAAGCAATTGGAATTCTTCAAAGAGTACCAGGAGAAGTTAACTAAGTTTCAAGGGAAAGAGAAAGCAGCCGAAACAATACACGAAGCATTGTACATAGTAAGCATAGGAACGAATGATTTTATGTTGAATTACCTCCATATTCCTATACGATCACTGCAGTTCAACATGGAGGAGTTTTAGAAATTTCTCGCCAAAAATGCTGGCGAGTTTATTAAGGATCTTTACGGTTTGGGTGCCCGAAAAATAGCACTAGGTGGGTCTGTTCCCATGGGGTGCTTGCCGTTCTCAAGAACTTTGAATGTATTATTAGGAAGAACATGTGTGGATGGCTATAACAAAGTGGGTACCGATTTTAATCTACATCTCATCAAGTTAATTGAAGACTTGAGGAAAGAGATTGATGGGATTCGACTGGTATACGCAGATGCCTACATTCCTTTGTCAAAAATGATGCAAACACCATCCTTATATGGTGAGTTCTCTCTTATATAATTTGGCAACCATCATGGTAGACAGATTGAAATGGTCTCTCACCATTTCGATGTCTCATGAGCGTTTTTCATAGAAAGAAACAATGCTTATAATCATATCGGAAAATGGGTCATATGACCACACACCCATAGAGTACGGGAGTAATGGACCGGTAAAATATAGGTCTGGGTGAAAAAGACATAACAAAATTTGGTCATCTATACCCTTAATTTTAAACTTTATTCTTTATCATATCTTTTTCTCTCACCTATTTACTATATCTTTCCAAATTAAAATTTTTTACAAGAAATGTCATAACTTTCAAAATATAAGTCGGATTTTAATAAAATTTATATTTTTGGAAAGGGCTCGAAAATCTCTACAAAACAAGATCAATTGTTGATATGAAATTCGAAAAAAAAAAAATAAATAAACCTTGGTCGAGGATACATTATGCACCCAAGTGCATCTTGCCAAAAGTTATTTTCTATAAAAATATGCATGATGCACCCAGGTGCAACTTGGCTAAAATTTATTTCATACAAAAATATGCATTATGCACCCAAGTGCAACCTGGCCAAAAAAAAAATTCTATAAGAATCAAATAAATATACATTATGCACTCGGGTGCGACAAGGCTAAATCATATTTCTCGTCAGAATATACACTATGCACTCAGGTACATCTTGTGTATTTCGCAGATAAATTTAGGTTTATTCTAATAATCACCTGTAATATTCTGTGCACAACCAAAATCATTCGAGCGATAAATCTACCACCATTACCATCACATTCATCATCAAAACATCACCAAAAAACAAGTATTAGTGAACAAAAAGGAAGAGAACCAACATTTTTATAAAAAAAAATATATATTATGCACTCGGGTGCAACCTTATTTCCCGTCAGGATATACATTATGCACTCAGATGCATTTTGTGTACTTCGTGGATAAATCTACATTTATCATACTAATCACCTGGTAAACAAAATCGCTAGCAAGAGCCATGGAAGGTTCGGGACTTTGAGCCTTTACAATAGTTTGGGATATCAAAAACAAAAATTAGGGCTAAAATCATCATGGTAACTGTGGATGCAACTCTGTTCAACTCAATTGCACCATTAGAAAAACACTTAAGGAATCCATATATACCATAGAAGAAGGAGGAATGTGAAGTAAAGGAGGTGGAGCAGGAGAAGAACGATGATATGAGTGATACCATAAAATTGGGAATCCGCACCATTAAAGAAGGAGGATGCACAATTAAATTGACCGATGCACAATTAAATCGACGTGGGTAACTGCTTGTACATCTCAATTCAATCACAAATAAAATTGCAGTAAGATCCCTTCAATTCCTCCTTGGTTTAATCAAGAGAAAATTGCAGTAAGATCCCTTCAATTCCTCATTGGTTTAATCAAGAGCGACGCTTTCTAACTCCATTTCTTCTTAATCAGTCTCACGGCATCACTGTTCTTCTTCATGGCTTGAAATCGTGCCCTACCTTGACCAAATGTTCACTTTTCTTCCTAATCCACCATGTTTTTAATTCTAATTATTATCATAACCCTTAAAAGACTTATACCCATCAGCAGAATCATTAATCAATAACCATGAAAAAAACCCAATCTTCTTCTCGGTTGAAACCCTAACTTTGAATGGAAGTGGTGGTTCGAATTACTAGAATCAAGCTTATCGGTTTGAGCAAAGATTAGAGAAGAGTTTGATTGGAAATCAACATCGATTAGCTCCGAAAATTGGAACTTTTTTTTTCAAGTCTGCATCTTAAAAACAAAATTGGTTATCTTTTTATCACTCTTTCTGTTAACAGCGTGTGATTAAGGGTACGATGGTCAGCTAGAATTAAATGTTTTTAATATTTTGGGTAGTATATCCAACTTTGGATATTAGAACATTATATTTGGATCCTTGGCTATTTGAAAGGTTGGCATAGTTTGCTTGTCTTTTAGACCCAGGAATTCAAATCTAGGGCCTATTTAACCAAAAAACTGATAATCATATTAACGGGTTAGCCCAAAATTGTGGATTCTTTATTTTCCTTTTCTTGCTCGATAGTTTCACGTTATGTTTCCTTGACTTCTTTGGTTAATTTGTTATTGTTCAAATATGTAGGATTCGAGGAAGTCAAAGTTGGATGTTGCGGAACGGGAATAATTGAGATAAACCAATTGTGCTCATTGGCAAAGTCAATATGTAAAGATCCTACTAAATACATATATTGGGATTCAGTACACTTAACTGAGAAGGCAAATAGCTTACTTGCCGATAGCTTTTTGAAGGAAGACCTAGCTGAGTTAATCTGAAACCCCGGCCATCAAATGATGTACTCTTTAATCGGTTGTCATGTATCAAGTATAAATAACGCACGAGTGTGCATAATAAATTGATCCTCAAAAATATATTAAGACTCTCGTCCTAATGATGATGTTCTTAAACAAAAGTCCGGATTCTTTCGGTTTTTTTTGGTTCTAATCATCCTTTTTGTTTGCACGACTATGCCTTCAGACGTGTTTCTTTGATGTTTGCTTGGCCTCTGCCGCAAGTTAACAAGATCCAGACTCAGGTATGGAATATCATTCCGGCTGTGATCCTTTGGAGTTTATGGAAAGAAAGAAATTCTAGAGTCTTTCAGGGGAAGGCACATTCGGTGGAGATGGTAATCAGCAAGGCTCAATATATAATGTTTACTTGGTGTCTAGTGTTTAAAGATTTTCAGAATTTATCTTTTATGGATGTAATTGAGAGTTGGCCTAGAGCGTACTTCAGCACAACGTAACTCAGTAAGTGTGTTTAGTGGTCGGAGTTTTGTCTCTCTTTCTCTTTGGGTTTCTTTTGTTCTCTTCGCGGGTTGTACAAGCCTTTTGTACCCTCGCCTTTTTGATCAATAAAATTTCTTCTTTACCGATCACAAAAAAAAATCATCCTTTTTGTAAGAATGCTATCTGAATTTGTCAACAAAGACGGCTGAGGTGAGAATTGCCATTTTAGCAAAACACCTACGGTTATCACCAAGGAATTTTCAAAAACCATAGATGGAGTTATAACTTATAAGCGCTCTCAAAACTAGTATTATGGAATGAAAAAGTTCATAGGATCTTAGGCAACGCGAAAAAGTACGCGCGGAAGTTATGGGTAGAAGTTCTTCTGAACGTTCAGTTGGCAGGGTGGGAAAATCATACGAGTCACTGTCTAAGTTTTCTTGCTCGCGTGTTGAACCAAGATTTAAACTTCCTATTCTAAAAAGTCAATAGTAATATTGGAGCTTCCATCTTTAGTTTTCCTAAAGTGGGCCTAAGGATTTCATTCACATAAGAACATCTCCAACGCAAGGTGTGAATGTTTTATAATAGCATGAGATATATGATTTAAGATCTTTTCCCGCCAGTTTTCATCTACAGCACAAGGGTAAGGTCATAAAAAAAGATGACATGGCAAAGTGTGGGTAAAGAAGAAAGTCTAGATTAGACTTTCTTCATGACTTTGGGTCTTAAGTCAACATCATCATTTGTCTCTAGATTTTAATAAACCTTGGGATTGAAGATGAACATTACCTAAAAAAATGTTATCTTTATTTATTTTGTCATTTAGCAACAATCCACAAAGAAAAAAGTGTTAATAAGACCTCCACCTCTGATGACCCTTGTATTGGAGATGCTCTAAATGAAAAGGAGCTAGTGACACTAAGGTTCTAAAATTATAGTTCTCACCGAGGCACGTATTAAAAACTCATTTTCTTTAACAATCCATCGCAAATATTGAAATCCCGAAATTTCAATACAACAGTCAACCGAGATTTCTCGACTATTTTTTTTTTTGTTGATTTTTTGATTTTCTTTTTGTCGAAGGGTCTCCTTGGCAAGTTGCAGTTCCATAGTTAGACATATTTTCTAATCCAACCCGACTTGGATCTAAGCCAAATTAAGACATTTCATTATCAACAAATTAAAAACAAACCTATTGCACCAAAATTCACAGTTTAAGCATGACATTATTAGTTTGCTTTTTAAAATAGAAATGCAAAGTTGAACACCTTGATTTAGTTACTCATAAATTAATGGAGTGGTGGTTTCTCTAACAAAGTCCTTACATGGTGGAGATTTCAACCACACTTGTGTGAGCTTACATTTTATTGTATTCTTATATCTAGGTCTAAGGTTGTTCATTAACTCATTAACTAGGAATTGTATCTAGTATTGGGTTTCGATAAAGCCGCATACAATGGCATATGATATTACTTTAAAAATTTTATTCGCCATAAACTTCTTTTTATTATTTTCAGCGGTAGAGGTTGGAGCAAAAGTTTCTGCCGTTATTGGTTTTGGAGACTCAACAATTGATGCAGGCAATAATAACTTGAACCTAGCTATCTTTAAATGTAATTTCAAGCCATATGGTCAAAACTTCAAAGGTGGCAAACCCACCGGTCGTTGGTCTAATGGAAGAGTGTTTACGGATTTCATATCTGATGCTTTAGGTATCAAGCCGTCGATACCAGCTTATTTGGATACAAATTTTCGTGTAGAAGACTTTGCCACTGGTGTCACCTTTGGCTCTGGTGGAGCCGGATATGATAACTTAACTTCAACACTTGTAGTAAGTACTTTAAGGCCTTGTTTGGTAAAATTTATGATTATTGATAATCATAAATAAATAAATAAATGATTTTGATAGAATCATTTCTATGATAAATTTTCACAAGCACCATTTTTTAGTAATGAATTAATTAAGAAAAACACTCTCAAGTAAGAGAGGAAAGAACGAGGATTATGGGCCGGATAATCAATTATAATAATATAAGAGCCAAATTTTCTTTTTATTTAATTACACCAGTTTTAAATAAGAACAAACTATATATTGGAATAAGTATTGTTTTTTAGGTACCGCTTTAACGATTTTACCTCCAAATAAAGATAATTTGGCATTATAATAATTAAAATATAGTTACTACTTGATGATTGTATAAATTGTGCCATACAATACCTAGTTTTATACACGTAAAGAAAGAAGTAGATCTTTTGATTTGAGCAGCTCCAGATAATTACAATCAAAATTGCATATAAGTGTTTTCTTTACACATGTTTATTAAAACTAACCGTTCATCTTTTCCAAGTGAAACTCTATATAGGAATAGCCTCCGTATATAACTATTTTTTTGTGTTCCAAAATGATAATCTTATAAAGAGGTCGTATTGTTAATATTTTAGGAGTTTTTTGATTAGATTATTACACGAGTAATAAGCATGGTCAATTGAATCCAACATATGCAGGGTGCCATACCTCTATGGAAGCAATTGGAATTCTTCAAAGAGTACAAGGAGAAGTTAACTAATTTTCAAGGAGAAGAGAAAGCAACCAAGACTATACGTGAAGCATTGTATATAATAAGTATAGGGACAAATGATTTTATATTGAATTACCTTACTGTTCCTATACGTCCGTTACAACTCAACATGGAGAATTTTCAAATTTTTCTCGCGGAAAATGCCGGTAAATTCATCAAGGATCTTCACAATTTGGGTGCTCGAAAAATAGCACTAGGTGGTTCAATTCCCATGGGGTGCTTGCCATTCGCAAGAAATCTGAATGTTCTAGTAGGAAGACCATGTGTTGATCTCTATAACAAAGTGGCGAGAGATTTTAATATAAAGTTATTTAAGCTAGTTGGAGAGTTGAGAAAAGAAATTGATGAGATCAAACTGGTGTATGCAGATGGTTATACTCCTTTGGCACAAATGGTTCAAACACCATCTTTATACGGTGAATTCTCCCTTAATGCAAACTAGTTAGATGTCTTTATTTTTTATTTTTATGTTCGATAATTTCATGTTATGTTTTCTTGACCTGTTTTGTTAATTTGGTGTTGTTTAAATATATAGGATTCGAGGAAGTGAAAAATGGATGTTGCGGGACGGGAAAATTTGAGGTAGACCAACTGTGCACGCTGGAAATGGCATTGTTATGTAAAGATCCTACTAAATACATGTATTGGGATGCAATACACTTAACAGATACGGCAAATGGTTTACTTGCCGATAGCTTATTGAAGACAAGCTTAGCTGAATTAATATGAATCACGCGACCATTAAATGATGTATTCCCTAATCAACACATGTATATCAAGTATAAATAACCCACGAATGTGTATGCTAAATTGTTCTCTAAAATATATCAGGACTTTGTTTTTTCTTTTTTAAGTGAAAGGTTTTCATAAGAAGATAAGAAAAACCCTTTTCATATCAGTCATCTATCTAAAACTGGAACTAACAATTGAGGAAGAGCATACAATCATTTTGATAATAGTCATCCATTTATTTTTTTATGGTCAAACATAATATTTTCTAATTTGTTATGATCAAACATCTGTAGCTTCGTTTCCTTTCATATAGTTATGATCAAACATAATATTTTCTAATTGAAAAACCAAAATCTAACATTAGTAAAAATATTTGAAAAGTTCTAGGCGACATGAGCAAGATCATGATACAACTGATAATACAAGATCACTCTCATACGATATAACTATTTTTCTTGATTGAGAAAAATGAACTCATTATTACAACTAGCAGATTACATGACAAGGAGGAGTAACACACTTACAATGGCAGTTAATGTTAACGTCATTGTCTCTAACGTACTTAAAGAAACATACCCTTACAATTAATACACATGAAATGAAATTTCTCGTTAAAATTAACAGAAACATAACAATGAATGAATGAGTGTAAATGGGGTGTAAATATTACCCCCTCATACTCATCAACAGTTTGAAGCTTGTGAAAGCTGATAACTTCCAGTTTTCCTTCAAGATTTGATACCGTGGACCATGCAAGTCATTTGTAAAAATGTTTGTCAGTTGATTAATGGTTGAAATGTAAAAACATTGAAATTTTTTGCTTGAGCCAACATAACAAAGTGGAAGTCAAGAGTCGTGTGTTTCATTTGCTACGAAACATGGGATTTGATGTTAAAGATAAACAACTAATGTTGTCACATTAAAGTGTAGATGGTACATAAAAAAATATTGGTAATGTAAAGTCAGACTGCTTTGGTAGCAATTTGATCAAGTGCGTGATATTTAACTTTAGTGGTTGACCTTGTAATAAACTGCTTCCTACTAGACCATGAAATAGGACTGACCAAAAAAGATGTCAAACCCACTAGTAGATCTTCTGTCGTCTGTAAAGTCATCTTAATCAATATTATTATATCCTTGTGGAGTATGAAGACCTTAGGAGAACAATAAACCATGGTCAACAGTCCCTTTGACATATCTAATAAGAATCTTATAGAACAAAAATCTTATATGTTGTAGTAGGCTTCTGCATGATTAACAAACTTGATTCATAGATAAATTAATCTCTAGTCTTGTGCAAGTGAGGTATTTTAGAATCCCAACCAGAGATCTATACTATGTTGGATTATCTAGAGGCTAACCTTCGTTAGAACACAGTTTAGTGTAATAGAACATGTGAAGAACAACATTTTGCACCAACCATATGAGTCTTGTTCAAAAAATCCAAAACATACATTGATTAACATAAGAACAAACATGATACATTTCTTTTGAGATCAAGACTAAAAAGTGATGTAATCTCCAAGGTTTTTAAAGGTAATTTGCACCCAATATAATGATAATTTCAACAAAATATGAGGTTGAGTTACCTGTAAGCAGTATGTCATCTACATATACAAGAAGGACTTGTGAAGCTTACAACCAAAATATGGTATAAAAATATCTATATAATTGCGTGATTGAGTCATAAACATATCCTTATTCGAGATCACCATGTAGAAAAGCATTGCTGACATCAAGTTACTAATTTTTCCAGTTAAAACGCACTATAAGAGACAAGATCAATATAATAGTTGTATACTTGGATACAAAACTGAAATCTTTATTATAATTAAGTTCTGCACGTTGATGAAGTCCTATGATTATTAATCTAGCATTGAATTTACCAAGAGATCCATCTGCCTTTTATTTGATTCTACAAGCCCACTTACGACCAACTATATTTTGATTAGGAGAAGAAGGAACCAAATACCAAGTTCAGGTGATAATAAAAACATTATACTCTGCTGATATTGCATGTCTACAGTTTTCATCCTTTTGAGATTGAGTAAAGCATGCAAAACGAGGAATGGAAAAACTAAGAAATGCAATAAGTGGATGTTCAGCATCAATACATATCTTGGGTCTAAAAATACTAGATTTTCCTACTTGTCATGGTATGTTCATTTTGCATAATAATTGGTGGTGTTTGTAGCGCTGAGTCTGAATAGGACAAGTAGATGAAACTAAACTTGATCGACGAAAACTCAGATATGACAGAAAGAGAGGGAATAATAGGCTTAGACTTGGTAACAAACTTTTTGCAACCAAAAGAGTCTAAATGCATTTAAGGAGATATCAAAGTAGTTTAAGTCGTTCCAACGTCCTACTCGATTGGGGACCTTGGAGCAATGGGTTCGGGCTTGGAACTCTCCTAAACTCGGCATAATACTCGTATGAACTCTTTAGAGGCTTATTCTCTCTGATCATATATATATATATATATATTGTTACTAACATGACTTATACCTAATTAAGATGAAAATTTTAACGTTATCATGTATTTATTTAGTAACACAAATACAACGAAAACTATATATAAATTCAACGTAACATACATTCAATATTAAAGTAACTTGATAAATGAAAAGGCAAAAAACGGCTTGAAATCCACTACAAAATCGCCTAAAATTGGCCTTGGAGACCTATTTATACGCTCAAATCCGGATTCAGCTTGGAATCGGAAATCGCCAGGTCATCATTTAGCTCATATCGATTGATCGATTGGAACTCGGCCTTGGAGACCTTGTTAAACTACTCATGAGGGCGTAACAAAAGATTGTGGAAGAATAGTGGCATATGAAAACCAATCTTCATTAAACACTACATGTATTGAAATATAGTCTTTGCCTGAGATAGGTTCCAAACACCTATAACTCTTCCGATGTGTACTATAACCAATAAAGACACGCGAAGTACTTTTAGGAGCCAACTTGTCTGAGACATATGGTCTAATCCATGGATAACTAGAGTAACCAAATCCCCTTAGAAATTGTCAAATCTGGTGATTTGCCAAAAAAAAATCTCAAATGAAGACAAGTAGTCAATACTTCTAACAGGTAGTCTATTGGTAATGTAACGGGATAAGCCTCAATCCGAAAGGTTTCAAAAATATCAATAATATGCCTATGCTTAGCTTATGTAATTGTATTTTATTCAGTAGCATAAAGGCATGTATATTTCATGTTTAATATCACGAGAGGTAGTAAAACTATCCAACTCCTTATAAATAAACTTCCAGCCATCATCACTCCTACGAGTTGTAATATTTTATGTGACATAATTGATTCTCTAATTGAGTCTTGAAATTAAAGAAAAATGTCTTAAAATCAGACTTACCATGAAGTAGGAAAATCGTATAAAATATTAGAAAAATATTTATTATAATAACTCATAAAATACCATTATTAGATATTATAGGACAAGGTCCCCAGTAATCCAGGTGCAAAATCTCCATAGTCTTTATGAAAGATTTATAAAGGGGATACCAAATCTCTAGGGGGATACCAATCCAGATATCCAGTGGTCATGATTGTTTTATTTTATAGGAATGGTATCTCCCGCAGAGACTTGGTTTCCCATGTATAATTCCTAGATTTGTAATACAATGAGAAGAAATCGAAAACAATAATTTATGAGATCTTCCTAATCGACAACACTCATACGAGATTGGTATTTTTGGTATATATTTATCAAAAAAGTTATAGAGTCTTTTCATAGGGTTTGAAATGAGGGGCGGGAAAGTCTGTGATACCAAACTGCTGGTAATGCTTTACCGATATGAAAAGCTCAAAATTGAAGAGTAAATGTGATGAGGTCTCTGTAGTAAATCTTCCTGGTGTGAAGATCCTAAATAGTAAAAAAATCAGTAGATGAAAAGGTTATAGTGTTATTTTTATGCCTACTTCTTGTTAGAGCACTACTCGGTCGAACTCGCAAGCGTTGCTATCTCAAGCTTGTTTGTCAAGTTTAGTTGCCAAAACTATAAGTATTGATTTCTAGTCTACTTATAGCTAAGTCTCGGATTATGATAGAAAGTGTAGTTGAGCTTAGACTTCACGACGTTCATCTATTGAATACGAAGAACTACTAAGGGGAGCTGTGGAACTTCATCGACAAAAGGTATGTGGAGACTTGAACTCATCTATCACTCAAGAGTCTATATACTCTATCTCCTATTTGAGACAAAAGCCGTATAGCTATATAGACTTCAATTATGCACATTTGATATTTCGATCTAAGTTTAACTCGCTTACATATTTCTCGAAATATGTGTTGGTAAGCTTTCGCTTTAACCAAGTTCATCTTATATCCTTGACGGAAGTCAAAAGATGATCATGTGAAAATCGTCTGGTAACATCTTACATGATTTGTGTGAGACAGTCATTTGATGTAGACTCGGAATGTTTCGTATTGATCATTCGATCACTTGAAAATTGCTTTGAAGCTAATAGTTTGTGTGACACAGCTATTCCAGTCTTCCGAGAATGTTTCAATGGTTGAAATGAGAGTTTAGAACAATTGGATTTAAGCATAGTATGCGTACTTGCATATATGTAATCCATGTCCGGGAACCGTAGTATGCATACCCGTATGCGTACATGTTGGTTTGTGAAAGTCCGGGATCCCAGTACACATACCGGTACGCGTACTGGCGTAAGGTTTGGGTCCGGGAATTTCTACTGAGTTTGGAGGTATGCATACCCGTTCGCATACCGGCGAACCCAAACTTAGTCCGGCCACTAAGGTATGCGTACACGTTTGCATACCTGAGTGGATGATGTTCTAAAATCGGTTTGTTCATGAACTAATACATTTATATAATAAGGAAGGCAATCTTTTGCAAACCGTGGCTATAATGTTCATGACTTGATTCGAGTGAATCAAAATCGATTTTGCTTCAATTGTGTCTTGTATACTTCTATGAGAATATAAACAATTGAACAACTCTCTAACTAGTTTCATTTGAGTCATTTGAACTAGTTATGGTTAAGATGAATAAGGTTGATATGAAAGTGTTCATATGGCTAACTTTAGTTAACTATTATTGAGCCAACAAGGTGTACACGTTTAGGTATGGTTACTCATATCTAAATGAAGGTACAATTCATTTGTGTATAACAAGCTAAGTTCGATCTAACGGCTGAAAGATATTAGCTTGAGTCTAATCAGGTTTTCATCTAACGGTGAATATTGAATGCTTTGTTACCAAGGTAACATTGATTGCAAACCCTGATTTGAAGACTATATAAAGGAGAACTCTATCAACTGGGAAACCTAATACCCACACCTCATGTGTGATACTAGTTGCGACTAGAGTCGATTCTCCTTTCACCTTAGGTTTTTCTAAAACCAAGTAGGTTAACGACTTAAAGACTTCGTTGGGATTCTAAAGTCAGATCTAACTATTTTCTTTGTAGTTGCGTGATCTGATCTTGCTGTTTTCTATCGTGATTGAGTACTATCTTCTCTAATATTGGCTCGATATTTAATCTCCGATAGGCAAGATATAAAGTAGTCACAAACATCTTCGTCTCATTGTTTGTGATTCCACAATATCTTCTTTCGCTACCATACAATTAAGATTATTGTGAGGCAAATTATATTTCTAGGCTGTTCTTCGGGAATATAAGTCCGGTATATCAATTGGTTCTTGTTCACCTTGATTTATCAAAAGATGGAACACAACTCATAGGTTTATCTGTGGGAGACATATTTATCTATTCAATAGACTTTTCTGTGTGAGACAGATTTGTTTATCAAGTCTTCGACTTTGGGTCGTAGCAACTCTTAGTTGTGGGTGAGATCAGCTAAGGGAATCAAATGCGTATAATCCTGCTGGGGTTCAGAGACGTAAGGAGCGCAACTGTACCTTGATCAGTGTGAGATTGGTTAGGGCTCAACTACATTCCAGTCCGAAGTAAAGTTGGAGTAGTCTAGTGTTTGTAGCGGCTTAATACAATGTGGTGTTCAAATATGGACTAGGTCCCGGGTTTTTTCTGCATTTGCGGTTTCCTCGTTAACAAAATTTCTGGTGTCTGTGTTATTTCTTTTCCGCATTATATTTTGTTATATAATAGAAATAACACAGGTTGTGTGTAAGTTCAATCAATTAGATAATTCAGCCTTTGGTTGTTGATATAAATTGATTGAAACTTGAACGTTATCTTGTTGATTAGTTAGTTTATGATATTAGTTGGTAGTAGTATTTCACATTCCCTGTGGGTTCGACCCGTATTTCAATCAGGAAGGATGAGTTGATGTGTTGTATGTTTGAAAATATTGATCTTGAATCTGCTTCGCAAGGACAATCTCTAGTTTATCTAATTGATATCAATTTCATGTGTGATATTTTTGAGGGTCTCAGTATTAGCAACGATGTTCAAGCTAAAGGTTTAGTGGTCTCAGGTCACCTGATTAGTGGCCAAGATGTTCTTACCGGAAAAATTCCTCTACCTCTCTCAATGTATCTCGCTGGAGACGAAATGAGTTATAACATTTTTCCGGTGATTGATGTCAACTACTCCGGTGACCTAGGTCTTGGTCAAGTCAACAGAAGGTCAGACCGAGGCAACATGTTGACTTACTTAAATAATCTTATCTTCTCTGGCGATGACGACATCTTGGTCTATAACTGTTTTCAGACTACTGAGGACAGCAATTCAAGTAACCTAGATTCTATTCGAGTCATCTATCTAGACCTAAGATTAACGGGCGGCTTGACTTTTGTGGATTTTGGGCCTGCGATTAATCTAGTAATTTTGTTTTGGATTTATTTCTATCTCTGGGTTTTGTTGGGCCTTCTTTTTTGGATGAGAAATGAATTTGTAAAGGATGATAATACTAAGAAAACTAATCCTCTTGGGTGCCTAGGTGATAATTCAAGGGTTTCATTTTGTGGTCCGGTAACTGGTTTCAATGGCTCTGGTGACCTTGGATGTCAGTACGTCCTCTCTAGCTCCTATTGTGTAATGGGTATATTGTCATACAGTTTCTTATCCTCTATTACTACTGTGATTTCTTTTCTTACCATCCTTATACAAATTCAAATGGATTTTTATTTCTTTAAGCTTGATGGCAAGTTAAGTTTTTGACGTCCCACATGTATGTGTTTGCCTATCTGGGGCCTGCCAACTTGAGAGAACTTCTGGTCGTTAATAAGATAATTTGTAATCATGATATTATGAATTGCTGCGACTTTAGCGAAGGTATGAAAGGTAGATTTGTTCTTAATCTCATCTATTATAAGATAGCAGTCATGAGAGTTACTCCTTCTAGATAAATCAGACTTGATTTCTATTTGTTCTCTAGAGAGTTGAATGTCATCATTACCCTGACTTTTAAGAAGTATGAGGAAAGTTGTATGATTGGCTTGAACTGTGAGGTTCTTTGGTGGAACTATTACTTCGGGAGAAGGTTTAATCTTTGCTTTGGTCAGGAAAATAGTACTTCTGGTTAGTAGTGCTTTCTCATGTTGTTTTATTTTCTAAAATAAATCTTGAAGGAAATGTAGCGGTTTCTTCTCGGTATATTAAATATTAGTGGGATTATTTTTCCAAGGTTCAAGGATCTCTCAAATGCTCTCTTTTCTTCCAATCAGTCCGGTATCCTAAAAACTTGGGATGGTTTGTTGGATTTCAGTTTGCACTTCTATTAGATATACCTCGATGTAAGACCTTTAAGCCAATTTGCTCATTCGGCGAGGGCTTGGGTAGTAAGTACATATATATGATACTGTTGTGGTTTTTTTTTTTTATTGATGGTCACAAGGGGATTGTTTGGATGTGGAAAGATTATGTTTTTGAAGATCTTATGGGATTTTCTCTAGGTGGTCTGCTTGCTGATTTCTGCAACTTTTTGGTACTTTTTTCAATTTCTCTTGGGGTTGTCGATTCTATTACTACTTATTATGTTCTTTGCTGCAATTCTTTGGATTTTCAGTTATATCATTCTTCTTCTGAGAAGCGTGACAGATTTCCCTTAAGCCATTACTTCTCGGAGGGTTTGAGACCCTTTTGCTATGAGTCGATATGTTCATGTTGGTTGCAAATGTTGTTTCCTCCAAATCGTCCGGGCATTCACCTATCTTGATAGATTTATCGTGTGGTGTTGGTTTGTTCTCGTGCAGTTTATCTATAATGTTGGAAGCCTTTCTAGTAGTGGATGAAGCCTCTTTAGTCTTTGATAATTTTCTCTCTTGTACCGTTGTAGCCTCAAGAAACAATATCTTTCTAGTTATTTCCTTAATTTTTTTTCTTATCTGTACTTTTAAATTTATCTTTCAATAGTTGTATTTGCTATTACAGCATGGATGTTTGTTCTAGGTCTTGTTCTTCTGTTTGGCTATCTCCTAGCAATTGAGGCGGATCCTTAGACTTTTATAGGACTTTGCTTATTAAATAAAAAAAAAATAACAATTTCAGGTGAATCCGGTTTTGTTGGTGCTCTATGACTACTATGGAAATGACTTTGGCTGAGCAATTGAAGAATAATAAGTTTTCTGAGGTTTCTGGAAATAGTGTGGTAAGTGGATGGAGCAATTCCCTATTTTTGGATGACTCGTGGCTATTGAATGATAGTTTTTTGCACCATCTTTGCAAGAATTTCTTTTCATTGGTACAAAAAGCCTTGGTTATTGATGGTGATCTTCTTTCATGGACAAGGAAACTTGAACCACTGCCCAAGACCATGTTAGGATGGGTTTTGCATATAATATTGATGACTTGTTCGACAAAGATGATAAGTTCGCTCATATTATTGAGATTATGGATGAGACTAGTTTCCATCGAGCCTTGACAACCTAATCACATAATAATATATTGCATGCTCTAAATATTTTTAAGTAAAGTAAACATAGTCTGGTAGTCTAGGATTGACAACTGAAGCTGGGGCTGCTCCAAAGAGGCATTATATTGGTTGCTCATCGTAGATAGTATATGTGTTTCTTATATTTTTAGAGCATCTCAACAGTCGGTGTAAAAAAACCTACCTGAAAGTCTTATTAAGACCTTCATATTTAAGAGAGTTTATGCATATAATAAAGAGGGAGGATCCCCTCACACTCTTATTTTTGCACTATCTCACATTTTTAGCAATAATTTTCTTAATAAAGCTATACGGTAGCGTATTTGAAGCTAATATTTTGGGGATATGCTCGTCTTATAAGGATCTACATACCCTCAAAAAATAAGCACATTCTGAAATACCAAACTACACCATCTACCAATTTTAACAGTTAAAAATACGTTGGTTTTCGATGGTTGATTTTCAAAGTAGTTGATTGCGGAGTTATACATTTCGGAATGTGGTCATTTTTTATGCGCACGTGGATCTTGGTAAGACAAACATATCCCCAAAATGTTAGCTTCAAATATCTACCATTTAGATTTTGTAATAAAATTAGTGTCAAACGTGTGAGATAATGTAAAAGTAAGAGTGTGAGGGGATCCTCCCTCATTAAATATAGGACCCAATAGCTAATAAAGTATCTCCATCCGTAAAGGTTTTAACCATTTGAATATCTTACGTGATAAAATCTTAACCATTTGGTTTTCCTTTAAATAACTATTTAAATTTTTCTTAATGAAAAACAGGACATGAAGATGAATCTGAATACGTACTTAAGCCTTTCTTTAACACTTTCGTATTATCCCTCCTAATTTGTAGATAATAACTATTGGAAATTAATTTATGCTAATGGGAATCTGAAGTCCTATATGTCAATAAAAAAATAATATCTCACCCTATATTGTGTATGATCTACAAATGGATTTTGATTGTCTCCATTGTTAATAGTCTGTTTGGATAGCACATCAGAAGTAGCTTTTCGACTTCTAGAAGTCAAAAATTCAGAAGTCAGTTTGGCTGTCAAATTTCAAAACGACTTTTAGAAGTAGAAAAGTTAACTTTTTGTGAAGCAAAATAGTTTTGTTTCTGACTTCTGCTTCTAGATGGGCTGGGAGGGACAGAGGCCGAAGTCAACCACTAAACAGGTTGAAAAGGCGAGGGTACCCAAATATACCTCAAGCTAAAACTTTTCCTACTTATAAGTCCTTTCTCCGAAAATGATTGTCTATGGACTGAGTCGAGACAATACAACTAATCGGTTCACACTTCGTGTGATCGTCTATGGATACGAGATCGAGACAATACAACAACGAAGTATGTTACTTGATAAAAAGGTTCGGACTTAACCAAACACAATAGGATTCATTTATCAAGTAAATAAGAATTAAAGTTTGTGTGATTTACTTTAATTATAATAAAATAATTATAATGCGGAAATATAAAGTAAATGACACAACAAGATTTTGTTAACGAGGAAACCGCAATGCAGAAAAACCCCGGGACCTTGTCCAGAATTGAATACTCTCAGGATTAAGCCGCTACACAAAATTACACCTAAACCTATAGTTCACCTAGTTCCGTTTGTATTCCCACGCCCCCGACCTATGAATAAGTCACGTACTTGGAACAATTCCTTTGGTTCGTATTCCAAACAGTAAAGGAACAACAAATCTGTTTGGTATCAACTCTCTTCAACCAAGTGATATGAGTCGGACAAAGGCTCTTCTATTTATCTTAACATAAACTCCTTCGTCAGGTACTTAGATTTATCTTATGTTCAATTACCGAAGTAATCGTTTAAGATTTAGCTAACAACACTCTTAATCCAAAGAATTGTGTCGATGCCGATCTACTCAATTAATCAATCCAATCTATCACAAGGATAAACCGATTATTAATTGGATCCTGTTTTTACCAAAACAAGTATTGTGCACACCAAAGATTATGAACCCACAAATCAGAAATCTTCAATATCTTCTTCGTCTTCAAATCATCTTAGATCCTCAATAAACACCTTCACACAATCACTTGAATCTCTTGTGATCAATCACGCACAAAACGGAGTTTGTTAACAATGGATTATCACAAGATCGTCTTTAGAACTAACAACAGTCCAAAGATCCATGTCGAAACTCTGAACTAGTTTGAGTGAATCTTATATCAGAAGAGAAGATTCTCAAGCATAAACAAACTAGGTGCAATCAAAGTTCAACCACCGTTAGTCAATCAAATCAAATAAAACAAAAGATAAACCGCAATTATCTAGTTTCCCACCAACGGTACTGATAGAGCTTCTCAATCCCAAAGAAGACTTTAAACTGAGCGTCCGTAAGAGATTTCACCTAATTAGGTTACTCTCCCCTCCGAATAGGCGGCTTCACCAGTAGCAGCACAACAAGAGGTAGTTTGTTGTTACGAAGGATTAGTTTGCTAGAAAGGCAAACTTCAAGTATTTATAGACAAGAAAGTTTGGACACCAAGGAATTTCCAAAACCGAAAATATTCTCAAGATATTCATTAAAGGACAAATTCGGTTTCCATAATTCCTGGAAATGCTCTGTCCAAAAATAATGATCGAAATCTCTCAGAAAATCTCTAATTAGTAAATGCACATTACTAATTCTTATTTTCCTAAAAATGAAGTTAATAACCTTAAATAAAAGATTCTTAACTTATTTATGTTTCGATCATGGGATTCTCTTCCCTTAGCTATTAAGGAATAACTTTGAACAATTAAATAATAAACATTCATACCACGTGTTCAAAGTATGTCGACATCTTAACTTTGTAAGTTCTCTTTCACACTTACAACCTTGAAACCGATTTGCCACACTTCCAAACAAGTTTAGAATTGGTTCATCTGACTTTCAAGAACTATGCGATTGATCAAATAACATTCAATCACAAATCATGGGTTTAACGGTTCTACCAAAACAAGTTTCGGTTCTACCTTCCATGTGAGTATTGTGCATAGTCACACTAGCTTTCCAAAATTCGGTTGACTAGGTACTAAGATCGGTTCCCCACATATATATGGTATCTAACTTATATGTGTTGCACATGTCCATAGGATCGGTTCCCCTTTGCCTAAAAACGTGTTGCGCATGTTCATAGGATCGGTTCCCCTTTCTGCTATAAACCTTGATTGATGCACCTCATACAAGGATCGGTTCCCCTTTGTGATTGTAGATACCTGGAAAATGTCAAAGTAGAATGTCAGCCTCCCCATATCCAAGAAGAGATGCTAGAGAGTATTACATCCAAAAAACTGGGGAAGCCTCCCCATATCCTAGAAAATGCTACATAGCGCCCCTTCCCTGTTGACAAGCACGTGCGCAGTCCAAGTCACGTGGGATCATAAAGAAGAATCTAAGGTACACTTGTACTGCCATAGGGACAGATGTAAGATAATAAAAGATAAGAAAGGATACATGCTTGACATTCTCATTTCAAGAAATGTCTATAAATAGGGATTCTGTCTCAACTGAGAGACTCAGGGCTAACTTCTTGTGGTTAACCATATGCACTACTTCCTAGAGTAGGCTTCCGATTCTACTATGATATTTGTACCTATTACGTTTTGGCGACCACAGTGAGAGCCTATCTCAAAGGATTAGGACAGCGGTTCAACCACTGAAAGCTAACAAATCAACAATACAAAGCGCCATTGTTGAACCTTTAGTGTCATTTTTAACGCTCAAGCGTCTTTAATCAGTCCAAGAGGAACCATGCGCCTCCATCCAAGCGCCTCCATCCCTCCCAAGAGACTGTCTAATCGCCTCCATCTCTCTCCCAAATTTTGTCTTAGACGCCCCCACCCATACGCCTCCATCCAAGCGCCTTCATCCCTCCCAAGAGACTGTCTAAGCGCCTCCATCTCTCTCCCAAATTTTGTCTAAGACGCCTCCACCCATGCACCTCCATCCAAGCGCCTCCATCCCTCCCAAGAGATTGTTTAAGTGCCTCCATCTCTCTCCCAAATTTTGTCTAAGACAGCCTTCACCCATGCGCCTCCATCCAAGCGCCTTCATCCCTCCCAAGAGACTGTCTAAGCGCCTCCATATCTCTCCCAAATTTTGTCTAAGATGCCTCCACCCATGCGCCTCCATCCAAGTGCATCCATCCCTCCCAAGAGACTGTCTGAGCGCCTCCATCTTTCTCCCAAATTTTGTCTAAGACGCCTCCACCCATGCGCCTCCATCCAAGCGCCTCCATCCCTCCCAAGAGACTGTCTAAGCGCCTCCATCTCTCTCCCAAATTTTGTCTAAGACGCCTCCACCCATGCGCCTCCATCCGAGCGCCCCTATCCAAGCGACTTGATCCCTCTCCAAATTCTGTCTAAGCGCCTCCATCTCTCTCCCAAATTCTATCTGAAGCACCTTCACCCAAGCGGAACCATCCAAACGCCTCCATCTCTCTTAATATTTATTTAACTTCTTAAAAGACAAACTCAACTTCAACAGTTCAAGCTTATAACCACCAGCATCCCCAACATCACTCACCTCCAATCAGCGCCTATATCCGTCACTAGCCTTTAATAAAGCGCCAACATCACCACCCAGACTCTAATAAGCGCCTACATAACCTCTAATGAACGCCTCCACTCTTTCTCTCTTTCTCCAATTTCCCTAACAGTTAAAAACTGCGTCACCTCCTGCCAGCGCCCAACTCAACATGGTGGCGTCCCTTTTGCAATTTCTTTTTTTTCTTCTTTGGTCGTCAACACCTACATCCCTCTAGACAAATAAAAATATCTCAGTGGTGGAAGAGTACCAATATAATCCCACCACCTACATCCTCTTCATTAAACACAAGTAGAAATCTTTTAGACTATCCAGGCGTCACCTTTTATTTACCAGTACCTGCGGCACTACAAGACGCGCTCCATTATAGTATTATGCAAACCCCGGCCATTAAACCATCACCATCTCATCCAGGCGTCTCTTCTCTCAAGCATCTAAGCGCCTCACTTCTCCACAACGCCTCCTCGTGACACCAGCGCTTCCATCAAGAGCAAACATCGGCTCTCTCTTCGACTTCTGATCGTAATATTTGATGAATCGACTTTGGTCGTTCAATATCAGCGTTCCTATATCAGTTGATGTTACCTCAGTCCTGGCTTACCAATTGCAGTGGCGTTCCCATATCAGCGTTCCCGTATCAGCGGCTTCCATTCGAGCTTTCATTGTCGCTTGTATGAAAAATTGAAGTAGTAAGCAAGATCTAATCCTGTAGCGGAAAGGGGGGTCGAATGCACATCAACTGTTTATACAAACTCCACAAATAGAAGCTCGTAGGTGGAATTCACCTTCTCATGGAGAAAGTTAAGTATTTGATGCCAAATCTCGACATCTTACAACATGTTTTGTTAATAAAATAAATATAAATATAAATAAAAAATAAATATAAATACATCATATGCTTTAATAATGTGTTTTCTCCATGATGTTATCACCTTGGCGTCCTAACATGCATCAATGATGGAAGAACAATTGAAAGAGAGATGGGGAAAAGACCATCGGTTCCAGCTGCTACCAGTTCAGATCTTGACGATGCCCCTACTGCTCCTCATGCCACGGATGAGACCAACAACTCACTGTCGGAAGACACCCAGCATCCATCAGCATCATCCCATCCCAAAGCCACGCCTGAGTGTACTAAGGTGTTTTCTTTCAAAAAAAAAAAAAAAAAAAAAAAAAAAGTCTCCCCCTACACTGCCCAAATAAGTATAAACTTACTCTTCAATGTGATGTCATGCTTAGAAATGTAACACGCCTATCTAGTTGTCAACTCACTTAGTAAATACCATGCCATGACATAACTTTTGAATATCCTACAGAATTAAGATTAAAATAACAAAGTAAGTGACATAGCATGTTTGCATGCGACTTTAATAATGAATATTTATGTTCATGGTCAATCATGCCTCTAACTAAGATTGCAGTCACCAATTAGCTGTACAATATATGAAAGACTAAGTACTTTAATTTGGCACGTCATTTTGTCACAACGCTTATACGTGTTTTAATATTTTATCAAAATATCATTTTCATGAATGCATTATCACATTAATAAGAACGTTAGCCTGCGCCACCAGGATTTTAGAAATATCATTGTTGTCAATATTGTATGTTTCCCTGTATGAAGCTAAGGATAAAAAGGAAACCCAAACGGGTCTGGAAAAATAATATGTGAAAAAGATAACAAATAAATAAATGAGAATCTCCCTCGACAAGAGGTGTGAGCAATTTAAGAATAAATCTTCTTGTCCTCGAAAACCAAGAGACTCGAGTGTCTAAATCCGATTGCTCTCACTCTTTGAGACTCGAGCGCCTAAATCCTTTTGCTCTCACACATTAAGACTCGAAGCGCCTAAATCCTCTTGTTCTCACTCTTTGAGACTTGAATGCCTAAATACTCTCGCCCTCAATCTTTGAGACTCGAACGTCTAAATCATCTTGCTCGAGCGCCCAAATCCGCTTGCTCTCACTCTTTGAGACTCGAGCGCCCAAATCCTTCTGCTCTCATTCTCTGAGACTCGATCGCCTAAATCCTTTTGTTCTCACTCCTTGAGACTTCAGTGTCTAAATACTCTCGCTCTCACTCTTTAAGACCCGAACGTCTAAATCATCTTGCTCGAGAGCCCAAATCCGCTTGCTCTCACTCTTTGAGACTCGAGCGCCCAAATCCTCCTGCTCTCACTCTCTGAGACTCGAGCGTCTAAATCCTCTTGTTCTCACTCTTTGAGACTTGAGTGTCTAAATCCTCTCGCTCTCACTCTTTGAGACTCAAGCGCCTGAATCATCTTGCTCTCATTTTTTGAGATTGGAGCGCCCAAATCCTCCTGCTCTCACTCTTTGAGACTCGAGCGTCTAAATCCTCTTGCTCTCACTCTTTGAGACTCGAGCGCTTGAATCCTCTTGTGCTCACTCTTTGAGACTTGAGTGTCTAAATCCTCTCACTCTCACTCTTTGATACTCAAGCGCTTGAATCATCTTGCTCTGATTCTTTGAAATTGGAGCGCCCAAATCCTCCTACTCTCACTCTTTGAGACTCGAGCGCCTAGATCCTCCTGTTCTCACTCTTTGAGACTCGAGCTCCTAAATCCTATTGTGCTCACTCTTTGAGACTTGAGTGTCTAAATACGCTTGCTCTCACTCTTTGAGACTCGAGCGCCTAAATCCTCCTGCTCTCACTCTTTGAGACTCGAAGCGCCTAAATCCTCTTGTTCTCATTCTTTGAGACTTGAGTGCCTAAATACTCTCGCTCTCACTCTTTGAGACTCGAACATCTAAATCATCTTGCTCAAGTGCCCAAATCCGCTTGCTATCAGTCTTTGAGACTCGAGCGTCCAAATCCTTCTGCTCTCACTCTCTGAGACTCGAGCGCCTAAATCCTCTTTTTCTCACTCTTTGAGACTTGAGTGTCTAATTATCTCGCTCTCACTCTTTGAGAATCAAGCGCCTGAATCATCTTGCTCTCATTATTTGAGATTGGAGCGCCAAAATCCTCCTGCTCTCACTCTTTGAGACTCGAGCGGCTAAATCCTCCTGCTCTCACTCTTTGAGACTCGAGCGCCTAAATCCTCTTGTGCTCACTCTTTGAGACTTGAGTGTCTAAATCCTCTCGCTCTCACACTTTGAGACTCGAGCGCCCAAATCCTCATGCTCTCACTCTTTGAGACTCGAGCGCCTAAATCCTACTGCTCTCACTCTTTGAGACTCGAGCGCCTAAATCCTCTTGCGCTCTGTAGTTGCGGGAAATCCCACAACATACCCCTTATCATATTTTCTAGATCTAAACATGTTAATCATATAAATCTCAAATTAAGTACTAGAAATATAAATAGACACAAGGATTTTTTTCATGGTTCGATCAATGTGATCTACATCAATGGTTCTTCACTATGATTGTTGAATTTACATAAGTATTACATTTTGAATCTCCATTAACGGATATTTGGAGCTCTCTAGATCTAGTTTTTGGGGAAGAAGATGATAAAGAAAATAACGTCTCTCTCCCTACAAAAATGTATCTCTCTAGTTTACAAAAATGTCTATCCTCCATTTTCTCTCTCCTGCATTTCTGTTTATATAGGTGTTTACATAGTGGATGACAGCTCATACATAGTGGAGTACAACTCATATTGTCACATGCTCGCAGGCTCTTGTTGCATTTCGCAAGATAAGCTATATTTTCGCAAACTCTTACTGTTGTGCGATATTTGGATCCTACATCTTGCCTCTTTTTCATTCTTATTTTGCCCCTGTCTCATGTTTTGTGCTCATGCGATAGTATAATTTCTTCAAGCTGCTTATAATTGTGCGAAATAATTGAGCGAAATAATCACATCCTGTGAAATAATCTTATTCTGCGAAATTCTGACACATTCTCATGAAATTCGGATAATTCCGAAATCACGAATAATCTTGCGAAATTCGAATAATCTGCGAAATTGGAAGAATCCTCGTGAAATTGAATAATTCTGCGAATAATCTGCGAGCGGAAGAATCTGCGAAATTACGAACATTCTCATGAAATTACGAATAATTCTGCGATATTATTAGTAAAATTTTGTAAAATACTTATGCGAATCTAATGCTTATGTAATGATTATGTTATGAAATGTGTATGCGATGTTTTTATGTCATGAAATGCTTATGTGATGCTTTCATGATGCAAGTGTGATGCTTATATGATGAGAATGCTTATCTATTGCAATGTATAGCTAATGTTTGTGTTACTTAGCTCATTTTTCCGCGTTAAAATTGATGTAGATTTAAATCGCTTCCATTCTTCATTTCTCTGGCTTTGTCTTTAGTATATGCATGCCTCTTCACGTATTTATTGTTTATAGCAAGTTCTTACTTGTGTTTCATCTTTCATTATTCCTGCACTATTAGTATCGCATAATAATATGATCATAATATCAAATGTGTGTCATTTTCGCTGCCTCAATTTCTTTTTCATGTATATGTTCGCAAACTTATTTGCTATCATATAATCATTTTCGCAAGCTTATTTGCTTACTTGTTCGCAAGATTATCATATAATCATTTTCGCAAGCTTATTCGCTTACTTTCTTATGTGGTCTTATTTTGCCTTCCTAGTTAAAGGTCTTATTTTGCCACCCCTTGTCATTGCGACAAAATCGCAGGACGTCTTTGCACTTTCATGCAGAAACCCATTGATCTTGCCTTAACTTTTTTCTTTTGTCGTTTTTGTTGCGACAATATGACATGCCTAAATATTCTTGAGAAAATAAAGCCCCATGACATTGTCGTCTTGCGACGAAATCGCAGGACGTCTTTACACTTTCATGTATTGACCCATTGATCTCGCCTTATCTTTCTATTTTGTATTATTGCCTCTTCAGGATTGTCGCACACATATGACAAGCCGAAATATTCTTGCGAAAATAAAGCCTCGTGACATTTGCATCTTAAGACACTTATCAGCTCCCTAATGGAGGGTGCCGCCCTTATCTTCCCCCTGGTTGCCCCTTCAAGGAGACGTACCTCTACCATACAAGGTTGGCTCCTCCCATCCGGTCTTAACAACAACCAGTTGTTTTCGCAGCCTCTTATCTTTTTTGCCTATATGGCGTATGGTTACAAGACTGCACCCTAAGTGGGGTTTTCTTCGGGCCGAGTGCAGCATAAGTCAAGACTTTCCAAGAATGGCATAAGTTCACAAACAAGTTTATGAACTTACTTCCTTAGAACACATGTAAAACATTGTTCCCTAGGATGAAATCCTCACCTCATACCCATACATAATCACAATAGCATTCAAATGATTATGGCGATGTCTTACCTACAAAGTTTAATGGTTAAGCAATAAACCTCATATTGTATTCCTTAATACTATATCTATCTAGAGTTCAAATATGCTTCGCAGTTTTGTTTTCAATATGCACGACTTGAAAGATACGTTAGGGAATGAAACAGTTCAAGTCAAATATCACTAACCTCAAGTGGAAGGATGATTGTTGTCGTTGTAGCTCCTTGCTTCTTCATATCTTCAAGTCTTTGCAATACTTGTAAAGCCTCATTATCCTAATACTTTCAAGCTAACCTACACGAAGTTTACTCTAGTACATAATCAAGCGACTCTTAACATGAGTTTTGATTCACTAAAATATGACAACCAAACTTGACATACCAACGCTTAGTGGGTTCAACCGATCTATGCTCTAACAAAGGTCTTGTGTTTTTTCATTTCCCACCATAATTCTATTATCGGGTACAAGGGGAAACTGTTACAGGAGCTTAATTTAATTGAATTATTTTAACTGTAAAAATTACCCTGTTAAACGCAAAAAACAAAAGATCCAGCAACACTAGATATCATAGTTAATCTCAGCTTCCTTCACATATGATCGGAGAGTAGAAAACTGTAGATTTCAATCCTTGATTTTAAGAATTACAATGTGTCAGATGTCAATTTATAGGGAAAATGGAGAATAACGAAGCGTCAATTTGCTACCGTGTTGAGAATTGCATAATTTAGTCATGTTTATAAAACCAAAGCTTTAAGAAACAAAAAAGATGCTTGGAACCAATCTATTGGAGTCATCCAGGTTTACTGCTGTGCCATGCCAAGTATTTGCAGCAACCCAATCAAAAGCTATTGGACTGAGAAAAGCATCAGGAATACCAAACGACTTTACCACCGAAAGAGTATGGGGTCACAATTGTCTACATAGCTTTGTCACTTATTTCCTTACAGCGGCGTCCTTATCTGGTGACAACTAGGCATATTTGAGGAACGATATGTCCTCTTCTATGCTGATTAAGGCGTACATCGACCTCAAAATGCCAAACATACTCTGCGCAAGAAACAAAATGAAATGAATAAGGCAAGTCAAAAAAAAGAGAGAGGAGAATTTCCTTGTAAAGCAGTGTCTCTACTTTCTTAAAACTAGTCATTGATTGACACAAAATGCGCAAGTCCTACCTTAAGTGCACCATCACTCACATCTACTTCAGCTTCCATAAAGGTTTGTAGTACTAATCTTTCCGTGAAAGCTTTTACCAAGTCATCTGCGGTCTGATAGGTCTGGTGCATTATAAATAAAGCAGTTCAAATTGTTATAATATATGAGTATGTGAGTGTTGTGTGTCAGAGTAAAAAAGAGAGATGTTCGCTTACAAGCATGAATGCGTTCTCTTTGCTTTCACCTTGCGCTTGAAGTTGCGATACTTCAAAAGCAAAATGGTGCAATAAATCCCGCTCCCTCAAGAGGAATATATGCATGTGATGAAATTAAATAGTTAAATCAATAATTTTGATTGGAAGCTGAACAGTATTCTAGGAACATATCTAGTACCTGGAAGTTGATGCTCCTGAGAATGGAGCTTGTCATTCTGAGAAGGAATAATAGGGTAGGGATCATTCATGTGTTCCAATCCTAGCCCTTTAAATGGTTTCTTACACCAAGTTTGTTTACTCTCGGCTCATCTGAGTCATCTGGATCTGACTGAAATCACCTGGCTTTAATCAGATCTGACTCAACTTACTTGTAAATATATGAACCAGTGGTTTGGTCCCATGATTCAGGGGTATTTTGTTACTTGATTCAAATGGGTCCGAGTCAGGGGTCAGGTATGAGTCTGAGGTTGAGTCAGCTCTGACTCAAAATTGAAAACAAACGGTTTGACTGCTGACTCGGCACGAGCCAACGGTTGACTCAGACCCAGATGCCGAATCAGCTGCAAACAAACAATGTCTTACTTTTATGAACTGCTACATATTATGCAATAAGTGCCTTGCTAACCTGGTACCAAAAATTCAACTGCTTCAGGAACATCTAAGCTTAAAAAGTACAAAATTAAAATGCACATCCCTGGGCAATGTCTTTGGTGATGATACCAATAACACGCGAGTTTGAATCTCATTAGCACTTAATTGAGTTTGAAGCTCATTAGCACCAAATTCTGTATCGATTAAAAATAAAATGCACATCCACAAATATTAACTAGATGATTACAAATTATGAGAATTCTGCATCAGCTCTATGGTGTGATACATGTCCTCTCTATTTGATTTCATCTTACCCGTTGCATTAAAACATGATTGTCTAGCATGAAAGAGAATTCGTGATGAGAATTCCATCTCTATTTGATATCAATGAAAGCCTAGCAAAGTTTCCCCAAACTCTCTTCACGGCATTCCTGATGTATCTTCCAATAAGATGGAATCAGAAATTTCCCCACTGGAGGGCATTCAAATACAGTTATGCCAGCCTTGAATAACAAAGTTTGGGCGTCTTTTTTTTTCTTCTCTTGATACACGGCCCAAGGCCCAGGCACGACTACCTCATAGAAGAAAACCAACAAAATCCGTAAAACAAAAAAAGAAAACCAAACTTTTGAGCTTCTTCTTCGTCTCTGGCTGGGAGGTTATCTGAGATTACAAAGGGCTTTTCTTCTTCGTCCCCAAAATTTGAGGTATGGATTTTTGAACTTCTCAACTCTTATTGATTTAACTTGTAACTTCTTGAAAAATTTTAGAAACTCCAAACTTTATAACGGGTGTTAGTTCACAGATTGTAAACTACTGGGTATGAAATTAGCTTCGTTGTAGCATAATGTCTTTGTCTCCAAATATGAGTGATACAAGTTGAATCAAGATTATTACTCAAAATTGTGATAATCAAATGGGATCTTTTTCGCTCTCCAAAAATCTTTAATCTAGTAGGACACAAACTTAAACCCTAAATTCTTTATCCGGCACTGTCACTAGAGGTATCATTAACAAGTTCATAGATGCCGATTTTTCATTTTTTTTTAAGAACAGGGAGAGCAAAAAAGAGCGATTTAGGTCTTAGTGCCCTAATGGCAGATGATATTACTCTGAACAGGACTAGACTTTCATTGATTTTCGGTAAGTTGAATTTGGAGTAGCTGTAACTTTAGTTGGAGAGAGTTTCATTATTAAGGCAATTTAGAGACACTTTCAGAGCATTGTAGATAGGAAGTTTGGAGATAGGCGAAGGCAATTTGGAGATAGGCGTAGCTGTAGCTTATTAAGGCAATTTGGAGATAGGCGATTTGATTCAAACAGTTCTGAGTGGCATGATGGGGAATTAGAGATTCAGATCTTATTATTTGTGTTTGATTTGCTCATATATACTTGCCAGGTTAAAATTGTATTCATGGATGTTCAAGGCTTGGACTCATGATAAGCATTAGAAATTAACTTCTGATATTACTCTCGTGATTGTCTGCGGTTCAGTGTCTTTGGAGATTGCAATCGAGTAACAGACCTTGCTCTCGTGCTTGTCTGCGGTTCAGGTGCCTCTTCTGTCTCTCTGTTGTTGCTGTACATTATTTTGATATGTGGTTTGCTTTGTACATAATAAAAAAGACCTAAATAACAAGTGAAACATTGCTGGAGTTTTACTCACTCCTCAAAACCCTAAAAACAAAAGCCCTGGATTTTCTTCTACTTTCTTCGTTCTTGTTTAATCTAGTAGAAGTTCTTTGAGTTTAGAGTAGAAGTGTTAGTGGTATCGATTACTGGGTACTTCAATATATGTGGAATCCGTAACTCTATTTACACACTCACATTGATTTACTTTAAAAATGGAGTTGGACGTGGGGTGCCCTACTTCTTCGCAAAATAGGGTTTAATGATTTATTGATTGCTATTTTCTGAAGCAACTGCATAATTATAAACATACTTCTCAATAAATTCCATAAAAATCCAAATCAGATTGTTGAAGTTTCTTACAAATCAAGCATACCGTGATTGCCAAATTAAAAAAACTATAAAAATCCCTATTATAAATAGTCTTATTTAACCTCAAAAAGACTTATAAGCAAAACTAGTGCATGGAAATAAGATAAGTTGCGGCACCAACTAAACCGACAAGGAGACTGCTAGAGAGAAGATAAGATGCAGAAGATTTAGAGGGTGGTGGTGGAGTTGCCGAAGGTGGTGAAATAGCTGGAATTTGGGCAGCAACTTGAATGTCAACCTTCTGGCCCATTTCACAGTGACCAGGGGATACCACAGATGAAATAGAAGTGATCATCATTCCCCATGATTGGAATAGCGTCGTTCCCTGTCGCTTAGGTGGCGAGTGGAGCTGTTGTAGTACATGATTCATAGTCTGAAGATGTCACTTGTAAGTTGTAAGACATTGTGGAAATTGCGATTTTAGACGAAACCTAAAACAAACAATAAATGCATACTACATTAAGAAAAGATGAAAGAAAGAAAAACTAGCTAAGATTTAACAGATAAAAATCGACAGAGAAACTGAAAAGAAGAAACTTACGAAGAGTGTCTCCAGCGTGAAAAGTCTTGGAAGAAGCCCACTCATTGTAATTGACCCCTCCCATGATTGTCCAACCAGAATCATCACCAACATCATAAGTTGCAGCCATTGACGAAACTGCTGCAATCATTGTTACTAGGAAGAAAACCAAAGCTTTGCTACTGAAACCCATATCTTCTTAGCTTAAGTTGATGAATTGAACAAGACTTGTTGAGAGGATGCAGAGACAAAGAATATTGAATCTGTATGTTTGTGGGAGGCTAAGCTTATTAAAGTCATCTATTTATAGCTGACTATTTTAAGGTTTGTTGCTTTCAAAAAACTTTCTTTTACCAAATTTTATGTTCATGTAAAGCTATATGCTAACTATTTTATCATATTTTTTTGTGCGATTTGAATTAGTGAAGGAAATCTCGAAGCGACTCGTGGGAGAAATTTGGAGGGGTAAGAGAAGATGTCAAGCAATCCATCACAGCTACTCCCATCGGGTATATTCCCTCTAGTACATATAAATACAAGCATAACCTGTTTATTGTTATCGCGTTTAACCTTTTGAGAGGTAACATAATTTGGTTGGTGGTGCATTTCAGAGTTGATTGATCGGTGCATAGGATCAAAGATATGGGTAATAATGAAGGGTGACAAAGAGTTGGTTGGAACCCTTCGGGGATTTGATGTTTATGTAAACATGGTCCTTGAAGACGTCACTGAATAGTAATTCCCTCACTCTCTCCCTCTCTTGCTTACAATAGTTATATCAGACTATGAGGATCTTTAATATCTGATAGAGCTGAATTATTGCTTTTTCCAGCATCGAGCAATACAAATTTATGAGGATCTTTAATATCTGCTGTGTTCCTAACTTATAACTGAAGTAGTTTCATTTGCACATGTCTCAAACTACAATACGACATTTTTGTTGTTCAAATTTATGTTTCTTTTGTTATTGCCGATTGCCATTTGACGCAAGTTTCATTTCTTATTTGTGATTTCATACGGTGTTTATCTTTTTATAAACCGTTATACCTTTTGCACATTGTAGTGAAATAACTGCCGACGGACGACGAGTTACAAAGCTTGACCAGATACTGCTTAATGGAAACAATATTGCCATTGTAAGTATATCATTCCACTCTGATTATATAAAAGCTTTGAAGTTGCAAGGTTATATGACAACTTCAAACGACATGGAAAATTTGTTCTTTTTTCCCATTTTGCACTTGTTCTTTTTTAGAATCCCAAGTGTTTGAGTCTCTGCAATCTTCTAATGCAGCTGGTCCCCGGTGGCTCCCCTGATCCAGAGTAAGAGGTTGATTCGGATGGACATGATCTTCTTTTTGAGAGCACCAAATCAATCATTACTAATAGGTACAACGAGAAATTTGGAAATCAAGTAAACTAATCATGAGCGGAAATGTGGAAACCCGTATTAGAAAACTTTGTACTACTCTGCTTAAATGCTTATAAGATGTCTCTTATTTATCTTGTTCATCATTAGATTTGAATTTTATCCACTGTTTTGTTTTTGCTCTTCACCTTTACTGTCTGGTTAGTTAGAGACTAGGTTCTGCAATAAGCTTTACTTGACAGATATAGCCATAAAATGGCCTGCATGGTGTTAACTTGGAGCATCCTTTTCTCTTCTTCTTCCTTGGGTTTCAACCCAGTCGATGGAAAAGGGCAGCCAGAAGTTGATGACTGATGGTGTCAATGCTATTGATGATCAACTCAAGATTTTGTGGTTTTGTGAATTTGATTCCGGAGGCGGAGAGAGGTTTGTGGGAGTTTAGAATTCGTATTCTCTGATTAGCTGACGGTGAAATTAATACTGGAATCCTACATTTGGGTTGAATGAATATGATTAATATCGCTGTCAGTGCTAATTTTTTGTTGGATTGGGTCGTCGTCTCTTTTAACGACTAGAGCGTCCACAATGGAGCGACCAAAACTACTCAAAACTTCTCAATTTACATAAAACGAAATACTATATTTTTAACGCAACAATCGACGTTTGATTAGTTAGTTGTTTTCAGCAACTTTAATGGAGAAATCTGGTTATGGAAATGATGGAATCTACAGATCTTTAAGACCACCTGTAAATCTACCTAAAGATCCAACTACTTCACTGGTCTCATTCTTATTCAGAAACTCAGACTCTTATGCTGATAATATCGCCATCATTGATGTTGATTCTGGTGAATCACTAACCTTCAAAGAATTGAAATCTATTGTTATGAAGGTTTCTAATGGTTTTGTCAAGTTGGGTATAAAGAAAGGCGATGTGGTTTTGATTATTGCCCTAAATTCTGCTCAGTTCGTTATATGTTTTCTAGGAATTGCTGCTATTGGTGCTATAGCTACTACTGTTAATCCTTCATACACAACTGGTGAAATTTATTTCAAAGCAAATTAAAGATTCTAAGCCAAAACGGATTATTACTGTTGATCAGCTGTATGAAAAAGTTAAAGTATTTGGTTTGCCATTTGTGATTTTGGGTTCTTCAAGTTGTTTATCTGGTTCAGAATTCACAGGATTTTCTAAGTTACTTGAATTGTCTGGCCCGGTTTCGGCGGGTTTTAGATTTGCTCCTGTCAAGCAAACTGATACTGCTGCGTTACTGTACTCATCTGGTACTACAGGTACTAGTAAGGGTGTAGTATTAACACACAGAAATTTCATTGCTGCATCTCAATTTTGTTGCTCGGATCAGGATACTAATGGAGAAATGCATAATGTGTTTCTTTGTGTCGTTCCAATGTTTCATATTGCGATCTCCAATATAGCGTATTCACAACTACAGAGAGGGAATATGTTGATTTCAATGGGGAAATCGATTTACAGATGGTTTTGAGATCAGTGGAGACATTTAGAGTTGCTCATTTATTTGTTGTTCCTCCGATAATATTTGCTTTGGCTAAAGAAAGTTTTGTGAAGAATTATGATTTGTCATCTCTAAAGGTTCTCTTGGTTCTGGTGCGGCACCACTTGGGAAGGATATGATGGAAGAATGTGCAAAAATTTAACCACATGTGCCAATTATTCAGGTAATTGTTGTTGAATGGTTTTGAAATCACATTTCTTTTGATTAACTTTGTAGGTATATCGTTCTTTTTTTTATTCAAGAAGAAAAAAGATTTTATTGATAGCTTAAGCAGTCACATGTGGTAGTTCTTTTGCAACTACCAATGGAATATCTCAGATGTATGATTTATATGGGCTGATACTACCCATACTATGGGCTGATACCATTTAGCCGATCCAACGGTTAGGATCGTTTAATTTTTTTTGTCTTATATGAAATGTTATCGGTCTCTAGTAGTGCTGGTATCATCTGTCCATATAAATCATGGAATATCTTGAGATATTTCCTCGTCAAAATCAAAATCACTTTTTTCATTTCTTGTTTTTTTAGCTAAGAAGTCAGCTACACTATTCTTAGTCCTACAAACCCACCTAAAAACCCAAAATCTATAACTGTCTATCGAAAACTTAATGTCAAGAATAACATTCTCATTCATCCAATGAACATAAGACTTTTCCTCATTTATGGATTTTTATTAAAGATTCATTATTCAATTCAAAGACTACTCTTTCACAGCTTCCAGTAGCAGTCCATTCAACAGCTTCTTTCATGACTGGATATTCCATCTTCTCCACTGCATTATCCTTTAGCATCCCTCCATTGAAATATCTCCCTTTGACTCCACAGCAGGCACCTATAAAATTTCTATTAATTGGTCCAATATCACCTTGTAA